>JASXTE010000029.1:0-332883 GCA_030280995.1 Hemileia vastatrix
CTTGGAAACCGCTGGATCTGGGCTCGAGTTCTCAATGGACCCGGAAAAGACCCTTACACTGGTTACTTTATTTATTGATGCGTTAATTTAATAAATATCTGTTGAGTTGCTATTTATCAATTGCGAGTTTAAATGACACGTAAAAAGGGAAAATGCATCAATGATGATGAAAAGTGCTTAATTGTCAAAAGTGAAGATCGATCATTGGGTTAACGTTTCAGCGTTAATCACCCACAAAGCGACCCGTGATATTTGGAATGTTGAGTAAATGTTCTCAAGCAGCAGGTTGGTCTGAAGAGGTGATTACCACTAGCTGAAGATGCAGATTGTTTGCCAAGGAAACTTCTGCCTCTTTCTCCCTCTGTCCAAGTTCAAATAGAACACTTGATGATACTACTTGGTTATCAAAATTGACTCGACAACCATAGTTGCATGACTTTTTGCTCAGTGTGATGTGAGTGTTTGTCTTGTGTCTTTGTCGTTGAGTATTTTCTCCATGGACAAAAGGACATCCACTCTACCATCGAGGAAGTCGGTCGATTCAACCGAATGCTTTACTTCTTATGGCCACAATAGTCAATTTAATGAAATGTTGTACCATAAGCAATTACATTCCTTGAATTACCTGAGTCTTCTTTGGTTACATTGCAGTAAAAACACCTTAGATAAATTTCTTCGTTTGATTGTTTCCAATTTGGCTCTGATTAGAATTCATTCGATAATTTTGATCAATTTAATCCTTTTGTTCTTGATTGCCTGTGTAATTGTTTTGTCCTATTTGTACGACTCATGTAAAGAGAATATTTTGAAATTTGTTCATCAGAACATTTACATAAACAATTTAAATGAATCGTCAAAGAAAATATGCATTCAAATGAAGCAGATAATCAAAAATAGATGTTTCATCATCAACAAATCTTCCAAAGCAAGTACACAAGAAATATTATCGTGTGAAGATGATGATCATCATCAAGGTGAATGTGAAGGTGATGGTACTGCCCAAAATAAATCAAGTGAAATCATCTGTGTCATCATTAATGCCACATCAAGAGATGAAGCAATCAACCATGTAACATGTTGTCTACAACTACCAGTCAAACAAACTGTTTCTTACTCACAAATGGCGCGAGAACCTTTCATCCATGGTGAATATTTACCTCGATATTTGGCTTTTTTTGCCAACTCAACAGATCAGCATGATATGGTCGAGCAAAATCGATTTAAACACACTGGGGTGACGATAGAAGTGATCAAAATATCAAATCACCCTTCGGTTAAAATTAACTCAGCATCCAATGTGTACAGTTATCTCGTTGCCTTTAAATTCACCAAAACGCAATTAGTCGACAAGGTGATCGCAAAGTTAGGACATTCAGTCCATTGTAAGTGCCAGTGTGAATTTGATCACAACTTTGACCCTCGCCATGTTGTGTTGAGTGAAAAAAGAGAATCCTATTCATTGGTTGATATGATGAAGAGTAGCAAAGTGCCTCAAGACCTTGGCGAGGAGTCTCAATCACTGCTGTTTACTTGCAAAGTAAAGTACATCGAAAACTCCGAAAGTGCTGACACAGTGCTAAAAGTGTTCTGTTGGTTCAAGCATTTGTTTGACCTGATGGCGAGAATTCACATGACGGTCACAACTCTGGTGAAAGAGCTGACTCGACACCTTCAGGCCAATTGGAACCGCAAGGCGCCATCAATTGGTCTTTTCACTGGTCAGCGAGTTGAATATCTTCATTGTAATTCACCATTGGATCAGTGTTCCATGTTTTATCAGGACAATCAGTGCAAGTCATTAACTTTTTCTGTAGTCGACTGTCTTCCAGCAGATCTGATGTCTTTGATAAAATCATCATCCAAATGGACTGATGATGAAATTGTCATTACCCTTATAGCTGCAGGAATCAAGTCTTACATTCAAGTTGTTACTGGTAATAATGCCAACAGCATTGAATCATTCATCGATTCACCCACTATGGGACACTTTATTTTGCCACTAGAAAGTGCTGACGATTACTCGACCACTGGAAAATTCATATCACATCAATTGCGAAGTTTAAAGTGCTCTCTCAAATACGAATGTCAAGACTTATCGGATGAAAAAAATTCATACGAACAAAAAGATGTTGCCGACTGCATCAGCAATTTCGTCAACAAATACATATCAAAGCTTAGAAAACGAAAAAATCACATTGTTTTCAGACCGATTAAAGTTAATGCTTCATCCACCGGTCTGATTTCAAGATCATTTTACTGCTGGTCCAAAATGGAAGAAGACAATTGTCTGCGATTTGACATCGTCCATTCAAATGATTCTACAGTCATTTGTATCGTCGGTCGAAGGAAGGTCATACAATCAGCTTCATTGTTGGCTGAGTGTATCGCTAAATCACTTCTCAATTTGTGCATCTCACTCGGAATATCATACGACAGGCGGACGCCTCCATCATCTCCACGTGATACAACATAAAACAGACAATTATGATGGATGAATTTCACTCGTGTTTAATGTTCTGTTGAAGAAAAAATAACATATTTCAAGTAACATCTGTCTGAATTTTCTTCCCTCCTTTTGTTATAATTAGTTTGAGTTTTCTTCTCTTTTCAAATGAAAAGTGACAAGTGAACAGAAAAACTTGAATAAATTTTATTTTGTTATTTTTCCCTGTGACAAAAATGCCGAGTGCGTCACTTTTCCTTTGAAATAAAAAGAGTAAATAAAGACACACGAGTGGCCATTCATACCTTATGACTGAGTAAAGTGACTGATGTCACTGATGTCACTGATGTGACAAGCATGTAGCGCGATTCATTCACAGAACATCCGATAAAATGAGAAGAAATTTTAATCATTGGACAAAAATATTTTCCTTTTTCTTCCTTTCAAATCAATTTGATCAAATGACAATCATACTTTGTTAGCAATTTCGTACAAGTCACTGATCTTCAAATTTCTAACCTCTTTAAGGGCGATTTGTTTGGTTAGAACCTTGTCTAAGGTTTGTTTGATTTCCACGGCAATGAGTGAGTCAACACCCAAAGCTCCAAGTGTCAAGTCTGAGTCAGTTGATGACATATCTTTGACTCCCAGTAGTCTTGAAATGATGGTGAGGATGTTGATAGTATCACCTGCATCTTTTTGCTCATCACTTTGATAGTGTCTGACATAACTCATACGAACGGGATATTTTTCCGTAAGGAAAAGTTCTACTGCTTCAAAACAACAATGAAGCCTTTGAGAACGTGTGCCAAGGAGAATCATTTCATTCCCTTGGGACAATTCAGCAACAATACCTGTGTCACCGATGACACCCCATTCAATGGAAAGTGCAGGTAGACCGTCTTCATGTCTCTTCATCGAAATTGTTTCCATAGTAAAGTTGGCCACATTATATGCAGTTTGACCTGGATTACCACGAGCAACTGATAGCGATGAAATTGTGACAAAGTAATCTAATTTTGGACAAAGTTTACGTGAAAATTTATCCAAATTCAAACTGGCCACTGATTTGGGTGAGCAAACTTTCTTGAATGATTCAGGTGATGTATCTTCAAATAATTTATCGTCATATACAACAGCAGAATTGAATATTCCACCAACTGGTGCTATATTTTCTGCTGATTGCAGTAACTTTTCAGCCTGATCTTCTCGAGAAGCATCAAAGGTGAGCACATTAACATCACATCCTCTTCGTTTAATTCGATTGAGTGAGTAAACTTGGTAAGCATCACGAGCACCGTATCGACTGGTGATGATTAATTTTTTACATCCTTTGGTCACCAGCCAGTTGGCCATTTCTAGACCAAATCCACCGAGACCACCAATAACGATGTAGATTTTTTTAGGATCGCAGTACATGGCCTTTTTCACCTTAGCTGAGAGTGGAGAAGATGTTGACACCTGGTCAATTTTTATAAGAACTTTGCCAATGTGTTTTCCTGCAGCCATGTATCGGAAAGCTTGTTCAACTTGATTAAATTCAAAGACAGTTCGATCAAGTGGCTTGACAACACCTTCCTCGATACCTTGAGCGATTAGCTGGTGTAATTTTGTTTTCTCATTTTCAACCTTAGGAGGTAATGGGCGATTGTTATAAATAAACAAAGCATCGAGCAAAATACCCTGGAACGATTTGTTGTTGATCATTTGGTTGATCATCAATTGATGATCTTTAACGAAGTCAACTTTACCAAGTTCTAAGAATCTTCCATTAGCTGCCAGACATGCTAATGATGCTTGTAATTTTTCTTCTGCAAGAGAGTTGAGTATGACATCAACACCAATACCATCGGTTACTCTGAGAATTTGATCAGAGAATTCAACTGAACGTGAGTTGTAGATTCTACCCTTCATTGACGGATATTGAGAGAGGAGATAATCAACTTTGTTTTGTGAGCCGACAGTTGCATACACCTGGCAATTCATTGACATACAAATAGACATGGCAGCCAATCCAACTCCTCCACAGGCAGAGTGAATGAGAACTTTTTCACCCTTGTTCAATCCACCTCTGATGATCAAAGCATAGTAAGCAGTGGCATAGACAACAGGAACAGTTGCAGCATCCTCAAGTGACCAGGAAGAAGGCACTGACCATGTAAGAAGTGGATCAGCAAAGGGTGCATTTGATGAAAATCCTTGGTATGGAGTTATTGCCATTACTCGTTCATTAGTTTTACTATTAATTCCAGACACTTCTAATCCGAGGATGGAATCTTGTGAAATACTCGGTGAAATACCAGGTATCGCATCGTAATCCAACTGTCCAGTTGCAAACATAATATCACGGAAATTGAGTGCTGAGTAGGCAACTTTAAGAGTAAGAGAGCCTGTATTGGAAGATGCAATCAAATGTCGCCGAGGACCAGACTGAACCCACGTAAGGGACGACAAATCACCTGGCTTGAGACATCGCAGGTAAAATTCTTCTCCTGATGCAACTTGATTGTTTATTTGATCACCTTCATCCATTGGAATCGTTTGGTAAAATCCCCAAGTTCCGTCCTTGAATATGTTGAAGTAGAGGTCCTGTTGCTTGATTTCGTCATATTTAGGATCATTCAGATCATTAATTTCATTTTCCCAATCAATGATACATCGTACTTTATCACCACCTTCTTCTAATCTTAGTGATCTCAACAACCCTTGAATCCCTGTGATGCCTTTAACATTGTCATTAAGGCGAGGAACGAGCCAAATGCGATCGTTTTCTTTCAGCCCTTTGCGAAGTATTAACCTCAGTTGTTCAATTGAGTCATAATCGTGCACACCAATCTTATGGATGATGTGATGGCGCATTTCTTGACAACGAAGACGGTACAAAGATGTGCGCAAAGTTGAGTGTTCATCGAGTGAAACACTTTGAATCCAAGAAAATCCAAGAGAATTGGCAATTTTATGGACCGAATCAGTATTCATTAAATTCAATCGACTCGATACTCTTTCCATCAACTGACTTGCGAGTGGCGATGATGGTTCATCAGTGTAACAAATTAAGATGAATCCACCATCGATCAATTTACTTGAAGCCATTTTGATTTTTTCCTCAAGTGATTGAACACAAGAGTTAGTACATTTGAGAATAACCAAGTTATTCTTGGTCGGAATATCGTTGATAGAGTCAGCCACTTTGATTTTAGGTGCGACCTTTTCGACTTTAGGGAAAACACAGTACTTGAGGCTAATCATATCGTACTGAAGGACTTCACTCCAATAAGCAGTGATGGTGTTTCCTATGACGTATTCACTAGATGAGGTTGAGCGTGGTTGACTTGAACCGTTGGTTTGGTAATTGGTCAGTTCTAGAACTGAAAATGTAGAACCTGGTTCCAATGTAATATTGTTAAGTATTATTTCTGTGAAAGGGAAAAGAAGTTCTTTGCAGTAGTGGAATTCGTTAAATTCATCTCCCATCAGCAGGTCAGTTCTTTCAGTCAATGGTTGACTAAGGATGCTGCTTCTAAGCAAACTAAATTTGGGATCATTGAGGTCAAAAGCATCTCCACAATTACTTCTTTTGATGCAAGATGTGACATATGAGTCGATTAAATGTTTCTTTGAACCACTCAATACAGATAGCAAATTGCGAGGGAGAAATTCAACTCTTCCCTGACTCATTTGCTGAGGTCGTCTCTTGAGCAGAGTGGTTTTCAATCCTTTAACATACAAACCATTTGTCCAAACAGTTGAGTGGCAGAATCTCTCAAATGGCACTAAAGCTGCTTTCTGCTGTGAAAGTGCATCGGTAAAGAAGTTTGAGGAATCAATTTGTTTTTTGAGTAACTTGGGTGAACAAACTATGGATTCCAGTCCGGTCGGGATGAAGAGAGATCTGGAATCAGTTTTATCTCCGATGATATCCAATTGGAAAGCCATATCGACCAAAACAATCCAATTTTTAAGCCATTGCATGGATTTTTCACTTCTTGTCGTCGGACCTCTATTTCCAAAGTCTGGTGTTACATTTCTCCAAACAAAAAGTCCTTTGTCACCAGTTACTGAAGCCTTGGACATACATTGGAAGTAAGGTCCGTAGTCGTATCCTCGCACTCTCAGCTCTCGGTAGATTTCTTTACAATCAAGAATCAAATTTTCATCTTTGACGTCGATTTCATTGTTGTTATTCTCATCAATCATCAGGGATGACGAAAGTGTCCTTGATTTTGACATTAAATGATTGGACTGCTTGTCACTGAGGAACCTGATTTTACCTGAAACAATCTTCATGTCGGACTCTAATACGTAAAATTCGTTTGTGTCCACATTGACTCTAACAACTAATTCGTTGTCACTTCTTGTGTCAAGTACAGCAGCTCGTTCGAATTTGATATCGGAAAATTCAACGGTTTCACTGAAGATATCTTTGTCACACCTTTCGGCAAGAGCATTCCAGGCCAAAGCCAAGTATCCAGTTGCCGGGAAAAGGACTTTTTCATCGATAACGTGATCGAACAAGAACCGGTCTTCTGGATTTTTAGCATTGAATGTATACTTGAAGGAACTGCATTGAGTAATCAACTTGTCGAAGATCAAGAAAGGACTGAGTGGGAAATGTTCGGTGTGATCCCATCCTTGTTGGATGAGAGAACTTAGAGTCGGAGTATCAGATGGGAATGGGTAAGAAACTTGTGGATACAATGTTGACCAGTTGAATGTGTAACCGGACAAGAACAGTTCGGCCAGTTTGTGTAAGAATGATGCTGCTGTCAATTTGTCAGGATTGATGATTTCACAATCATCCAATTGTATCCCTTCAAATTGCATGTCAGTGATGTCCTTCTTGGTTGTCTGGGATAAATCTTCATTGGAATCAGATGCAAAAAACTTTTCCAACAAATAATCAGATGTTTTGACAGAACCGGTGATTTTTTCGAAGTCACATTTTAGTTGATGGTATGAGATTCTACCTTCAACATGTTCACTCGCTTTGACAGCACAAGAAATTGCCTTTGGTAAATCGATTTTTGAGTTAAGGACAGCAGCTGCAAAAGTACCGAAATTACAGCCAAAAGTTCCTTCGGGCAATAAACCAACAGCTTTGAAAGTCAAAGCCCAAGCAAGTTGACGGATCACAGCAGAGACATTTTTCGAGTAAGGAGTATCTCTGGATAAAAGTCCAATTTGTTCAATTGCCTTGGCAAAACAATCGATGTTCATAAGTTTTTGATCATCCAAAACGACGTGAGAAGCAGCATTGAAGGCGACAAAAACTTTTTTCTTAGGTTCAATTGTGCATTTTACAGGTCCACAAGATTCACCAAGTGACCATTTTCCATGAGAACTGCTGACGAAGCCGAATCCTCGAAAAGGCATCCGGTCGGCATCTTCCAAAGCGTAATTGTAAAGTAGATGGAGGAAGTTTTCATTTGATATGAATTGACTGTCTTTGTTGAATGTATCGATGAGCAGTTTGATTGAATTTTCAGTCCTTCCAACCAATGGAACAATTCTTTCAAGTCCAGTGTTAGAACTTAGCTTACGAATGGAAGATGATGTTGATGGCGAATTGTAAATTCCTTGCAAAACAACATGTGTGTTGGAACCGCCGAAACCAAAATTATTCAAAGGAATGTAATCACCAGGCAAAGGAGTAACCTTGAGTACAGGTAATATCTTGCCATCCATTAACGGTTTGATGTTTTTATTGGGTTTGTTGAAATATATGCTGGGAGGGATGAGTTTCTTTTGTAGAATCAAAACAGCTTTAGCCAGTGCCGCAAGTCCAGATGCTCCTTCTGAGTGACCGATGGATGCTTTCAAACATCCAACCAGCAGTGGATCTTTTTTATTCTTGCAAATAGCTTCTTCCAATGCACTCATTTCTGCAGGATCACCCACTGAAGTTCCTGTCAAGTGAGCTTCCACATAACCAATTCGACTTGGGTCAATGTTGGATTTTTCGTAAACTTGCTTCATCAACATCGCTTGGTTTAGGTAGGATGGGAAAGTAATGCCTTCTTCCTTATAGCCATCTGAATTGGACATACATCCAGCTACTTTGGCATAGATTCTTTTTGCAAGAGACTTTCTTTCAATGAGAGATACGACGATGGCTTCTGACCGACAGTATCCATCAGCCGATTCGTCCAAACCTTTGCATTTGCCGTCTTTGTTGATCATTGTAAGTTCTTGGAAACAAAGAGAAATATATGGACGGTAACAATCATTACTGCCAACAACGATTGCTCGGTCAATCAATCCATTTTCAATTGCATTAAAAGCTTCGTTAAATGCTGCAAGCGATGAATTACAAGCAGTGTCAAATCGCAAACATGGACCTTTGATATTGAAATAAACAGCGGCTCGTGTAAAAAAATTTCTTGAACATTTTGGAATTGTCAGTACATCATCGTAATCCAAATGTGATTCCATATAACAGAAACCCCAGTAAAATCCTGTTTTTTCCCCAGCAATTTCCTTCGGGTTGTATCCTGATAGGGTGAAAATGGTCAATGACGAAAGGATGAAGGAAAGTAAGAAGTGTCAAATTAATGATGAAGGTGATCGGTGAGAGTATAGAAAGAGCTCAAACCTTAATCATGAATCAACTTCACGTACCTGCGTCTAAGATTGCCTCATAGGTAGCCTCTAGAATGTTTCTTTCAGTCGGAGTCGCGTAAGATGCTTCACCTTGAGGAATATTGAAGAATTCATTGTCGAATCTTTCACAAACAGACTTTTTGAGTTTTCCATTCCGGTGAGGAAGATGATGAAAACCTACAAAGATAATAATATGTTGAATATGTTGGACATTAAACTTTATGTAATGTGTCCCAGTGCATTAGGTGAAAAAGTGCAATTGTATCTGTAACGAGCGAAGGCACAAAAGATGATTATGGTAAGCATTAAACTCACCTTTGGGCCACCGAGTTGGTTCGTCATTAACCATGTCAATACCATTATACAAATTGTACTCAAGTTCGGCCAAACTATCCGACGAGGGAAATCGCCCCGAAAGGCCACTTACAACGATGTCTTCTTTGTCGCGTGTCATCGCTTGTTTCTTAAAGAGTTTGGTCTTTTGCTTCTCTTGATCACTTCACTTATTGACACCAAGAGGAGCTAAAATTGAATTTTCTTGATAAATTTGATGAACCAACTTCACAAGATACAAGGATGAAACGTTTTGAGCTGTTATTGCGAGCTCATCAAGTGTGCAACTGATGAGATCAGTCCTTGAGCTGGTTGTCTTAATTCGTGTTGCTCAAAGTTTCAACTTGATACAAGCGTATAAGACGTCAATTCATATTTCGAAACAGGCCTTTCTTAATTCCTGTCCAACCTTGAACAATAACAGCAAGCTTGTGTGTTTGATTCGCTAAGAGTCAACTTTCACTGTTGAACAGTGTAAAAGAGCATAAACGGATAAAAAAGCGTCATCAATACTTTGTCAAATCCAACTGATGTATCTCATTGTTCCTTGGGAATTCTGACGCCGTTTAGACCAAACATGAATTTGCCAATCACAATCCAAGGATGAGTGCCCAAAGACATCGCATGGTAGACATCATACTAAAAAATGTTGACCTTTCTGTGCATGGGAATTGTGAAATACACGACTACCTCTAAGTCTGTGCAAGTCAAATGCAAGATTTAATATCATTTACTCTTGAAATAAAACCCAAGCATAACAACAAATAACATGGGAATGACTATGGAGACGCGTATTGTGAAAAATATATAATTAACGATATATAATATTTATTCTTATTTTAGCTCTCGAAGGGAAAAGAAAAAAACAAACAAACAAAGTTGATTGTAAATGTTGTGCAAGCGTTTGCAATGTTGACGATGAAGCAGTGAATACCCGGGATTTCATGGGGAAAATGTGAAACACACATAACAGCAAAATAAAAAAACCAGTTGCCTCTAGAAACTTCATGTCTGTGGATTGATCTTGGAGAGACCTTGACTTTGTTTTCGTATAGAATTTGGTATCAATTGAACACTAATTCTTTGCTTCCTGTGAGAAAAAAAAACGAGTCATTAGAACAAAGAGCAAACCAATCAAGCAAACAATGAAGGAAATTGTGCTTACCGAGTGATGCCTGTCGTCGAATCTCTTGAGGCTGAAAGTCCTCCTGATCCAAGAGCCGAGTGAAGATCTTTACTGTGAGTCACTTTGGCAACATTGGATCCTTCTTGTTTCTTGCTGCTTTTGGTGGGATCACTGATGGCGACTTGAATGTTCTTCTTTCCTAATAAAATGCCATCCGTAGCCTTCAGTGCATTAGATGCGGACAATTCATCAGCAAATTCAACGTAAGCACATCCTCTCGAAAATCCATTTCGATGCGTTACCAATCGTACATCCTTCAATGTGCCAAACTTTTCGAAAGTTGAACGTAAAAGTTCTTCATCAACTTCACTGGACAGTTTAGATATAAATAACTTATTTTTTTCCTCTCTAGAGCTAAATTGAAATTCTTTCTTTTCATTAATTCGATTTATATAAACAGGTCGACCATTTAATTTACTATGATCACCTTTAAGGGCATTGTTGACTGATTCCATTGAATGAAATTGTATGTAAGCGAAACCTTTTGGTTTACCTTTGTAATTTCGAACAAGTCGAACTGTATCAACTGATCCAAATTGAGAGAAGAAGCTTGTAACTTGTTCATCTGTAATACTGAAGTCAAGGTTACTGGCGAAAACTGTGAGAAGATCATTACATTCATTGCTACTTGTGGGCTTGAGGAAGGCAGATGGGTCGATGGGTTTAGGGTCCGAATTGTCCTGTGATTTAATTCTTTTAGCCTGACTGGTGTCGATGTGCGGGTCATTTGGTGAGTTAGATGTGTTTCCTTGTCCATCCAATTTGTTCGATTGTCCCATTGAACTGGTGTTAGCTTTTCTCTTTCTTCCCTGCTTACCTTGGAGAAAAGAAGTTGAAGAGGAGGCCTCAGAGCTTGCAATTGGAATAGCAGTTTGACTTGAATTCCCGTCTTCGCCTGTAGCTTTAGCATTTCGCTTTTCGATTTTCTTCATGGCCTGATGATATTTTTCAACTGCTCTTTCGAATGCCTCAAGAGATTCACCTTCTTCTTTCTCCAGTTTGACTAACAATGTGCCAATGCTCTCTGGCCAGTCCCTAGTCACTTGTAGTGCTTGGTACAAGAGTTTTTTGGCTTCACCTTTGTTACCGTAAGTGTATTCGAGATTGAAATACTCGAGCCATATTTGAGCTTGACTCGCAAGTTCTTTCAATTGAAGTATATTTTGCCAAATTTCACGAGCGGCTGACATATCTTTGCAAAATATTCCTTCAATTCTGGCTGAATATTGTAGAACACTGAATGTTGGGTCAGCATCAGGTAAGTCGGCCAAATGATTGGCAGCAGAGTTGAGAGTTTCACGTAACAGTGTCACTTCTTTTTCAATGTCAAAATTTGTCTTCCTTCTCATACAGTCGAGGTAAGACATCCATACATCCTTGATATCACTGCCAGTTAGGCCCGAAGAAAGGGCACTTTCTAACGTAGGAACAATTTTTTCGAGTGGATGATGATACCTCTCTTGAAATCGAATGTATGCACACCAAATAGCACCGTACCAAGAGCAGTTTCGAACTGCTCGAGTGAACGCCTTCGAGGAAACATCTTCCATTTTAACAACCTTTTCGAGGTAAGTCAAGTATTTCAACCAAAGTTGGCAATTTAGAGGATCACAAGTTATTCCCCTTTCATAAATACATTGGACGAAGGGCGGATTACAATTACTTTCAGCATGAGAAGCATATTCGAGTATTTTACTTGGAGTGGTAAGAATTTCATCCTCGAATGACTTTACTTTTTCCATATGTTTGACAGAGTTTTCATAAGTTTTTGTTATTTGTTTCATGTCATCCTCGCTGACAAACGATTTCAAAGTTTCTTTTTCAAGTAAGTACCATTGAGTAAACTCATCGTAAGTGTTCTTCAAATCCAACGAAGACACCGATAGTTGACGTTTGTAGAGATTAAATATTCTTTTCTTTTGAGCCAATTTTTCTTCATCATTAGACAAAGATGAGAGTATGGCATTTTCGAAAACACGGTACAAATCCCAAAGTAACGAACCTTTAGCACAATCTAAACCAACTTGCATTAGACCGGCTTCAATTACCTTTCGAACACTCTCAGGGCCATCGGTTGTTAACCCACCCATGGAAAATTGAGCATATTCAATCCACAGGTCAACACAAGCATAATCATTAACCGCTCTCTCAAATAGATTGGTAATATATGAACGATCAGATTCATTGACTGACTTTTCGTCATTTATCCATTCAAGCCACAGTGATGGTGATAAGGGAAATTTTTTATAGAAGTCCTCCCGAGCTTGCCTCAAAGCATCTAACTCACCATGTTTTCGAAGGAAAGAGATGAGGTCAAGGTGGATCTGATAATTGTAAGGGTTATCCGCTAATTTGAGCCGTAAGGTCAGAACTGTTTGATCAAAATTTTTGGTATCATCGTCTGACTCTTTTGACGATGCGGATGACGATGAAGATTCGGAAGAAGAGGAAGATGATGACATTTTTGAGTCTTGACTTGACTCGTCATTTGTCTGATTACTCGGATCACAATCATTTTCATTGACAAATGACGTTTGATTGTCGTTCATTTTCGTTCTGCGCTTTCAACAGCTGATGCGGCGGTGGCGCTTGAAACCATTACGCGCCAAATGGTTGAGATCTCAATCGTGTCCATCACGTTGCGTCATTAGTCAATTTGCTGATTTGCCGTTTTCATCATACGACAACTACAATGTCCACTGATTACAGTCCAATGTTGTTTAATTTTTCGATCGATAAAAGACTCCTTACAACCCTTAAACGCTATAAATTGAGAACTGTTCGTGATTTAAATGATATCACTGCTAATGATTTAAAAGAAGGTAAGTCAAGGACGCTTGATCGGCATTGAAATATTGTCTTGACAAGTGTTCGTTGTCACTTTTCATCAAGGTGAACAAGTCAATGTCTCCCTGTCTTTCATTTTTTCTCATTTTGTCTCTTTACATCTCTGTGCTTCTTATTTCTTTTCTTTGGTGAATTTACTTTTCACTTGGACTTCTTTTGGTACAATTTTTTTATATTTATTCTGCCCTGGGTGATCAATTGACTGAATTCCTATCAAACTTTCAACATGAACTCATCTATCACTTGGACAAACTTTGGCAATGTTCACACAATTGCGTGTGTAGATGTTCACATCGGCGAAGAAGAAGCAGCTTCAATTCTGTCTGCTGTTGGGCAAATAACTCAGACTGGGAGTATAAACCAACAGAGAGAAGTTGCAAGTGCAGGAGAAATCCTCGGTAAGAAAGAAAGACTGCAACATCAGCCAAGTCGACAAGGTAATACATTGCCTCGAATTCATACCAACTGTTCATACTTGGACCTTTGGTTGGGTGGAGGAATTCCACTTTCTTCGCTCACCGAATTCTTCGGTCAGGCAGGCACTGGTAAAACACAATTTTGCCTCCAGTTATGTGTCAATGTACAGAAACCACCGATTTTAACTCAATGTGAACCAGCACAAGCCCTTTTCATCTTTGGAGAAGATTGTTTGCGTACAAAGCGTCTAATTCAGATTGCTGAGAGTGCAATTTCTGATTGGAAGGATCAAATCGAAAAATTACCTGGTCAAACTTTACGACAGCCTCTATCAATCAATGACATTCTCAATAACATCCATATCTTGAAAGTCAACTCAATTGAACATCTATCATTTGTCATTCTCAATAAATTGGAATCATTTTTATCTGATCATCCGTTAATTCGACTGGTTGTGCTCGATGGTTTGACCTACCAATTTCGATACCGATGCGATGAAAAAGAAATCAGCTATTTCGAAAGAAACAGAACTATTCATCTGATGACTCATAAATTGAGACAATTGGCTAAACAGAACAAAATTGCAGTAGTTATAACCAATCAGATCACATACGACTTTCAAGAGAACCGAGAAGTGGCTGCTTTAGGTTCTGAATGGGCCAAAAGTTGTTCAACCAAGATATACCTCAAAAAAGATAAAGATGGTCAACGTTTTTCCACCGTTACTAAATCACTGAGTAACCTACCAATTAGGCGTTATCCTTTACCATATGATGTAACATTTCGAGGCATAACCGATTCTAAAGACCGCAAGTCTGCTGTCAACGATGACCGAGTCAAGTAGAACTACAATAATGATAATTGTTTACCTTTCACACACTGAAAGTTCTTACGAGCTTACAAATCAAATTATTCATTCTTTCATCAAAGAGACAAATGTATGTGAAAAAAAGTAATTAGAATAATCTATGATATTTACACAAGTGTTATTCATCAGATTATATTATTAACCGTAAAAGTTTAGTTTTTAAAATGACGGCTCAAATTCACTAATTAACCTGTAAAGTCAGTGTAGTCAGTGTATACATTGTATCATTTGATGTTAATTCTCATGATATGACAAAGGGCATTAACATTTAAATGGTGTGTTTACACTAATAATGACAACCTTTTAAGCGGATATTCTGTATGTAATGTCCGTCATAAAGGTTTAAGGTTGGATGTCACTGACAACAGCATCAGAACCATCAGAACCATCAACAACATCTACATCAACAACATCAACAACATCAACAATATCCACAAAGAAAAGACTCTTCGAGTAAGTGGATCTATCCTGTGGTTAGATTGTCACAAAAAGACGATGACAAAGTCAGAGAAAGTGCAGTAAACTTTTTAACTGCTCATTATCTGTGGATTAATGGTTGCTTTGTGAACAAGTTTATGAGTGAAGCGAGTGAAATGCATCATCCTTGATTGTTCTGAATAGCGCGACCAAATAAGCCCGCGGATGTTCATTGTTCATTTTTTCCCATTGAAATCAAGTTGAAAAGTATTGTTAATTAAACACAAGAAGCAGTGAGTAATTGTGTACAGCTGTACGGTCTTCACTGAGCAAGTAGATTGAGCTTTTGCATCGATTGGTACACTCCAAAATGACACAAAGGAGCACGAGTGAGAAAAAGTCTGCCAGTTGTAATGTATGAGTTGGCGAGAACTGAGGATGAGGATGAGTTCGAGGTTGAGGTTGAGATGAGGACTGCCATTCTGTTCTTTCTTCCAGTCGGCAAGGACATTGCATTTTCCCTTCTAACGTTTGTCTGTACATACACATGGAACTGAGTGAGCCGAAGTGAACTGAATGAACTGAATGAATTGAATGAACTAAATGAACTAAATGCACCAAATACACTGAAGACACTGGACCGGATTGTGTCCAGATGAAGAGTTGGATGAGACAAGTGACAGTGAAGAGGAACAGTTGGCATCAAATTCATTGGGTGGTATGAGAGTTGATAATTAATTATACATATGAATAACCCTGTCGATGCATAAAAGAAATACAAGAGTTTCATTCTACTCTTTGGACTCATTTTTCTTTCTACGTTATGAATGCTGGGTTGTTGCGAATTGTGTCTGAGTTCTGGGTAAAACATTTGTCCTCAGAGACAATTTGTATGCTCATTGGGTGAGTGGGTGAGTGTGTGAGTGTGTGCACCGAAAGGAGGAAAAAATGCAAGCATCATCTAAGTGATTCATCTTTCCTCCTGGAATGCGGGACAAAAGACAAAAAGACATGAAGAACGCTAAAAGCAAATGCACATTCATCGCAATGTCTACCAGGAGTGGATGTCACTTGCATTATCCACAAAGAGCCATGAGTTGTTCAATTGTCAGGAAAGAAGAGTCAACACAGTCAACAGACAGAGACAATTTCCAAGTGAAGCAAAAAGGAAAGGAAAAGAGACAGAAACAAGGAGAAAGGGAGAAACAGAAAGCGAGAAATAGAGAGAAAGAAAAAGAGAGAAATAGACACAGAAAACAGAAACAGAAACAGAGAAGAGAATAGAAGATGCTCTCTATCTCTATCTCTATCTCTATCTCTCTTTCTTTCTTCACTGATGCAGGAGGAAAAACAGTCGCTCGCACATGTTGGAACAATTGGTTGCAAAGTACCATTGTCACGAATTTGACGTTCACTTCACACGGGCACATGCGAGCAGTTGTGTCTTTCAATGTTCTTACTCGACTTGTCGAGTTCTCACGAGACAGAACATGAAGTACACAAGGGACCAACAAGAAAAGAGACTAATGAAGCACTGAATTAGTTTACAATTGTCAGTTGTCACTCGTCAGTCGTCAGTCGTCAGTAGTCACAGGGTGAATGATTCATCTTTCATCACAATGAAGGAAGAATAAAACAAACCATGATTCTGGCTGATGGAGAGAATTAAAGGAGATGATTCATAGCTTGTTTGACTGACCAACCATGTGTATATGCACTCCGACTGACTGGTCCAATGTGTGCAAGTGTGTGCGACGTGCCTTTTGCCCAAACAAAAAAAGCAGTCGGATTATTTTGATGATTCCAATGACTTCGCGTGAGGTGAAATGTCTTCACGACATGTCGAAACGTCGACCACGATGGTCATTAAATTGATCATTTTGGCTGTCAGTGCGTGTTCATCGTATGTCGGATGTGTCCAACAGTTACTTCAAGTTACTTTTGTTCTAACAGGACAATTGACTCTATTGACTCTATTGAAAAAGACATCGTGGCCAAAGGTAATTGAGGTGGCGAAATAAAAAGTGGAACAGATCGTCCAAAACATACCGATTCGATTGAAAGAACTTTCCTTTCCACCCTTCAGGAAAGGTCATTCGAGTCGTTCGTTCAAGTAAATTAGCTGCAAATTAGCCATAAATATCTCATCGGTACAATCGTACGAATTTTCTCCAATTTATATTTCAATGAACCAACCCTAGTGATGAATGATGACCTGTCATGTGCCATTTGCAGAGAGACATCAAAAAGAAGCTCAAGAAGAGCCGTACAAAGTGTACAAAGTGTACAGAGCATCTTTCAACTCAACTCACTCATCCGGTGCAGATGTTCAATCTAAATTCAGAACATTTTTATCCTCTTACACGTCGTATGGTCCAACTCACAGTCCGATCTACAAAGGTCAAGGAAAATTGAGTGAATTTTAAAGAGAAGAAAAATTCGAAGAAATTCGATCAAATCAATTGGAAAAGTTGTTCCCATCAACAAGGAATTACGTAAATATTACCTTTAACTAGTACAAACACATGAAATTACATTGGTAAATCCAATTAAGGACGATCTAGTGAATTTTAAGATAAGAGGTAGAATATTTAGCAAAAATTGCCCGAGTG
Source organism: Hemileia vastatrix (assembly GCA_030280995.1). Classification (NCBI taxonomy): domain Eukaryota; kingdom Fungi; phylum Basidiomycota; class Pucciniomycetes; order Pucciniales; family Zaghouaniaceae; genus Hemileia; species Hemileia vastatrix. The sequence continues at coordinate 17,724 of JASXTE010000029.1, forward strand.
AAATACTGAGTGAAAAGTAATTTTTGCATTGTCAGAAAGAGAGAAAAAGAAGGAAAAGGATAAAAAGAAGAAAAAGAAAAGTTGACTCGCGAGATGGTAACTTGACTTGCAATTAATTATTCAAACGTAGTACGGAGTAGATAAAATGGATCTGGAGTGAGATCTTAACGACGTTTTATTCCTTGCAAGTGAATTTACTTTTGCAAAAAGGAAATAGCATCCAAAGCATCACAGGAATCACAGGAATCGTCGGGCATCCCAGGCATTACCCACATTACTCACATTACTCAATTGGACGTCGAGTGAAACCTTCATCCGGTTTCATTTGGTTGTGACTAGAACTCGAGCCTTAAACTAGTACATTGAGGAGTGGAAGACATCACCTCACTCTTCACTCTTTCGCAGGTAATTTACTTGAATCAAAAGTCAAACCACGCAAAGAAAGAGAAAGAGAGAAACTTGTATCTTTCTCTCTTTCTCTCTTTCTCTCTTTCTCTCTTTCTCTTTTTCTCTCTTTGCATTGAATGCGAATGCGAGTGTGAGTCATTTAATAAAGTATAAAGTGACCGCATTTTACTCACAAAGTCAAAGTGTATCCTTGTCGTTGGTACACTTGCATTGCCGACAGCAGCTAAATGTTAATACAAATCAAATAAAACACACACACACAGAGTGAGTGTACGATTGAGGTGCTCTTTTAGTGTGATGCTTTGCTTACGCGCGCATAATTTATCCAGAGTCAAGTGAAAAGAGCAGGAAAAGAGGAAAGAGAAGAGAGCAAAGAGAGAAAAGAGAAAAAAGAGAAAAAATAAAAGAGTCAAGAGAAAAGAGAAAAGAGAAAAGGGCAAAAAGGAAAAAAATCCACAGACACACATTCCGAGTGAATTGGGTAGATGCAACTAAATGTTCACACATAGCATCGTATAATAGACACAAGGCACACTAGACAACACATAGTACACATAGTACACATAGTACATGAGAAGAGGAGTTCGAGTGTGCGAGAAAAGAATATAATTAACACTCACGTACATCAACCTGTGTCTCGGTAACACATTTACATTGGAGGCAACTGACTCACTCACTTGTCTCCTATCCTTGTACCAGTTGGACTCTCCTCTTCTCAAGATGCATCCTTGCATTTCACGTAACAATTGTGCACACAGTTCAATTGCACATTCATACGCCTTTTCCCAGAGGTAATCAAATGCATCATTGAAAAGGATGCAGCAATGATACAAACAAATGTCGATTTGACCCCAAACTTGCAACATGTCTCAACATCATGGCAAAACTTAAAATGTAATTACCAAAGGTAAACATAGATAACAAATAACATTTATTTGAATTATTCAAGATCTGGACAAAAATTTAGACAAGTGTCCTAAGCAATTGCTCTGGAATTGTTGGAATGAGAATCTTTCAGCAGATTCACGTGCCAGACGTTTGATTGATTTTAATTCATCGTTAGAATAATTTGTAACGATTTTAAACATTAGTTGAGCATATTCTTCCTTTGTTTCAGCAAGAAAGCCAGTAACTTCATGTTGAATGATATCCATCTTTGGACCAGCAGAGTTATTTGCAATGGTGATTAAACCTGCAGCCATCAATTCAACCACACCAATGCCAAAGTGTTCATTGACCATTGTATGAAGTCCAATGTTGGATTGTCCAAGATTTTCTAACATTTGGTCAAATGTAATATTTACTTTGAAATGAACTTTATCTTCAATACCAAGATTTCGGGCTAACTTTTTAAGTTTATCGACCCTTTGATCGTCTTCGCAGCATCTTGAACCACCGATGATGATTAATTTACATAAAGGAAGATGTTGCGGGGACAATAAATTGATGAACTCTTTGAATGACTGGATTTGCAGTTCATGATTTTTTTCAGGTCTGAATTGGCCAAGAGACACAATGGTGTATCTATTGTCAGTAATTGGCTGGGAGTCAAGTGATCGAAATGCCTCAGTGTCACATGGAGGATATAACAAATGGGTCCTCTCAGGAATCCCCCAAATGGAATTAATGTGGTCCTTGGTCCAAGAGGAATTGACTAGGACTAGATCACTCTGTCTACCAGCCATTGCATATAATGAGGCGAATGTACGGTAATAGTAAAATTTACACTGCGTCAAAATACGACTGGATGCAATGAAAGATCGATTGTTATAGGAAGCTCTTGATGAATTCAACATTTTCAACATGTCAGTACTTATGGTTGGGTAATGAGTGTAACAAGCAACTGTACATCCACCGCAGATGCGAAATATTGGGTAAGTGAATGCATAACCCATTGTATCGATAAAGTACTCGGGATTTAACTTGAATAAAGCCTCAAGAGCTAAAATCACTGATCCGAGTGACTGACCAGCCAAAGTGAAGAATGGAAACCATTTGGCTTCGACCAAGGTTCGCGTCTTCAGGAAAATGAACTGAGGTTCACTCGGCAGGCTGATCTTGAGGGATGACTTGACTTTGCTTAGAATTTGATCAGATGATACATCATAGTCGCCAGTGTAAATTACAACTTGAAAGTCATTATGGTGGCGAAGGATGACTTGGATGAGTGACCAGAGAACTCTTTCACCTCCACCACCTGCGTTGCAGTAGGGATGGAAAATTCCGATGGTCTTTTTCTTCTTTCGACTTCTCACCCACAGAATAGTCAATGAGACACTTGCAATAGCAGTAAGGGTAAGATAGAATAAAACGCTCGTCAGTACTTTCATTGATTCTTCCATCATTTATCAAGTTGAGATGATGACCACGGGTGAACCTTTGCCTGTAGTGTAAATTTAATATTGGTCATCAACAGCTGTTGTCAATGTTGATTTTGCGCTGTTTTTCGTAGATTTTTTCGTTCCTTTTCTTTTTCCTCCTTTGATTTTTTGCTCCTTTTTTGCTACTTTTTTTTCCTTTTTTTCCTTTGTTATTCTTTTCTCTATTCGCTCTTCAGATCAGAGTATCCACTTTCATCACCTGCGAGTAGAAGAAAAAATAAAAAAGTTCAGCATTCTTGTTACTCTGGTAGGACTTGTAACTTGTTTTTTTTTCTGTCGGTCAAGACAATATGAAAGAAAATTCGCTGACAGGGTCAGGTCAATTGGATTGACTTTAGCAATTTGCAATTTACAATATTGTGATATTTCAATATTCTGATATTGTAATATACATTGACTCGGCTGCAATTGTTTTCAAGTGGAGTATTTGACTGCATTTATTTCGGGATTGTAGACAACAGTCCACCTTGTCGACAAGATGACTAGTGCGTTAAAAATCAATTAAGGCCAGTGTGTCGGACGTAGGGGGGAATGAATAGCTCTTCGCTCGCAGCTGAAAAGAATTTAATAAACCAGCAGATAGGAGAGAAAAATGAGAGAAAAAGCGTCAGTCCTTGCAATGGGAAGAGAAAGGGAAGGAGGAAGAGCACGGAAGAACAAGTGCGAGAAAGAGAAAGAGAATAAAAGTGTAATTCAACTGCTCCCTGGTGAATAAATCAGTGGGAACCAATTTTTTGATCGAACAAAAAGTACCAAACGGGTAAAAAAGTGCACCGTACACAAACACATTTGGAGGAAAAAAGCATAACAGTCAATCCTTCAAAAGTAATTATAAAGGACTAATCACATTTTTAAATGTTTGTAAAATTGCAGTGACAGCTGTTAAAATGAATGGTGGTCGTTTGTTCAATTGGTGAAGAATCAATAGCAACAGCAGCAGTAGTATTAGTTAAGTACAATAAGTCACAAGCAAATTGAGACAATAAACTCAGCTGACAGTTTAAAGTGTATTAAATGAGATAACAAAATTGAGAGAAAAGCATAAAGAAAGAGACAAAAAAGGAAAACAGGGAGCTGGATGAGTGCCCAAAAAAAATGTAAAGTAAAACGCCTTTGTCAAAGAATTAGTTTTTTGGGTAAAAGAGTTTACGGTTACAATTGTCCTCATGGTACAATGTGACTGCTGATGTAAAAGTGGAAAAGCAGAAGATCACGAGAGTACAGTTGGAGGCGCAACCTTAAACCTTAAACTGAGCAATTGGTACCAGGCTGAGAGCTGTCATCGTCAGAGAACCTTTGTCGATTAAAACCTTGTCTTTCTTTACCTGAAAAGATGAGCTCACAAGCCGAAGAAACGGAATGAGGAAAGATAAAAAGATCACCAAGCAACTTGGACTACTTTAAGAATCAGGTCATGAAGTGACCAAGACTGAGTGTACAGTATGAAGTATTGAGTATGGACTTGGTCGCATGAGTTCTTTCAACCGAGCCTTAAAGAATTCAAGTAAAGTTGCAAAGGATGAGCCTGAAGCCGAATGAAGAGAGGAGAAAAAGGAAAAGGAAAAGATGAGACCGAAAGAAAGAGGCAATTCCGGCTCTTTTACCCCTGCTGGAACTCACGTATGTACCAAGCGTGGGAGGATTTAAATTTGTAAGTGTGCTTGATAGTAAACACAAACCGAGTGACAAGTGGATTGCGTGACGAAGGCAACAACCAACTTGACAAAGAGAAAGAAAACGAAAAAGAGAGAAAAAGAGAGAGATGTAACTATTCCTACGTCAGTGAAGTGGTGGATGTTCTTGCTTCTTTCCTCCTGTTGGTGGCTATTACTGTTATAGCTGCTAGTTCTTTCCTTACTTTGTATCTTTAAGCTGACTTAGTCGAGGCAAAACTTTAACGGAGAGAAAATGCGTTGGTCTTTTCTGTGGATTGGGACAAGTGTGCACAAAGTATATTCAGTAGATCAAGCATTGGACTGGCAGTACTTGTATGGAAGAATGAGAAAAAGAAAGACTAGAAATCCGCTTGATCGATCCTCTTGAACAAATTGATTCATTCGAAGACTTGTTTGTCCAGCAAAAGAAATAAAGAAAGACAGCAGACGAAGAAGAGAAAGAGAAAGAGAAAAAGACTCTTACCACCAAACGAGGCAGGTTTAGCATCAAAGTCAGGCAAACAACAAGAGCACAGGAAAAACAAGAGTAACTGGGTGCCACGTTTTCACATGAGTTGGACACTAACACAACCGGACGTACTGTCAGTTACTTGATGAGTGATTTGCCAAAGTATGAGGCAAGATGACTCGTACACAACACATAGACAAATGGATCAGGCGCCATTATTTGGTCAATGGTTTGCTTTTCTTTCTTCAAGAGGGTTACTCACCGACAAAAATGGACAAATTGAAGCGAAAGAAGGGAGAGATCAAAGGAACAGCAGTAAAAAAAAAACAAACAACCTGAAAAACAGCTGACACTGACTTACAACTGAAAAAGCCCCTTCACTTGCCAAGATTTCCCTTTGCCAATGGTCAGGTTGGCCATCAAGTTAGTTTACAAACAACCGCTTGGTGGAGACAGCTTTACACGCCTCGTACTTGAAAGTAAATAAATGTTACTCGGTTTATCAAGATTCAAACAATCAAAATCAAATTGCAGTTTGTCGAGTAATCAATTAAGACTGTATCTTATATCCAAGTGGTAGTTCAATGATCAAATTTTGTTTGTCTTTGTAACTTATTGCGGTGTTTAACCAAATGTTCGACTAATTTACTAACTTGAAAATAACTGACTCATCTACAATTTGCTTAATTTGATAAGGAACAATCATTTAAAAGTCAACAGATCGGTTAAACATCTGATTATACACTTTTTTTCAAAATGACAAACATTTTAATCGTGATTATCATTTCAATCTGTGTAAACTATTTTTGATAGACTTGAATTGTGTATCAAACATCACGGGCGTGTAAAGGTGTCTCCACCAAGCGGTAATTGGCAAAGTAACTTGTCTAACCATACACAACAACCGAGGATTCAAGTTGAAGAGCCGAGAAAGAAGCCGAAAAAGAAATGACGATACCTGCGCATGACACTTCAATCGGTTAAAGTCTCTCTTGTTATATCTTTTCGTTTTTCGTCCTCAGTTTGTTCAGTCTGTTGATATTGAGTAGGCGCTGACTGGCGTCAGTCCTCATCATACAGAATCATTCGATAAAGTCCATTGCTCGGCAAAAGAGTAAGAACTTTTTCTATCATCTCGCACACAGTATACTTGGAGTCAAGTTTAGATTAATGCTTACACTTGACCGTAGTAAGAGTAATGCGTGATTTGAGGTGATCATGAATTACTTGCAGCGTGTCATTTTATTATCACCATTGCCATCATCATCGTCACCACCGGCGCAACTTATACAACTGATATCAACAACACAACTGACATCATTTTGTGATTTATATTGTTTAGCTATTGATAATTCTACATTTAATTTCTAACAAGTATACATCCTAAATCGTAGCCTTGTACACAATTTTTTGATCAGCCATTTTTTCCGGCTGTAATCATTTCAATCGTAGGTTTAAATTGACAGAAGAAAAAATTATAGAAGAAGAAGAAGTAAGGCACCTGTCGATGGAGTCATTGCTCTACTATTGCCTAATAACACCTGTCATGTTCCCTGTTGCACTGTTTTTTGCATACTGGATATGGATTGGATTCTCCTTTTTTGTCAACAATTAACAACCTAGACAAATCAACAATATCAAGGTCATCATCATCATTATCATCATTGTCATCATTGTCATCTGTACCCTGATCACCGCCACCACTAGTTGTTTCATTTTTGTTATCGTCAGAGCGTTAAAACCAACATCCCTCGTATCATCATCACTACAAGTACTTCGATTTCTGCTTATACGACTTCAGTTTTTACCTCTGTTCTCTACGTAACCGAGACTTCCATTACTCAACAAGTAAGCTTAAACTTACAACATCACTTTCATACAAGTCACCAGTCACCATCAATCGTTCGGAAACTTTTACCGTTGACGTTGCATCCGTCAACCATTTTTCTTGGAGAATTGGTTCACCTTGAAGGTAAGCTCCATGGCTTCAAGTGAAAGTAACAGTATTTCGATATTGCTACTTATTGCTTACTACTTCGAGATGAAAGAAAAGCGCCGATTGATGAAAAGACACGAAAAGAGCTGTTCGAAAACTCCATTTATTTCACTATTTGTCGTGAAAAATTTATTTATTGCTATTAATTTATATCAACCGACACTGTTCAGTGAAGAGAGGAGAAATATAATGATAAATTACAATTGGTAAATGTTGAACTCGATAAGATTTATACTACAGTTATTTCGTCCGATCTCTCCTTGATATTTTTTTCATCCATTTTATTTCTGATGGAATGAAAAAATAACTGTTTCACTGCAGATGCATCAACTCCCGGTATTCTTGATGCGGATTTCACAGAATGAGGTTTGACATTTGTCAGTGCATTTCTCGCTTCATTGGAGAGTGAAAGTGAAGGATCGAAGTAGTCCAAATCAGCTGGTAAAGTGAATGTATCTTCCTCTTTATTAACAAAATCCAAGTGCCAGATATCTTGATCACTGTAAGGTTTGTAAAAAGCTTCAATTCGAATGCACTCTTCGAGTCTTTCCCTTGCTTGACCAGCTGATGTGACAATTTCTTTTAGTCCGGGAATTTGCATTTGTTCCAAGTGTTTCAAACTAGTGTAAGGGAGTAATTCAAAAGCTGTTTTTCTCCTGTGTTGGTTCTTCTCGAGACCCAAACCATGGAAAAATTGACAAGTATGTGTCGAATGTACAATGTTCGTTCCTAACGCTTTGGACTCTTGCACTCCCTGTAAACGTGACTTCCACTCTGAACACTTGAGCGAATATGATGTGAGAATTTTCTCCATCGCCTCGAGTGACTCACTGTGACACCTGAAGACTTCTTTTCTTTCTCGTGAGACCAGACCTATTGAGTATCCTGTGGGTTAAAGAGCACAAGAGAACAAGAGTTGAAACACTTTCTAGCCAGAAAAAAGTTACAGGGTTAAAAGTAAGAGCAAAAAGTGCAAAAGTGAAAAACGAAAGACGAAAAGTGCACGAGGTGAGTTGGAGTAAAACTTTTTAACTAATAGACTAGTATTCGGTTTAAGGTGCAAGGAATAGAGCTAAAAGTGTAAAGAAACGATATAAACAATTGTTTCCGGTGAAATTGGCAACGAGTGAACTGGGAAGCTGCTGCTGCAGTTCAGCGATTGCTTTGTGAAGAAAAGAAATGTTCAAGTAAAAGAGAAAGGAAAAAGAAAGTCAGGAAGAAGAAGAAGAAGGAGAAAAAAATACTCAGAGAGAGAGAAAGAAAGAAAGAAAGGAAAAAAAAAGAAAATACATTCTATCACACTTGTGTAGAGAGAAAATCGAACATTGCTCTTTCACATGAAAGTCAGTTTGAGCTGCAACTGCCAACAGAAAAGGCAAAAAAAGAGGAAGAGAGAAAAAGTGAAAAAAAGAGAGAAAAAGAGAAAAAGAAGTACCAGTGAGCTTTTGACTTCTTTTTCATCAGATTAAAAAGTGGCACAGTGTGGATGAACAAAGTCAAGGGGTGATGGAGACAGGGTGAACATACACTCACACTCACACTCATACCAACACTAACACTAACACTGACTTACTCATAGTTACATAACAGGGTAAAAGGAGAAGTTTCTTGATTTTCGCTATTTCTTTCTCTCTCTCTTCCTCTCTCTTTCTCTCCCTTTTCCTCTGTGTGCCGTTTCTATCTTCTTCTCTCAAGTTAACGCACACCAGACAGCCAAGTGAAACGGAAAAGGGACGCAAAGAACGGAAGAACGAGAGAAGCGGAAATGAAGCAACTTTGTTCAAGCAGTCGACAGACAGGGATAAAAACCTAAAAGCCAGTTGAGTGAATGAGCCGAGTAGAGCAAGTCGACCCTTTCTGAGCCAGGTGAGAAGGATAGGCGAATGAGTTTTGAGTGTAAAAGAACAAAAGAACAACGGGAAAAATTGATACAGGATGACGAGAGATAGAGTAAGGGCAAGAAGAGAGAGAGAGAGAGCGAAGAAGAGAACAAGAGAAAAAGAAAAAAAGAAAAAATAAAATGAAGAAAGGAAGAAAGACAGACACAATTTTGCTTTGTCTCACCTCGAGCAGTTAATCTCTTGTCCGCGTTATCTGGGCGTAGCAATATTCGAAATTCAGCTCGAGAAGTGAACATTCGGTATGGCTCACTTGTTCCTCGAGTGGTCAAGTCGTCGATCAAGACACCGATGTATCCTTCTTGTCGATTGATGATGAAGGGATCTCGATTCATAACTTTTAGTGCAGCATTTGCACCAGCCATGATTCCCTGAGCAGCTGCTTCTTCATAGCCAGTTGTGCCGTTTATTTGTCCTGCGAGAAATAAACCAGAGACTCTTTTAACTTGCAAGGATTTAGTTAATTGTCGAGCATCCACAAAGTCATATTCCACGCCATAACCGGGTCTTAACATCTTGGCCTTGGTGAGACCTGGGATGCAATGAATGATTTTCTCTTGAACGTCACTTGGCAGGGTCATGGATATGCCATTGGGATATATCACCGGACAATCAAATCCTTCCGGTTCCAGCCAAATTTGATGCCAACGTTCACCAAATCGAATCACTTTAGTTTCAAGTGAAGGGCAGTAACGTGGTCCATTAATTTCTTCCTTAAGGTGCAGGTTATTGTGAATGTTTTTTCGAACCAAATCTGCTACTTTTGAATTCGTGAATGTCACAAAGGATGGGATTTGCTCTTGATCCTGTAGCGCGATTTTGTTTGCAGAGAAGGCAGATGCAGAAAAGAGAGAAGAGGAAAGAAAAGAAACCAGTTAGAAGTAAGAAGAAGGAGGATGGAGAGGAGGCGAATCAAAGTCAGGAGAAAGAGGATGAGAATAAAGGAAGGAAAAAGGAAGGAAAAATGAGCGCAAGAGGAGAAGAGAAAATCCTAGAGACGTCCAAACTTGTAACAGACGGATCGAAAGATGGAGGATAGGGTAGAGAAGCAAAGAAAAAGAGGAAAAGAGAAACAGTAGGAGGAGAAAGCGACAGAGACACACGGAGAAGGAAAGAACCAACCTTCGAACTCACCGTAAGAACCAGTGACTGTCGAAATAGCAAGCTTTTCCTACAACATTGAGACGAAGGTTTTTCCTTTCCTTTCCTTTCTTTTCTTTCTTTGTCTCTTGTTCTGTGCTTTCTTAAGAACACACAACAGAGGAAAAGAGAAAGCATACAAAAGGGAGAAATAAAAGAGCAAAGTAAGAGAAATGAGGGATCGAAAAGAGGAGAGGTCTCACTCATGGTAATCACACGGCCTAAATGACTCGGTATTATTATTTCGCCTGCTCCGACCGAAGTCGTCTTACTTATTGCCACTCTCTGTGTCTCTTTTTCCCCTTTTTTTTTTCTTCTTCTTCTTCTTATTCTTTTGTGCCTCTCGCGGTGCTGTGTCCTTGCTCGCGGTTCACTTGACTCTCCCAATACATCAACCGGGCCCATGGTACGTGGCTTTCTCTCGGATCCATTTCCGCCTTCTTTTTCATTCTCTCGGCCCGTGTTTCACTTTGCCTGGCCTGTAGTTCACTTTCATTGAACCATTGCATCAATTCTTGATTTCTTTCTTTTTTCCTTCTTTCTTTCTCTTCTTCTTTTCCTTCTCCTCCTTTACTCTATTCTACTCTTTTCTACTCTTTTCTACCATGCGGTACGGTGGCTTCTTCTTCTATTTCTTGTTCTTTTTTTCCTCTTTTCTCTTTTTACTGCACGACACAAAGACAACCGTTACTTTGGCTTGTTTTTCTTGTACACTTCTAGAACGTGACTCGTTATCTGCTTGCCAGTCTACTCGTCTACCAGTCGGCCAGTTGTCGAAGGTTACATGAACACCAATTATTCGGTAGAAAGTACAAACTTACCTCGATGTGAACGCGGTGATTGACCAGTGAAAAAGGACTTGGTGGGTGATCGCCATGACTGACCTGCAAACCGGTAAAGTCAATAGTCGATGCGGCCAACCTTGGTGGAGTTCCTGTCTTCATGCGACCGACTTCTAAGCGTAACCTGTGCAATGTTTCCGCCAGCTTAGTGCTCGCTTTGTCTCCCAGTCTTCCTGCTGGGAAAGAATCAAGTCCTAAATGTATGTTTCCACGTAAAAAAGTTCCAGTAGTGATCACAGTTGCCTTGGATCTGATTTCCTGACCACTGGTCGTCCTGATTCCATCGCAGCGGTAACGAGGCAAAGAAGCATCTTTTCTCTGCATCTTCATGCAACTAGAACTTCTTTTACTGGTTTCTTTTTCTTCTTGTACTTCTTCTTCTTCTTCTTCTTTTTCTGTTTCTTCTTGGACTTCGATTTCTCTTTCTTCACATGCTACTGGTGAGATCAGCAAATCGTCCACCTCGACTTCTTTTACTTGTAAGTTGGACGTATTAAGGATTTCTTGCTGCATGTGTTTCTTATAGAGAATTCGATCCATTTGTCCTCGATGACCCCAAACAGCTGGGCCTTTGCTGCGATTGAGAATTTTGTACTGGATGCCTGAAAGGTCGCATATGCGGCAGCATAAACCGTCGAGAGCATCAATTTCACGCATTAAATGACCTTTTCCAATGCCACCAAAGGATGGATTGCAGGACATTTCACCAATTGTTGAGATTTTGTGTGTTGCGAGTAAAGTTGATGCTCCCATTCTTGCAGCAGCAGCTGCTGCTTCAACACCAGCATGGCCACCACCAATGACAATGACATCATATTCACTCTTTATATTATTTTTCACATGATGCACTATTGTACGACGATAAGACGATGATAGTAATGGTGACAATAAAGGCCTAAATGTCAATGATGGCGATAATAACACTTTATCATTGGTCAATTTGAAAGGAGAATAAGAAGAAGAAAATAATTTTACACGTGATGATGAGACTGTAGGTTTCATCATTCGGCAACAGCTGATTTACTCGGTGACTTGAGCGGCCTCTTTTTCTCTGCTCGGTTGATGGGTGTTTCACTTCTCTCTTAGTTGTCTCTCTTGTCTCTCTTGCCTCTCTGTCAGCTCTTATCCTTCTTCTTCTTCATCTTCTCCTCCTCCTCTTCCTTCTCGTACTCCTCTCTTGACTGCGCACTCATCAATGCAATTTGCTCGATCCTGAGTTACAGTTGTTCTTTTCTTTTGCTTACTACTTACTGCTTACTTCTCTTACTTCTCCCACTTCTATCACTACTTACTTATTCTGCTGGTCGTTTTTTTCTCTCATGTCACTGGCAACTTCTCACTTTTTTCCCTGCCTGTCTCCTCACAGTTTGACCCTGCACGTCCAGCTGCGAATGAGAAAAACACTTGAATAGTTCGCTTGGACAACTGCTACCCAATATCAAAGGTCTCACTCAGCCTTCCTTCTGCCACGATATTTATTTGGATTTGATGTGCGTGTGAGAAAGAAAGTATGCGATTGACTCATGCAAAGAAAAGGGAAAAATGTCAGGTTAAGTTGAATGTGACAGGACAAATTAGTCATAGCAAGTCGTCTTATGTATGTGACATGTACATGTCTTCGTGTTCTTGTGTCAGTGCAATTGCCAGTTTGCAGTCACAAGTCGCAAGTGGCAAGTTGCTTCTGTTGATTGGTCCTCCTAAGCTGTTTGCCTGTTTGCCTGTTTGTATCCATGTTTGCTTGTTCTTTAACTACTCTAACTTTTACTTTGCTTCACTTCGCCTTTCATGTAACAGCAGACACCGTCAAATGCACATTGTTAAGTAAAGTTGCAGCTCGAGGTTGTGCGGGTAACAGTTGTTTTTCCTTGTTCAATCTTTTAATGCAGATGTGAAAAAAAGATGAGCAAGAGATGGGTGTAAGGTTTTGGGGTGAGGTTTGAGGCTTTGTTTCTTGTTACACTTTTATGTAAGAAATTGAAAGACAGGCAGGAGGCAAATGGAACAGGCAGAAGAGAAAAAGAAGACAAAGAAGAACAAGAAGAACAAGAAGGAAAAAGGAGAACAAGGAGAAAAATACCAGCAAATACTAGGTTCACAATGTCTAGAACATCGACAACATGCACAACATCTACAACATCCACAAGTAAAAGTGCAACAACAACAACAACAACTACTACTACTAGAACAGGATAACAAGGGAATCCCTCGAACTGGCACACAGCGGCTTGTGTAATGGACTTTTTTGCCCTGATGCTGTTTGGATGAGGAAGCGAGAAAGCGCGGATGCCAGGATATCTTCTTCTAACTGGGCAGATTGAAAATGAGATGGAAGTACAATTGAGTAAAGATAAAATACGAGAGAAAAAAGAATCAAGCACAGACATTTCCAATGGACGCGCAAAAGAGAGAAACAAAAAAAAGAAAAAGAAAAAGAAAGAGACAAACAGCGAAATAGACAAGAGGGAAAGATGAACAAGTAATAGGATTCATTTGAGAGAAAAGAGAAAAGAGAAAAATGAAATTTGTTTTGGTTGATTATAAGTCGACTCGTGCCCTGAGTACTTGCCGGTGAGGCGTATTGAGGTAAAGACCACGAGAAAGGAAAAGTAAAAGAAAAGAGATGAGAAGAAACTCAGATCTGTCTATGAAAGTCTCAGTTGTGTGAACGGTGAATGAAGAACGGTGAACGGTGAACAGTGAACAGTGGCTTTTTGTGAGCTGGAGCTGCTTAATAGAAAAATGACCTGAAGGGAATACAGGGTAAGGAAATACGGGCAGGAGAAAGAGTGATGCCAACAAGCAGCAGGCAACAAGAAAGAATAGAGAGTAGAGAGAACAGGCAACAAGGAATAACCAACCGTCGCGTATGCACTGAATGAAAGTCGTGGCTGCTACTTTGTCTTCCATTCTCTCCACTGGTATTTGTGTTGGAGCACGAGGCAAAGTGAACCATGTAATGGGCACTGCTATGGATCTGTGAGTTCTCGTCCAGATCATTGATCTCCCTCTCCCTCAGCTTGCGACTCTCCATCTCCATCTTTCTCCTTTTGCCCGCATCAGGTGACCTTTCCTTGCGCCACGAATGAAGGATTACATGACATCTCGCCTCGGGAAAGGGAAAACAGTGACAAACGACCCGAACTATCCTAACGCAGATTCACGATCAATGGTGTTATATTGCATGTTGCATGTTATATCTTTTATGTTTACCCGAGAATTTCTCTAAGTGTTTCTCTTATTGTTCTATACCTTACTACTGTACTGTACTGTACTACTGTACTACTGTATATCTCACTCTACCTTACTTTCACTTTTTATTTACCGTTTTCTATGAGTTTGGTGAGTTAAGTGAATTCACTGAGCATATGCAACTATTTGAGTGTATTTGTGTCTATTTGTGTCTATTTACCTCTTGTCGACCCACTGTAGGTCAGTGTATCATGCGTCCGAATGTTTTACACTCGACTGACGTTGTCCTTGTTCTCCTCTGTGGTATTGTGTCGCACTACACTTGCAGCTACTCAAACCACAACAATTTCTTTCTGTGGCTCTTGTTCTCTTGTTCTCTTGTTCTCCTTTTTGCTTTTTTTCTTCTGTCTCTTTTTCTCTTGTTCGTTTTTTATGCTGTCTCCTCTCCTCCTCCAGTGTTTCTGCTGGTATACTTTGTGTACACGTAGAACATTTCCTTTTCGAACACCCAATTCATGTTGCAGGTTGCACACTTTCACTTTTACTCAGTCTTTATCGTCGAGTCCAGCTAGAACTTTATTACAACTGCAATCACAAGAGCAATCGTGTGACAAGGATCCAACTGGATACTCGGACTTGTCAGCCTCTTCTTGTTCTGTGACTCTTTCACGTGTCTTTTTCTGCTGGTTGTTCCATTCTATACCGTTGCAACTTATTGTGCTTGGGTACAGATCTCATGATGCGTCAATCACATGTTCACCAGTTTCTTTTTCTTCTTTTTTTCTCTTCATCACAGCACGCAACTATTGCTTTTGTCAAGAGCACAATGGCCGCGAGAACGGCTAAAAAGTACATTCTAATGTCAGTATTGGCCATATCGTTATTTGGTTTTCTCTATCAGTATAACGGTCATCAAACATGCTTTTCGAGTAAACCATCTGCCTACACTGAATATGTTGGTCCTGAGGTAAGTTTGGAGGACATCCTTCATCTTTCATCCCTCATCCTCAATCTTTTTTTGCCTTTTTCTCTTTTTTTCTCTTTCCTTTTTTCTCTCCTTTTTTTCCTTTATTCCTTTTTTCCTTGTTCGCTGTTCGCTTATTCACTTATTCACCTTTTGTTCTATCTTGTGTGTGTACATATTTTTCCCTGGTCGTTCTTTCAACTCGACAGAGATACGTTGTTACCAGCCAAGATGGTAGAGAACATAAATTCATGTATGATCGAAATATTCCACTTATCTTCATCGGCGGTATGCCTCGATCTGGTACAACACTTTTACGTGTTGTGCTTGATGCTCATCCTGATATTCGATGTGGTGAGGAAACTCGAGTTGTGCCTAGAATATTAGGCCTTCGACAGCAATGGATGAAAGCTCCATTCGAATCTAGAAGATTGCAAGAAGCTGGTGTTACTTCGGAAGTCCTAGATTCGGCTATCGCCGCCTTCATTTTAGAAATAATTGCCAAGCATGGACCTCCATCCACGCGACTCTGTAATAAAGATCCCTTCACTCTTAGAACCGCCATGTACCTCAAACAAATCTTCCCTAACTCCAAGTTCATCTTTATGATTCGTGACGGCCGAGCTGTCGTTCATTCACTCGTAACCCGCAAGGTGAGTTATCAGTGATGACTGATGAGTTATGAGTCAACAGTTTTCCTTAATGCATTACATATTTGTTTGTTTATTTATTCATTCTCCTTGTGTGCATTGATTCGAATTACCTCTAATTTGTCCTATGCTTTTTTCTCTTTATCTAATTTCTCTCATTTCCCTTGTTTCTCTTTTTTTTCTGTGCCATAAAAATTTCTTGGAAACAGGTAACCATTTCAGGGTTCGATTTAAAAGATTATCGACAGTGCATGACCAAATGGAATTCCGCAATGTCCGCTATGCATTACCAATGTTCGCAATTGGGACCGAATATTTGTTTACCTGTTTACTATGAACAGTTAGTTCTAAGGCCTCAAGAATGGTTAAAGAAAATTCTCGCCTTCCTCGAAGTTCCTTGGAATGACACTGTTCTACATCATGAACAATTTGTCAATAAGCCTGGAGGAATCTCCTTGTCTAAGTAAGTGAAGGCAAATTATTTTCTTTTCGTCGCCCTCGTCATCCTCATCACCCTCCTCTTCCTTATCATCCTCATTTTGGTGGCATTTGATGTACATTTGATGTGCATTTGTCTTGTCCATCGAACCAGTCAAGTGACACTTTTCCTTTCTCCCTCTCATTCTCCTCGGTGTCCACTTGCCTGGTCGATGAACAAGCTCTTTTCCTTGATTTTCCGTGATTGCTCCGGTGATTTGTTTTCGTCCATTCGTTCATCTATCTAATCATCGTCACTGTTCTTTCTTCTTTCCCTCTCTCTCTCTCTCTTTCTTCTACTTCTTTTACTTCCTTTGCTCTTTCGTCAGACTGGAACGATCGACTGATCAAGTAATAAAACCGATAAACTTGGAAGCATTGTCTAAGTGGGTCGGTCAAATTCCCGGAGATGTGGTTAAGGATATGGCTCAAATTGCACCCATGCTTCGAGTTTTAGGTTACGATCCAGATGCAAATCCGCCCGACTATGGTAAACCTGATTCATTCGTCATGACAAAAATGCAAGAATTAGAGAAAAACAAAGAGACGTGGAAAGCTAAAGAGTCTCAACTTGTTAAGGAGCGAGAATTAATCAGAGATCGCATTTTGGATAAAAAAACCTACGATCAATATGGAAAAAACAGTGGGGACAAGAAAAAGAACAACAACAACAACAACAATAACAACATCAACAACGTCAATGCCGCTAATTCACTGAATAACCTGATTGATGGTGGTGGATCCGGTGGTTACAAGAATAATATTGATCTAGAAAATGATATCCCTACAGATGCTCAGGCAGGTGGCAACAGATGATGAAGGCACTTTCATTAAGAAGAACTTTCCAATAACAGAGATGATAATTTTTCTTTCCTTGTTAATTTTATATACTTTTTCCTCAGCCACATCTGGCTCATTCTCGAGATTCGCACACTCTGCTGTGCTTTGTCCAATTCGCCCAAATTGTAAGGCTGTAACAATTGTCTATTCTGTTGTATGTGTTCTGATGTTCTTGCACTTTTTTCCTTCCTTTTTTCTCTGCCCAATTTCTTCCATTCTTCTTTGTATTTTGTGTCTGTGTCACAGGCAGGGAACTTGCCATCGTGACAAGGATGGCAAAAAGGAAGAAGCTGTCTTTCTTCTTCTTCTTCTTCTTTCTCATACTTTCTTTTTCTTTTTCTTCCTCTTTTTCTTCTCTCTGTCTTTTTTCCTGCATTTTTCTTCTTTTATCTTTCTCCATCCTTTTGTATATCTCACTTGCCTCACTTTCTCTCTATTTCTTTAACTGTGATTGTGATCTTTGCCGAGGGTTTCACCAAGTCAAGTTCTGTGTCGGTCACGACCACCGACGCTGCCATCGCTTGTGCATTCTTAAGAGTGAGTCAGTGAGTCAGTGAGAAAAAGAGTAAAGGAATGAGAGATTGAAAGACTGAGAGACCAAAAAGACAGGCTGGTAGAGAGGAAAATGAGAGTTTCTTACGTTACAAGAGGAAATCCCAACGGCAAACATAGCAAGAGTTACATTGTTACACTCTCCATCCGCATCTTTCATCCTTTTTTCTTTGTGTCTTTACGTCTTTACGTCTTTACGTCTTCTCTTATTTGCTGGCCCGTGTGCAAATTCACAGGCACCGACCACTCAGACCGTGGGTGTTCTACATGTCAATTCCCATTGCCCGGTTCTTTGACATGAAATTCATTGTGTCAAACATTGATGCCCATTGTTAACACCAGGAAAGAGGAAGCAAGGCATTTTATCGAAGGCCCGTCTGTTGACTTGTTATTCTTTGCTCTTCGCATCCTCTTTCCTCTTCTTCCCTGTTAACTGTTGGCTGTTCACTCTTTATTCTTCATCTCATACTTCTACTTTGCCTTCTTTGTTACTCTGACCATCGTACCCATCAACACACGTTCAGCCCTACACTCTTTTCTACCATGACATTTAACTTTGAAACATCACACACCTCGGGCCGAGGGAGAAGAATATGATAATGTGAAAAGTGAAAAAACGAAAAATGAAAAAAGAAAAAAAAATGATGCAGCATGGAAATGTTTCACCAATGCATCATTCATAAAAGAACCATCTGCAACAATTGTAATGTTGAAAGAATAAAGATATTTACTATAAACTTTGACTTGATTCGCCTTTAATTTACCACTTGACCGTGAACTGAAGAAAAATTCTACCCGTAGAACAACCAACTGATTTTCCTCCAAGTTGGTGAGTTCAATTTCTCCCACCCAGAGTCTTTTCATCTTTTCCTCTTTTCCTCTTTTCGTCTTTTGCTCTCTTCGTTTCTTAGTCTTCCACTCTCTTCGACAATTGAGTTGTTGAAGGAAGAAGACAAAAATTTACATTGAACGAAATGACATTTATTGCATTTGGGTTCATTGTAAAAATTCATCACATTTGTCAAAGTTGAATTGTTAAGTTGATTTACATATCTCGAGGCTTCGGAGAGCTCAGGATAAAAAAAGTACAAGTTGAACTTCCCACTGTTGTAAGTCGCTTCGATAAATATTCAGACAAAGAATAAAGTAAAAGCAAAACAAATTACATGAAACACAATCAAATGATTTATCCTGAAGAAATAAATTGATTTACATAAAATGACACTCGTGATGTCACTTAAAGTAGCAAAATGGCAAAAGTACAAGTGAAGGAAAGAGAGAAAAGAGAGAAAAGATAAAAAAAGGGTTGACAAAACAACAAACGTGACAAACTCAACTGTCTCTCAAATGAAGATGGTAAAATTGAGAAATTCATTCAAATGTAAGTTAAACTCAATAAAGAAGAATAAAGAAGAACTGCGACAAGTGCAAAAAGTACGAAAAGTACAGAGAGTGGAAAGAAAGATGAAAATGAGCAAAGTGACTTATTCTCTCAAAAATTCAAGTCATTTGCTTCCATCGTGTCCTGTGAATCCGGGTGGATCGGTTTTTCCTTTTTTCTCTCCTCCAGTTGACTGATTGATTTCGCTTCGGCCTTTTGTCGAAAAGGAGACAACTCATGCATCACAAGTCGACTTTGGTGTTCTGTTGCCTCACTTGACGAAGTATTCCATCGACGATGAATCATAGAGAATGGCGCCTCTCTGCAACAACCTTCTGCTCTCTTCTTCGTCCTCCTCATCTTCCTCATCTTCTTCATTCTTTCACTTCTTTCGCCCTTGCTTTTCTTGTCTCTCTCTCTCTCTGTCCTCATGTCTTCCAGATTTCACTTCTCCAGGGACAATAAGAGAAATAAAAGAGCCACAAAAGGCAAAAGGCAAAAAGAAAGGAAGAGAAAAATGTTCACCAACACAGAGCAGAAAGAAAAGGAACTCCCGAAATGCAATTGCATTCTTTCACATATTTGAAGAGATTTAACCTCGTTCATCATTCCACGTGTCACTCATTTCACTCTTGACGACATTTTCTTCACCAGCAGAATGAATTTCAACTAACTTTTACACTTAGTTAATTCAATTGTACTGAAAAATTCATTTCAAAAAATTTTAACGTTGTTTTAAAATACTCAAGTCTTCTAATTCCTTGGATGAACATTAAACTATTCAAAACAAGTAAATTAGCCTACAAATAATTATCTCGATGTGTTGACGAGTTGTAAGTTATTACCAATCGGTTAATCAGTTGATCCCGGCAACAGTTGAACATGTGAACATGTGAACATATGAACACGTGTTCACATGTTCACATTTCCACATTTCCACATGTGCAGATGTGAAAATGTGAAAATATACGAATGTCCTTCATACATGTTCATGGGGATGTTCATGTTCATGTTCATGATGTCAGTAATGTCAGTGATGTTCTAGATGTTCACGATGTTCACGATGTTCACGATGTTCTAGAGTGCAACAACATGTAAAATGAGATAAAGTGCTGACCACAGAACAGCTGTTGGAATGTCATTTTACTTGGTTCACTCTGCTTTTGCCTTTTTTACTCTGACACTAACCTCGGTTAAAGTGAATTTGAGTGAAAAACATTACAAATTCAATTATATTCCCGTCAGAACAATCATCGAAGGACAGCCCAGAGGAGAAGAAGAGAAGAAAAAAGGAAAGGAGAATGTTCATTTTTTTCTTCGCCCTTTTTTTCTTTTCTTGCCTTTGTCCTTCTTTCTCATCGTAGGGATAAAATGAATTAAACAAACATACAAGATATCATACTTCGCCCTTGGGAACAATTAAACAGCTTAAATTCAATTGGCCCCACTGTTGCTGGAAAATGTTCTCTGAGAGTTGTTCTGTTATTGCGTCAAATGTTCCACTCTGAGTTGACTATTTTTATCGTCATTATCATCAGCATAATCATTCACTCTGCCTTGACAAGTGGTCGGAACCGTTTGTTGTTCTTTCATATGACTTTGCAGTTGAATCATGTTCCAGTGGACACAATTCATCATCCATTGTGATAAAACATTTCACTCTGTCCAGCGAGCATGGCGAATCGTACTAACATCCAGAACATTCACAACATCATGAACTGAAGGAACATCATGAAGTTGACTAGTTGAATGGAAGGGGCGAAAGTGACCCAAGAGAAGAAGAAGAAGAAGAAGTTAAGAAACGGGGAAATGAAGAAACGAACAAGACCAAAGTAACCGAAGAGATGATATTCACATTGTGTGTAAATTGCATTTTTGTTCGTCCAATCGATTATCGATAGCCTTCTGTAATAACAAACCATGTGAGGGAAGAGGAAAGATCTTTCACTGATGCTAATCAAGGAAACAAAAGGAAATTGTGTCCTTCTTTCTCGTTTCTTTCTCTTTTCTTCCTCTTTTATTCTTTTGCCTCACATTCATCTGGCAGTTTGTGTGGGTCTTTCACTCTTTCACTCTTTTACTCTTTTACTCTCTTCACTCGGTCCAACTTTGTCTTTACCCAATGTGAGTCAGCGCCATTAGTACTTGTTCTTTTTTTATTGAATTAATCATAGGCAGGGTAGAATCCATTTGCAATCGGGTGTCAAGAGAAGAGACAAAAAAGGGCGAGAAGGAAAGAACGAGCGAGAAGACAAAGAAAAAGAAAGAAAGAAAAAAGAGGAAAGAAAGTGATGCCTTTGGGCTTCTCCTACTGACTGGTTCCTCTTTCTTTTGTTGATTTTTTCTCCTTCCTTCTTCTTTTTCTGCTGCTTCTTTTACCCGGAGTACATCAAACACACCAAAGCTCTAAATGTACTGAATGTACTGAATGTACTCGATGCTACCAATCGCCCAGTGTCGTCCGAGTGAGGAAACTCGATACATCCAATGCCGATGATCAAATATATTCTTGCTTGGACCGTTTTTTTCACTCACTTCGTGTCAATCCTGGCCAACATTTTCACCAATATTTCATGGATCATTTTATTCATATCGTCAATTGAATTATGGTAATTGTTTGCTTTTTTCGGTGGCAATTGTGTCTAATGTAACTGACGAGAAGACACAGAGACTTACACACACACACAAATTCAACAATCATCACAAATACACACACAGACAACCACATAAAGGTGAAACGTCGTTCATGCCTTCAAATTGGTCGGGTCAATGTGTATTCTTTTCATCTTGAAAAATTCGCCCGAAATGCCTTGAGCACAAATCCTGTGGCTAAAATAACAGCGGTAACAACACTGAAAATAACAACATCGGCAACGACAACGACAACAACAACTATCGGGATAAAAAATACTTTACCAAGGTAGTTACATACTTTTTCTTGCACTCTGATGTATAAGTATGATCACTTGAAGTTTCCTTTGTCCTCTTGTCGCGTGCTTTTGTTGTGATATTCTTTTTGGTTGTTCCACTTGTTCTACTTGTTCTACTTGTACTGCTTGTTCTGTCTGCTCACTTCATCATATCTGCCGGCGTGTGTCATGATGGCAAATTCAGATGAGATGCAGTTCATGAAGGAAGTGCCAGTGCTGTTAGTGCTGCAAGTTCTGAAACTGCGATTCACTAGTAAATTGGAATAAGCAAGACACTTTTGCCCAGCAGTTGCCTTCCAACTGTGTTGCTGAGAGAACTGCAGAGTCAAGTCAATGGAGCGAATGTAAGTAAAGGCCGAAACAAAAGCCAGTTTTGCATTTTGACAGCAGGGAGAAATATTTGTCTGTTTACTTCTTCTCATTATTATTTATAGGGATGCGAAGGATCCAATGAACCAGCAGTAGCAAGCATTTTGACTGATGGAATTGATGCAGTTGATGCAGTTGATGGAAGAGGGAACAAGATCTCACCAATTTTATTGGCAAAGAAGAATGCATTGGAAATACATTCCAGTCCATTTTGGACAAGTTAAGAGTAAACATCTAATGAGAGAAAAATGATGATTTTATTCTTTGCTTGTCTTTGCATTTCCTCGTGTCCGGTCGAGTGTTTTAGTGCTTCTGAAAAATAAAAGCAAATGTATTGACAATATGTTTTTTAGATGTCAATGTAATTTGATGTCAGATGCCATGGTCAATTCCATGTTCATTTTTATTTCCTTGTCCTTTCATTACCGAGTGTTGCATTTCCTTTTTCTTTTGCTTGTGTTTTCTCTCTTTTTTCCATTTGGTCATTCAATCACACTCTCTTTCTTTCGTTCTTTCTTTGGTTCTTTTTCTCTTTCCTTCTTTCGCTCTCTCTTTCTTCAGCTTGTCCCTAAGAATTTCTTTGCCTGTTTGTTTCTGTGGCTGCCCAGTTCTTTAACCTCGCACAAAGACACAAAGACACCAAAACACAAGACACTTACTTGTCCACTCTTTTTCTTGTTCTTGTTACTCTTGTTACTGATGCATCTTCCGCATCTTTCGTATCTCTCTACCATCTTTTCTCGTGTTTCTCGTCTTTCTCATCCTTTCTATCCTTTTTCTATCCTTTTTCTATCCTTTGCATCCTCCTCATTCTCCGCATCTCATTGCACTGGTTTCTTTCATTTTCTTTCTATTTGCTTGGTTCGTCCGTTTCTTTTACTCAATTGAATCTTGCCCGCACGCTTAATCACTTCTTTTTATCCAGTAGTGTCTTCAATAGTAGATCACTTCAACTGTACTCACAGTTCAACCACGAATATCATCATCATCATCATCAGTACTCACAGCGAACACTCTTTGCTATTTATTGCTTATTCTATTGGCTGAGTCATTAATTCATCTTGCAAATGTACTCGCTGACCAGACTGAATGAGCAAGTGACTCTGCCACTTGTTATGCAGAGTTGTTTTACATTTAAATTGGGCAACGAGAAGCCATCGGCCGGTCAAGAAGAATGGGAAAGAATGAAGAAGGATCACGAAGAACCAACAAGATCTAAAAGTATCCGGTGCCAAGAATGAGATGAGATAAAATAAAAGGAAAGAAGAAATAAGTAGGAAAAAAAAGAAGAATATCGCACTGTGAGTGTCATGCAGACTGGCCACTTGAGTGGTCGAGTGAAAAAAACATGTCCAATCGGCCAGGGTAAATTGCATTGGGCAAACATAAAGATCCAGCAAAGTGGATGAGATGTAGGTAAAACCTGTTTACTTGATCCTCCTTTGGCACATTTTGCTGTGGTTGTTTGTTCTTTTTATTATTTATTTCTTCTTCACCTTTGCGAGTCTCACGAGTTTCATCCAATTGTCGATGGTTGCACAAGTTGCACTTGTTCGTCTTTGTTTTCGCCTTCACCTAACTCGAGTACATCATTTTCTTCCTCTCGTAGAGGTTTTTTCTTTCATTCCTATTCTTTTATTTTGTTTTGCTTTTTTGTATATTTGATTTTGTTTCTTGTGTTGCCTCTTCTTTCTCTTTCTTCTCTTCTCTCTCTTTTTTTCTTTCTTCATCTTCATCTTCTTCCTCTTTCGCCTCTTTTTTTACATGGATCGAGCCAACACCCACATTGGTATTCGCTTCTCGTAGGTATCTTTTTTCTCCTTTCCATTGGTTCCTCCTCAAACTGAATAAACAAGTTCAACTGTTCGACTGTTCAACTGTTCTCCTCTTTTCCTCTTTTCCTCTTCATTCTTCAACAATGCTACAAACACACACTTTACTGTCAAAGTATTTCCTTCTTTTTTTTTCTTTTTTCCTTTTTTCCTTTTCTTTCTCTCTTTTTGTTTCATCCGACAACATTTGTCTGCCTTCTACAATTTCACCCTTCAATTGGAACAGACACAATAATACCCAGAGTAAAAAATCTCCTTCAACAAGACGATTCGGTCATTCTGCAGTTGAAACATACAACTTTATTCAATGCAAAAAGAAACCACAGAAAAAATAGAAAAGGCAAAAAAAATTGTGTCAAGTGACAAGTTTAAATTGACTTGAAATTTCTGACACTTATTTCGAGAAAGTCAAAAATGCTTTCAACAACAGTGACAGAGCTGAAAGTTGAAATGGTTATGAACTTGTCCACACTTTTTTCTTGGAAGAACAAAAATCTCTGTGTTTGATGCACAAGTTGTGTTAGTGTGTAAGAAGTGTACAAAGAAGTGAGGAGGTTTTCTCACGATTGGTGAGGTCAAAGACAAGTTGACAAGTCAACATGTGACATGAGGCAAAGTCACACCAAAGCAAATGTGAACTTCTTCGTGACGATGAATTTTCACAATGGCCAAGTGTAATGTTGTAATGTTGTAATGTTGTTGTCGAGCATTCACGAGCATTCACGAGTTTCACAAGTTTTACTAGCATTGTGCCCGTCAATGTGTACAATGAGCACTGTGATATGGATCAGAAAGCAATGTTCAAGTGAAAAAATATTATTTCTTCACCGAAAGAAGTAAATGAACCTTCATGAAAGTCCAGAGGTAAAAGTAGCACCAGAAAAGAGGGAGAAAGAGAGAAAGAAAGAGGAAGTAAAAACACCAGTGGATCGTTATTTTGATAGTTTTTATATATTTAGTGTTAATGTGATGTGAAATATTCCACATGGAAACGGTAGGTCGTTCTGTCACCGTGTCCAATTTGGCAGGATTTTTTTTTGTTCTTTTGCAATCTTTTCAGTTGCTAGGCTCTTTTCTACAGGATGAAGGATGCTGCTCAAAGAATGGCAAATGTTGGATGAGGACAAGTCACCCTCGCCGAATTCCGACGGCAAACAGAGCAAAGTGAAGCAAAATGTCAGATTGAACTGACACGAGGGAAAATTACTGAGTGTGTTGCAGAGAAGCAGAGAATCACAGACAAAGAGCAAAGAAAGAGTGAACAAGTGAAAGAGCACAAGAGTGAAAGAGTGTGAGAGGAAGAGAGAAACTAACGAATGGAACAACTGATGAGGAAGAAAAGTCAAAAGGAAGAATCGGAAAGACAGAAAGCATCCCATGAATCAGTAGGTTGGAGGAGAGTCAGGGGACAAAACAATGCACGGGCTGAGAGAGGAAAAAATTCACAGGAAGTTCAGATCGGTTCTGTCTGTTCTCACAGTTCTTTCTGTTCTTTCTTTTTCACTCTCTTTGCAGTCTCTGCCTTGTTGGTCTTTTCTTCCATTGTTGTGTCTATTTGATCCGGTGAAACTGCTCTCCAGGCAAAGGAGTGAAGAAAGATCTCTCAGCTCTCTTTTCACATCTCTTCTCTTTACTTATCTTTACTTATCTTCACTTCTCCTCTTGTTTCTCTTTGCTCAACTTCTTTCACTCCTTGTGGCTCGATTGCGGCATCCTGGTCACCGAGTCGCAATTAACATGCACTTAATTCACGAGCACTTTTAACCAAGTCGACGACTTCCTGTATCTTGAACCTTCCAAAGTATCCTTTACACAGTATCTATTGGTTTGCCTTTTTGCTCAGTCTATCGATGCGTCAACCAATTTATGGCAACAACAACACCAACATTCTCATTCGATTGTTGGGGAGAGAAACATCACTGCCAAATGATGTGTAAGTTAGATGATTACTTTAGATCTCGGTGTAAGCAAATTCTAGTGCAATGTAATTTAAATGTAAAAGTACTTGAGCTATTTTCTGGGTGGCTTGAAGAAGAAAATATGCACACAGTCACAAGTTAAAGTTCATTGTCAGTGGATTATTGTGGCTGATGTGAGTGAGTTCCAACTCGAACTTCCGTTCTTTTACGTGAGTCAAATATGTCCTCCCACTCGATGTTAGTGTTGAATCGTGCATAGCATCACACAGACAGACACATGGTACACAAAATTGAAGGAGAAAAAACCACTGATGGCGATGCACAGTGAACAGTATATGTATGTGAGAGGGGAAAGAGAGGCACACAGAAAAAAATAGAAGAAAAAAAAGAGAGAGAGAGAAAAAAAAGGAGAATGTTGGTACAGAATAGATACAGAACCGAAGAAGAAGAAGCAAGCGACTTTGTCTACTTTCTCTCAATGTCTTACAACGAGTTCGTGTATGGCGTACTTTGAGGTACTGGTTACTGTTAGAACATCTCTTTCCTGTCTTCTCTTCCGGTGACTTCGTGCTTTGACTCTTTCTCTGCCTCTGGGAAACTCACCAGATACAAAGTGACAAAGGTTCAAGTCCCGTTTGGTTTTCTCGTCTCCCTCAACCAGTCGCACAATTTTTTTCTCTTGCCGTTTTTTTTCTTCTCTCTCAAAGCAAGCAAAGAGTGAACAATTGTTTCCTTTGCCGGTAACTTTTTACCCATTTGGAGCCGAATCTTCTGAGTCATTCGAGCAAACCATTTGTCCTTCTCCTTGAGTAAAACTTTGTATCATGGTACTTTTCTCTTTTTTTCTCCGCCCCCACCATCTTGTCAGCTATTATCCTCATCATTGTAGTCATTGAAGACACACTGGCCATTGTAGAAAAGACGAAGACAAGTACAGACCGAGACAGAAAGAGACAGAGAATGAGTCAAAGAAAGAGACATCATTTTGCAAAACTGTCAGAGTGCCCCATGAAATTACCAAGTAAGTTACTTTCGTCAATTTCAGGTAACCATTTTCATCTTTCATCTTCAATATTACCCAACATGCATGACCAAGTATCATTGAACTTTATTAATAGCATTCGTCTCTTGCAATTGGATTTGCTCGATTAGAGGAAATTTCCTCATCACCAGAGGAGAATACAAATGAGTCTGTCGTTAAATTTTCTCTGGCAAATTAATTAAATAAAACGGCTGATTTGCATCGACTGACTGACTGACTTGACTAACTTGACGACCAGGAAACTCATAGTCAAGTCAGTTAAGTCAGTCAAATCAGTCAAGTAACTCTTCTCACTTGACTATTCACACCAGAGGAACGGTCAATGTGTCACCAGATGAAAAATGAAGTGACTTTTCACGTTAAGGCTTGTTGAGAGGTATTTTTCATTTGAATTTGACACGTGACACCTCGATTGGCATGTCAATTGGAATTAAGGTATTTTTTATCACATCGACTGACACAACATGAGACACAACAGAGAGATGAGGTTAATTCGGTATGTGATCAATATCCAATCTGTGAAAAGGATCGTGTATACTGAGTACACTGAGTTATTGTAAAGTGAACAGCGTAACAATGTTAACGTAGCTTACAGCTTTCTTCAAAAGTCATCTCGGACTTATCAGGGTGATCGAAGAGATGAGGATGAATTCTACCAGCCAGACAAAAGGAACCATCTCAAGTGTCCGCCCAGTCTCATTGACTTCTAAAGCATCAGCGAATTGCCATCACCTTTGTCCTGAGCATGTGAAAAGTGACAAAGTAGCTCAAGTCGCATCATTCGCTTCATCAAGACGTAAAAGATGAACCGCAAGTAAGCTGGGATATTTTTTGGTTCTTTTTCTCCTTTTTCTCCTTTTTCTCCTCTTCATCTCCATCAATGACATGGACTTTATCACTTTTTTCTATAACTATTATATGTGTGATCAAACTGATTTACCATCCACGCATAGAATGACAAGCACTATAAGTGTAATAAAGGGCGAGCAAGATAAAGAAAAATGAGGACGTAATAACCCGAAATTCTGGACATGGTCAACTGATTGAAGGAGAATGAAAGAGAATGAAGGAGAATGAAGCAGGGATAAAGTTGTGACCAGTTGACCAAGGCTGGATGGATGGCAGCGGTTGAGGAATGTGATGTATATATAAATACCATCGACGCCTGCTTCCACTTGGCCCTGGTCGCCCTGATGGTTTGATGGTCTCGAATGCTGTGTGATGTTCTGTGATGCTCTCTAATGCTCTATGCCAGGCGAAGGAGGTAAAAGATGATCCAGACAACTCGACAGAATACAGCCCAACAGAACACAGCCCAACAGAAACCAACTCAGGCAACATCAGGCAATGCTACACAAAAACAGTACGACTCGGCAGGATGTCTGGATGTCTTGAAAGAGTAAGGATGAATTTTCCTCTTGGATGATTCCATCTTCTCTGTCCTTTTCCATTTTTTCCCACCGGACATTTTGAGAGCCTCTCAGATTGTCAGTGTATCACTGTCCTCACTGTCTCATTGTCCTCACTGTGTGTCATTTGCAAGTTCTCTGCATCTCCGAAACACCAGTGTTCTTCATCTCGACCCTCATCGAGAACGGTGTTCACGATGTCTCTGATGTCTCCGATGTCTTGGATGTCGTTTCATCCATTCTCTTTCTATTTCTCTCTCCCACTCACAGTTTTTCTCCTTTTCTCTACATTTCTATTTCTCTTATTTTTTTCTTCTGCTGTTTTCCCTCCTGCCAACAGCCGAACGAGTATTTTCCTTTTTGTGACACCAATTCCTTTTTCTGCAAACTTTTCCATTCTTCTTCTTTATGATGGTATCAACACAGACAGATCGCTCAAGAAAGAGAAAATAAAAGAAACAACAACAAGGATACTCTGAACAGTGAATTTTCTTCCTTAACATTTGGGTTTGCACTGAACATTAACCATTTATCTCTCAGTCTGATGCAGTCAACTTGCAACTCTCTACTTGCAACGTGTATCACTTTGTTGAATAGATTTTTTGTTGTCTTGTTCACTCATTTCACTCCGTGACATCTCAACTAACCAATTTATTTTTATTTCACTTTGATCGCGCTTTCACGTACAATCATCATGACAAATACAAACATAAAGGGAGTCAGCACTGAAGATAATCAACGAGTGACAGTCAAATCACTAACAAAAGTATCATTATCAGGTGAATCAAACAATTTGCTGGGTAAAGATAAATTGTTTTCGGGTGTCCATTGGAAAGTCATCATTTTTATCATTCGATTTTGTCGTTCATCCATTCAATTCAACTTGAACATCCTGTGTATTTGACAAGGATTGTTATTTCAAGCAAAACATACGCTGTTGTTGTTCGTTGTACTGACATGCAGGATGATGAAAAACAAGTCGACTGAGGAATCTGCATCCGTTACTTGAGCGCGCACACCTGACAATCAGGCACAGGGTGAGACAAAGACGAATTGTCCATTCATTGCCTTGGCCAACGAGCAAACAGGTCACTTTGCTCGGGTGTGTAAGGATAAAGTGCAAATTCGAGTAAGTAATCAGTGAATGGTTAATCATGTCGTTGTACGGACATGCGATTCCATTCAAACAGTCACAAAATCTCCAGATAAAGTCAAATGAGCGCCATGGACCACCAGAAAAAAAGTCGACTAACTGTCTGGTTTGAATGGTTTAACTGTCACAATGTCAGAAATGTCCTGATTTACCGAGAGGAGAGACTGTCGAAGAGTGCTGGAGTGACTGTCCAAAGTACAACCGAATAGGCAAGTCAACTCCGAGGGTTACAATTGTCCTGTTTACGTGATTTTGTGACATTCACAGATCACCCAAACACATGAGCACACAGATGGAACCCAGGAGAAATTAGAGCAGGGCAATCGGACGTGACGAAAGCATTACCACAAGGTAAAAAGCAATTGAGAAGTGTTCTATTGTATTTGATTTTGCCTCAGATGAATGTTTGCACTGGTTATGAGTTTAATATGCTAACAAACGACAAATTTGCCTCCTCTTCCATTAAATGTGTTGATTCATTCAATCCGATGAAGTCAAGTATTACCCCCTGGGAAGGATTAAGATTGAAAGATTGAGGGATTGAAAGGTTCAAAGGCTGCAAGATTGTAGATTGTAGATTGAAACTATTGAACCATCGTTTCAGGACACAAGAGGACAGAGTTGACTCGAGTGCAGATTAATCATTTCGCTCTAGCTCATTACATTAGGAAACAGGGATGCGGCTGGCCAAAGTAAAGTTGAGGGTGAGAAGAACAGAATGAAGAGTAAGAGAGTGGAGAGCAGGAAGTAGAAAAGTAAAAGTAGAAAAAGAGAAAAAGAGAAAAAGAGAAAAAGAGTAGAAGAATTGAAGAGCAAAGAGTTTAAGAGAAAAAGAGAAAGAGAGAAGAGAAGAACTGAGAAACAGAGTGAAGGAGAAAAAGAAATTAAGGTGACTCAAGAAAAATGGACACAAAGTGAACAAAGTGAACAAAGTGATCTGACGTCGAAAAGAGTTTGTGAGAGAGAGAAAAATTGACTCAACCACAGGCCAAAGTAGAGGCAAATCAGTCATTTACTGCTCTAAGTGTTGCAATGACAACGGGTAAATCATAAGGAGTAACTCATCAAATGATCCTTAGGTTAGGTCCTTGTAACTGATCGCACAATGTGACCTGCTAATGTACCATCTGAGTCATCAATGGAACCCGAAAAAGATTCGCAAGGAAGATGAGTCGAGAGAAAAGGGAGAGCAAGATGAGAGAAGGGGGAAGAAAAAGAATGAGAAAGAGAAAGAAAGAGAAGGAGAATCGTTTTGGCTTTTTCACTCATTAACAGCTTTTTCATGAAAATCGATGAAAAAGTTCTACTTCTCCATTGGAGTTCTCCTTCGCCTGTCGACTTCTTTGCTTGTGTCACATACTTTCTAATTTCGCAGCTTCTTTTTCTCCTTTTTCTTCTTTTTCTTCTTGTTCGTCCTTTCTTCTTATTCTCTTTCTGAGCTCTCTTTGCTCTATGTTCTCTATGCTCTCTATGCTCTCTATGTTCTAGTTGTGCTTCTGTGTTCGATTTGCCCGGCAAAGAATTGGTTGGAAAGTTCGACCGAGAACAAAGAACATCCAATGAGAAGATCGGGTGAAATGGTTGCCAGTTACGAGTTGTCAGTCGTACACTGAGAGGAGAATGGAACAAGTATGAGGAGGATGCAAAAAGATGCAGTTGAAAGGGCCAAGCAAATAAGAATATTTCTTCCGAGCAAATTCGAGGAGGAAGAAGAAGACGTGAAAGGCCAGTTAGGCAGGAAGAAAAGACATGCTCTTTGCTAAACAATAGACGGGAGAAGCTTCTTGTCTCTCGACTTTATACTGGCAAACACAGTGTGACACATCAGGGGTACTCGTTAGCCTAATGATGCCAATCAATCAGGCACAATTAAGAAACAAAGAAGCACATGCTTTTGCTATTAACCAAGCGAATGAGTTACAGCTGGCGGCACATTTTTCCCTCTTAAGACTTTGTACCAGCTTTTCTTGTGTTACTGATTTAACACTTTTTCCTCCTCCTTTTTCTTCTTTTTCTTCTTTTTCTTCTCTTCCTTCTTTTTCTCCTTTGTCTCTCCTTCCTCTCTTATTTGTCTCTTCTTTCTTCTTCCTTCTTCCTTCTTTCTTCTTCACTCTTTCTTCCTCTTCCTTTTATCCTTGCACCCTTTTCTCTTTTCTCTTTTCTCTTTTCCTTTCTCCTCTCTCATCTTCTCTTCTCTGCTCGCTGATCCACGTACTCATCTTCATCCATCCACTTACCAGGCAACCAGCCGCTCGACAATCCTCAGCACTAAGTACAAAGTATCGAGTGAAAAGTACAGAGTACAAAGTACAAAGTACTCAGAACAAAGCAAAGTAGCAGCAAAGACCAAGTATTTTTCTGCATTAAGTTTGCAAGAACACCTCAAAGTAAAATGAATAGACATTCGTCCTCTTTTCTATTTTTACACTTTCACACTTGATATTTTTTAATGTCAAAACACCTGAAACTTCTGAAACACCTGAAAAGACATCCATTCTCTTCATTCAACTTTATTCTCTTCATTCTTTTTACTTTTTCCTTTTTCGCCTTTCTCGCCATTCAGTGCCTCGGGGTGACATTCAGTATTTAACGTCCTGGTAAAATGGAAAATAAACAAAATTCACTTGTTTCAACTGACTGGGTGAAAATACAGAACAAACATAGTACTTGTCAAGTGACTATTTACACTGTGAGATATTTTACATAACATTGGCAAGTGAAAAAAAGTCTTCTTTTGAGTCAACTTAGGGAACATGAAATAAACAATTATCATTATGATATAGCGACGTTAACAGTTGACATAGTGACACAAGTCGTTGATTTTCCATCGTAAAAAGACCATTCAGATCAATGTGTTCTCTTGAAGAGTTCATCAAAGAAGGTTCTCATCGTCCTGTTCATGGAAAAAGGGGGAAAATATTGAAAGACATGTACCAAGTGATTAATATTCACTGCGATGGAGGAGTAACATTAGGGTCGAGAGGCAAGAACCAACGGCACATCTGCTAATTTCAATATCAAAAGGATCATGAGATCGATACAATTCGATCACAACTATTTCGTTTTCGCCTTGTGAACCGTAAGTACAGAGAGAACCGATATGAACCCAGTATTGTCAGTATACTGTGAGTGTTGTAAATGCTGGTAAATGCTGTAAAGATTGTGAGGCCAAGAAGAGTTCTTGCCCTCATTCACATGACCAGGTTGATTCCATGTAAATTTTTTTACACCAATAATGTGATCTGTCGGAACCAAGGACATGACCGTGTAATTGAATTGTTTCTAAATGAAATAAAAAAGTGCCAATCAACATATATAATATGATACATTATTTGCTGCATCAGTTGCACAAGAAATACAGCAAATAAATTAATGAAACTCGCTCTCATGAGCACGTTTAAGCAAAATTCATCCGTCTAATGCGACCAAAGTCTAATATGAATCCAAAGGAAAGGAAAAAAGTACCATAAAATTTTACATAGAATAGCCCATGGTAATTTCTTTCTTAGTTTCACCTTGTCCACAATCTCTTTTGAATTTCATTTGAATCTGTTTTTTACCTGAAAATTTATGTCCATAGATTTGTAGAATCATCATCAGTGAACTGAATCTCAAATCCATCCGAATTGAAACTCGATACGGTAAGAAACATAATTTCATGCTGATTCCAGTAATTGAATTCAACTGGAAATTCGATTGATACTGATTTACATCTCTCAACTTTTCCTAATGACAAGTTGATTTGCTCAAAGGACCTTTTTCTTCCTGTCGAGCTCATCAATAAATTCGAATTTTCCACTTCGTTATTCCTAGACAACTTTATCTGTATCCTCAGATATTATTCGAATGATCCTTGTTATGCTTTCAATGGAAGTGAAACTCCATTGCGATTCACAATAATCGATGACTTGCCATCCAACGAAAACAATTTTACATTTCACAGAGACCTTTTTACTTTAAGTGTCAAGTAAGTTCAAAGTACTCTCCAACATTCGACAGAACAGTACCGTCATCAGGTGGACATAATTCAAAATTGGCTGATAAAAATGATTAAATTCATGGATAAGAATGTTTTTCTTCTTCTCTACCATTCAAATGGACATGATGAATGAAATAAAGCGACCAATAACGGTTTTGAATTATTCGGTTTTTGGTATTTACATCGAGAATGAACAAATCGATTTGCCCGAGCATTCATCACCCATTGGCATTTGACTTGCTGAATGGAAATTGGAAAACGTCCAGCGCCCCTTTCTTTGTTCGATTCGATCATTCACCTGAACATTCGCTCAATTTATTCGGCCCCTCGTAAACCGAGAAACGGTGAATTTCGATCGATTACAACATTTAACAGCCTTTTTGTCTTCTTGTCTTTCTGTCTTTCTCTCTTCCTGTCTTTTTGCCTTAATTGATGTGGACTTGACAACATCGGATTGCCGATTGTTTTTCACTTCATGTCGTCCTGCTGAAATCTTGTATCCTGCTTGATTAAACTGTCTTCACCTTCCGTTAACTCTATCATTTAGGAAATCATGATCCATTATGATCAACTCTGTAATGGATTACTTGGACCAGTAAAATTAACGCATTTCGTCATGCAAGTCTCTTCGTACGATTTACTCTCTGTGCTCAAACTCGATGCTTTTCCACTGCTCATGATGTTCACACATCATTAGATTATTCCTTCAAAGAAAACGACCATTACAAATTAATTCTTAATTATCAACAAGATGTTCTTCAAGCTCGATAAAATTTCTAATCATCCTTTAGGTTCTTCACTCGTCATAAAGATCTCTTTGCCGCTAGTTGAGTAATTGAAAAATCCTAACCAATTCAATCACCATGATCCATGATGAGCAATATTTTTTCAATACATATCGGAAAAGAACAACGTGTCAGATTTTTCAACTTAGTGTTGAACGATCCGATAATTCAAATTGAATCTACTTGTCATGAAAAATAGTCAAATATTGTGAGTTTGAGAGAGTGAAACACATTGTTTTGTTGACTGATCTGAAGGACTTGTCTGTGACAAATGATATCGCTAGAGAGGGAAACATTTTCAATTGACTCATCCAAATGTAACTCGTTGTGTATAAAATTAAGAACAATTATATTGTTCTGTGTCAATTACTATTCTGTACAAACTGTGTGTTACCATGGACCGTAAAATGAATACGAGTATCGAGCGAGGACTTTTTAATGGGGAAAGAATCATCAGACATCGAATCATCGCTCAGAACCAATGAAATAACCTACAGTTATGGCAAATGAATGGAAATTGTTGCCATTCAAGGTGATCTCAAAAGGTAAACGATTGCCAGTTGACTCATAAATCAAGACTGTCTCATCCAAAGTAACTTTTTTCCCCCTGCCATTGGTGTGCGCAATCAATAATTGCCAGTTTTGTGTTTATTCATCGCTTTTCGGGGCCTTAATTTGCTACATGTATAGCTGTTTGGACGCGTAGTGAGCCAGTTAATTTAATAAGGACAAGTTGGACAGGTTTATTGTAGCCTGTCGGAAGGTGTGACTTATGGTCCAACAGTCCAACAGTCCAACAAATAAAGATAAGGATGAAATATAGTTGGCCACGGGCAAGTGTTCTTTACTTTCACTCTTTTCTCTCAAGTGATTTGCACTGTGTAGGTCATTTTTTCGGTTCACGGGTCACAATATTTAACAATCTATTGGAGAGTCTGTTGTAGCATTCGGTTGAATTGAAGGATGTCGAGTGATACTGGGAATTACATTGGAGTGAAGTAAGTTGCTGGAGCGAAGTTACAAGCGAACACAGGAGAACACGAGAGAATACACGAGAACACACCGAAATACACCAAAAATACACGAGAATGCACCAAAATTCACTTGGTATTATGTGGGAACACAGAATCGTGTGAAGAATCATGGTGAAAGAGCTTTTCCGAATAAAGCCGTGTCACTGTGAGGACAGAGAAGTAAGGATGAAAGAAAAAGTAGACAAGTGAACCATTGAAGCATTTCACTCGGGTTTATATTTCTTTTTCTTTCTTTCTCTTTCTTTTTCTTTCTGTTCTTTCTGTTCTTTCTGTTATTTCTCTTCTATCTGCTCTCCCTTTCTTCTCTTTCTCCTCTTTATGCTATTCCTGCATCCTA
Organism: Hemileia vastatrix; assembly: GCA_030280995.1. Taxonomy (NCBI): domain Eukaryota; kingdom Fungi; phylum Basidiomycota; class Pucciniomycetes; order Pucciniales; family Zaghouaniaceae; genus Hemileia; species Hemileia vastatrix. Next base: position 53,355 of record JASXTE010000029.1, read on the forward strand.
CACAATCTTGTCAAACTCAATACACAGAGTTGACCTATGTTTGGCAGTTCTTTTGCAATTCTTACTTGTTCTAGAAGCTTGAATTTCCCTGCAGGCCGAATTAGGAGGCAATTTGATTGCTTCACATGCAGGAAGGAACAACATGAAGATGAAAAAGTACAAACGGAAAAACATTTAATGCGCACAAACTAAGGAAAAGTGAAAATGTCTTTACTCAAGTCGACATCACAACATACTTAATCAAGTCCACTGTTCAACCTTTCACACTCATCTTTCACTGGTCGATTGGCAAGTTTGGTGAGTCATCTGATTGTCAAAGGGCCAAAACAAACAACACACATCTTACAGCAGGTTCGGCAAATAAACAGATGAGCCAGATCACAGATCAGATCAATCACGTGATCCTTTTACTCGCACGAATTTGCTATTTACACAAAAAGTTTGCCACTAATTAAATTATAATCGTTGAGCTAAAATCCAAATGGTAAGTAAAAATAAAACAAAGAATCAACTAACAAAGTAAAACAATTTGACTCAATTGTTTATATTTCATTTGGAGAGAAACAGTAAAATACAATTTAACAATCAGTTTTTTTGGGAATTCGGTAAATACTTTCGCCTCAATTTGGCCATGATGGTGTTGTAAATTGCATTATTTTTCTTGATAAAAAGTGAGCCTTTTACTCTGATCTGATTTACTGATGTACTTGATACCAGGAGCATGAACAAGGAAAGCATTGTCCAGTACTAGAATTTGATAATTCATAAGGCACATTTCATACATTTGTGACATTTTATCTCGTTTACCATCCCAAGTCAATCGTTCATCGTACCACGGTTCGACATTTGTTCCAATATACAGTGGTTCCCAAGATGATCTTTTTCGTGTTCTTTTAGTCACTCGCCAGATGTTCAGAGTGTCATTTGTATACTGTTCTAACCATTCTTTTCGATCAGGAAAATTTTGACAAATGTCACAAACAAATTTATGGAATGGTATAGCATCACCAGTCTTTATCATGGCTAGCAATTGATTTTTTGTCGAAGGAGGTTCAAGGCCACTTTTAACTTCAAAAATGGGGAAGAACATAAACATGAGGTAAAGATGATTTGATGAGAGGAATGTTTCCACTCATTTCTCTTTGAAGTAGTTGTTTGAACATTGGAACAATATTGATTGAAGGATATAATCAATGTCTGAAGCAAGTACGTATTTAGTTCTAGCTTGAGACCGGGCAACATTACGAAGTACATTGATTGGATAAGGCAACTGATGATCAGGACGATATGTGGAGTTGAATTTGGTCAGTACTTGCTCGTAGTCCAAATCGCAGGGAAGTTCCTTAAAGAACTCACAAGAGAATCTGGGAATGACAAGTTATGAGCATCAGGACCGAGACTTGTATCATAAATAATGTGCCATGAGATTCTACTTCTAACACAAGCATCTCGACACCGTCTTAAGTAGTATATAATTTCAAGAGATGATTCAATATCTTTTCCAGGAGCGTAAACTGCGATGCTCACTGGTCCATCCCATCTTTTGCAGAGAGGAACAGCATGATGCAGGAACTCGTAAGAACCTTGTGTCGTATAAGTAACTGAATCCAACATCTGATCTCCATCTTGAATAACTAATTATTGATGACTGTGTAAATTCCTCGATTCTCAATAGTCCACCAAGGCGATTGGGGCATTGATTTACTGTCATCGTCGATGACAACATTGTTATTAATACTGCTACCTTGATTACTGCCACTTTGGACATGTTTACTTTTTTCTTCAACTGGTGATACTATAGATTCAAATGAAGGAGCAGGTATATTTTCATTATTTACAAAGGATTTATGATCTGATTGCAATTGGCACAACTTATGGGCTTCTGATAAAGTGATCAGTTGATCAGTACCAGGTGAATTGGGTAAGGATGAATCAACATGTAAATACCGATGAAGACATTTACACCGATAAGTAATTTAAGTAGTGAACGAGAGTCCATACGACAGGGAAGTGCCATAATATGAGAAGTGGTCAAAAGACCTGCCAAAGTGGCAACTGGACTCAGGTTGTCCCTATCAGCTGGCCCTCCTTTAAAATTGATGAAGATGCTGCTGCTCTCTAGGCGGATGATGGTATTCATGTCAACCCGTGATCCTGGTCCTCATTCCTTGCAAATACAAGTGGCAATCACACAACAACTTCATCCATCAGCCTTACAAATTATATTTATTTTACCATACTTTTGGTCATAGATGATATTGATTGAATTAATTTTTTCACAAAGACTCTGGATAGTTCATCAATCTTTTCCTTCATCTCGAAATAGTAGGAAAAAACATTCTGTCTCATTATTATTGTTGGTTGAGAAAAACATCATTCAGCTGTATTCTTTAGTGTAATTTGTTTCATCGATAAACTTAGACGCGCGTATGATACGATTATCTTGGATTTTATCCTCAATACAATTAAATTATTGTTCTTTTTCTATCACAAGTTGTACTTTGTTTGGAAGGCAAAAGATAAATCACTTCGAGGTCGATTGATTTGCGCATTGACGCAATCGTCAATGTTGATTCATTACTTTCCACTGCTGGTGACCCAATTTGTAATTCAATTAACCATGTCCAAGTCCATGTTAAGTGGATACAATGGGAGAAACTTTCAACAAACTCAGTCTTCAGTCTTGAGTGTTCTTTCAATTTTCACTTTATCGTGGATCTAAAGAACTTTAATAGAGTTTATTGATAAAAAAAATCAGGCAAATGTTTAATCTTAAAATTCAACAACTGATTCAAAGGGCAACAACTAGGTAACCTGAATAAATGACAATGACTCTGGACTTTAAGTGTAATAAATAACAGAATCAAGTATAAAATATTATTTCAAATAGTATATTTACTAAATCTCTGCACCCACTAAAAATAAATTCAATGTAATTGGCAATGAGAGGGTTGAATCAAATGTGTCGATGAAAATGTCTCCAGATCAACTTGAATAGATACTCAACTAGTGAAGAAGTCAGTTATTTGTCTACATATGTATCTGCTACAGTAAGTCAACCACTCGAGAACTATCAATGACATTAATGTTCGACCGATAAAGTTCGATAGGACAAAAATATCGCAATTAAAATGTTCCTTCAATTATCTCAGTTATTTGTCTTATTTAAGTTGTTTAAGTTATTTAAGTTCTCCAATCGGTGCATTTCTAACCACATTTTATGCAGATGATCGTAAAGAGTTTCCGAAACGGATACTTTGTAAGGTGTTGGATTCATGTGACGTTTTATGTCGCCTCTGATTGATTCAAGAGATTTTTTAACTGTTGTACGTGTATCCGACAGACAGAACTCCTGACATTGATTAATTTTTTTACCCTGATGATAAACTTTGTTCAACAATAGTTCTACTTTGGATGGCGTAACGTATGCTCTTTTGGATTCTTGAAATGGATGACGACACAATATGCGAGTTCCGGGTTTTGGTGGTTCTTCTTCAACAAGTTGCATTATATCATTCAAGGCTAAATTGTCAGATCCGTACAATCGATAGACGACTTTACGACCAGGAATTGTCACCTTGCCAACTTCCAAACTTATTTGATTGTAGATTGTGAATCAATTTCTACCAACTTGTAAACACATCCGAGTGATGGTTGTCGTTGACAAGTGACAAGATGAGTGCCGATTCCATAACAATTTATTCGATGAACTTGTTCTTTAAGTGCAATTATTGTTTCCTCATTGATGTCATTGGATGCAATAATTTTAAGTCCGTTGAATGATCCAACAGAATACTTGGACGACATTTGTTTAAAGAAGTCATCGATAACGGTGGACAGGTAAGCCAAGTCACCAGAATCAATGCGAACACCTATGGCTTTATATCCAAAATCATTAAGGGCCAGAGCAACTGCACAAAAGTTTAACAAGCCACTTCTAAAAAATAAGAGATACAATAAAATAAAATCAATATGTTAATATATCAACATTTTGATTTGATCTGACGATCTAAGAAAATACAGAATGAAGGAAAATTAAAAATTTCATTCGAAAAGACTGACCTCAAGCGCCAAACTTCAGGTGCTTGTCCAGGCTCTTGGTCATCGAGTGTCATTTCATTTTTAAAATTATCAGCCCTGAATGAAAATTACACTCGTTGTAAAATTTAGATGGAAAATAATCTCATCTTAAGAGTGAACAGAATTTGATCAATCGGAGGAGAAAAACTTACCTAACAACATCATATGTATCAATGAGGGCCAAAAACGAATCAGGAAATGATATTGCATAAGCAATGAAAGCGGCAAATTCACCAGAAGAAGCTTCATTTTCGATCAGTTTAGCCATCTCTGCAATTTCAGTTCGATATTTACTTGCACAAGAAATGAAATCATCATCTGAGTTCTTGCATTTGTTGAACAAATTGCGAATTGGTAATTCATCGATGGAACTGTAAGACATGACGAATGCATGTGCATGGGTACCGCGAACTGGAATTCCATATAATTTGCCGGCAAGAACATTGGAAGTTGCATCGAACCCACCGACATAAGCATACTTGGATGCCGAAAGTCCACCATCTGGACCTTGAGCTCTTCGAAGACCGAATTCTAATAACTCAATGCTACCTGCAGCAATTCGGTATCTAGCTGCATTGGTTGCCATCAGAGAAGCAAAATTGACCAATGTCAACAATGTCGTCTCCAGCAATTGACAAAGTGGAAGAGGACCCTCAACTCTAATTAATGGTTCTTTGGGGAAAACAACCATTCCTTCATTGACTGCATAAATGGTCAAAGGTGATGGATTTAAACTCAAAAGGTATGAAAAAAATTCGTCTTCCGTTGTTGGAGGCAAAACACTTTTTAAATAATCAATATCTTCTTGAGTGTATTTGAAACTGTTCAAATAATTGAATACTTCGTTAAGACCAGCAAATACGGTGAATTCACCATTGAAAGGATTTTTACGGAAGAATAGATCGAAGGTCGCTTTTGAATCTTTTTTACCTGATTTCCAATATGCATATGCCATAGTTATTTGGTACAGATCGGTTAACAAAGGTTGAACAACATTGTTGATATTATTATGACGATGCAACTGACACAAAGACGAACATTCATTATTTTCATCATTTCCGGGTTTATTAACATTGTTATTTGAAGTCATCTTGCACCGATCGAGCGTCCAACTGTTGAACTGGTGACTCTTAACAAATACAGCTGAATAAAGTGTAAAAAAATAAAATGACACTGATGAGCAGTAAATCGAGTAAAGTCAGTAAAGCGATTTAAGCGAATTAAGTGAGTTGGGAGGTTTGTACAATGTACTTTGAAAGGAGACGAGACGAGATCAATGTGTCACCAAATGAGGTAGATGATGATGACACAACTCAAGGTAAATATTGGATATTCAACAGTAGGAGGCATAAACATGGCGAATGCATGTGAAATCCATATGACCGACAGTCACTTAAACTAGTGCAGACACCAAACAGTGACTGAACGAATTTATCGGACTCGCGGGCCATTTAAATAGTTCACGTCGAAGCAGAACTGTTCAGCCCTTTTCCTTCCTTTTCAATCACACCCGTTGCGTTAATGTTAAATGTCGATTGTTTAAAAATGATCAATTACATCTGAGACAAAATCAAATGTCACCTTGATTCGATTTGAAGGTCGTTTTACTGGCCCATGATTGATTTGACAGCCAATCAATTCGAACAATGCGAATGAAAAATTCTGGGTGAAATTGAGTGGTTTCAAACACGAAAGTCAAGCAGTCAGTAAGAATCAATTAGGTAAAATAAGAATATATCCAGAAATCAGTCCAAATTAAGAAGGAATGGTCAATTATTGACAATTGAATTTGATTATCACTCGAGCGAGTAAATAATCTAATGACGAGGATAAAGTAGTGTATACATAAGGTGTCAGGATTGACATGTCAAAACAAAGTCAATGTTTCTTTAGACATAAAATTACAAAATTTCCATGTTTTTATTTAATCAAATCTAATTCAATTCTTTAAATTCTCATTCTAGCTCGTCTCAACAAACAAACTCAACCTAACCACTCGTAAGACAGACAATCTTGTTGATTGAAGTGTTTTACAAATAACGAAAGACTTAGACAGAAATGTCTCCAGATGGATGGATTGATCTGGACATGAGAGGTGAAATGTGTAAACTGAATATCAGCGGATCATACCGTTCAACACTTGATAAAGAAGATGTTCCATCAAATCCATCACTGTAAGTTAATATTTGGCCATCAAAACAAAAATAGAACATTTAGGTTAGAATTGAGATCGAATAATGATAAACATCATCGTCGAACAGTAAGTTAAATGCTGTTATAGTCAGGTAACTCAACATGTGATACATTTTACTTGTGATCACATACCCATTTCAAGGACGTGAACAACCCTACCTAACCTAATCCACCATAAACCGATTAGATATTTGTTGTAATTGCTGACATGAATGTGCATCGGAAAATACTCGAATTCCCAGACAATAAGATGGATGTAACTGTTTGGCCAAATAATTAAAACAAGCATCACGTACTGCATTTATTTGTCAAAGGTAAGCAGTGGGTGAAATCGCTTGAACATTCCATTCATTGATACTGATACATCAGGTGTAAGCATAATCCACGAAATTAGAAAGTGCCGACACATCTAGTTCTTTGAGTTCGATAATTTCTTGAGGCTTTTCTGGCCAGTAGTCTGTAGAGCAACAATTGATAATGAATCTATCACTACTATCCTGTCAACTCAAGTTCAATGACATGTTCAATCGATCAACTACACATTAACTTCACTTCAACTTCAAATCAAGTAGGGTGAAACTGGAGCCAAGATGACTTTGTGGGCTTTGATTCGCCGTTAATCTGAACTTTGACCATCAAGTCAATTGGATAAGTTTTTAAATGATGACCGAACGACCAAAGTTACATCACAAAGGGTTCCTTTTTATCTCATTTGATTGAACAAGGTGAATGAATATTTCAAATGACTATAATCGGTATATTCGAAAGACTGCATTTTCGAACTTCTCTGATTTGACTCTTCTGTCAAGTCGATTGTCTTGCATTGTTTTAATTTGATGATTCGACAGATGAACCTAATTAAATCTCACCCAGCATACAACTTTTATCGACTTTCGGAAGGAATGATCACTTTTATTTGGGAAGGACAGATAAAGGTAGGAACAGTTGAACAGTTGAACACTAAATACACACTAATAACACGCTGGTGGAAGAAGAGACCGATCAAGCTGTAGTCACTTGCATCAATTGACAGATGACAAAAATGTCCTGGTCTGTCTTGCCATTGGATTGACCCAGGACGAATTGTTGGACAAAACACAGTCACGACATCAAGTTCGAAGGAAAAAAGAAAGACTGTGCATTGGACTGTCTGCCAGGTTCAAGGATCAGTATGTCACTGATTCAACTAAAACTGTTCTAAGAACAATTCGCCAAACTTTTTACCCATGGCGTCATCTACACCGCTTGTCGTGGGCAGAACTCTCACTTGGAAAGATCAATGACCAGGAAAGCGAAATGTGATGTATCACGGCACCTTGGTAATATTGTCAACAGAATTGTCTCATCTGTCCTGAAGTAACAAATCATAATATAATGGTCTTTGTCATCGTTATTCCAATCTTGCTTTTAACTTCGACAGTAAAAGCTAATCTCTGGTGCTATTCATGTGTATCCAATCAACCTGGATGTTCGATTGACGGTGTTAATTGGTGGATCCATTTGGCGATTACTTGTCCACAGAAGAATGATAAATGTGTCAAACTCATTGAAACCATTGGTGCAGTTACTCGAGACTGTTTGTCCAATCTACTGTCTTACAGAATTGATGTTCCTGCAGACGAATTCGAGAGATGCAGACCAGCTTCAAGTAATCCAAAGATAGGTGTTTATACTCATAACCTCGTGAGAGAACTTCAATTGCAAGCAAATACAGGAAATACAGGGGCCAACGTTACCTGGTGCTTTTGTGAGTTTGACGAATGGTGCAACCATTCCAGCAGTCAACATGGTTCACTTTTTTTTGGTTACATTGGTATTAATAAAATCAGCCTTGATCAGCCATGAATTTCAACTCGACTTGACTTGATGATTCTTACCTCATACTTGCATCCATTTATTGTAAGAAATAAACTAAAACCGCGCTCTTTTCGGCCACGTGTGAGCATGAGTACCACCAGTAACGCCGCACGTGAGCAGTCGAGTTTGAGTTCTGGGCAAATCAATCGATGAGAGCAGAGCATACGGCAAGTGCAAACACTTGCAAACAGTCAGCAACCTCAAGACCATCACAATTCACCATTTTACTTGGTTTATTTATCTCATTGTTACTTGCTTGCAACTAGATATACAGGTCATAATATCTGACCAATACCGTTATTTTATTTTGTTGTGAAATTTTCATACAAATCACCTATCAACTTGTTCATCTTCTGTCACTTGCTGCATTTCTTGTCCAGCGAAGAAAGCAAATATTTTCCATTCAATTAATCTCACCAAGCAAATCCAAGTGAACTCTAAATGCAATAACAGCTGTGCAAATAACTTTGTCATCTTTTAATATCCTACTGTTATTGTTGTTGCATTTTTGTTGATGTGCATTGTTTAAATAGAAAAATATTGTTTTTTTCCTTCGATGCAGTGAAGTTTTGATCGAAACAATTAATAACAACAAATACCACCACATATGGAAGCCAGCGGTGGCGTTCGTCGGGCACCAAAGATTGGTTACTCTCGCCCTTCCAAACAAATCCGTTATGGCCCGGCTCCGTTGGCGTCTATGGAAGACCTTCCAAGTGAAGACTTGGTCTCTCTCAACGAAGATTTGCAGTTTGATTTAAATGCAGAAGACCATGCCTTAAACGAAGCACTACAAGTTACCGATGCTCGAGGCCTTATATGCAAGGATGAAAATGTCAGTCCTTGTCCCACACTAACTCCAATCAATGAAGATGCAAATGAACTTCGTCGATCGTCTGGTATATCGTGCAACACTATTACCGCAGGTTCTCCCAATGATGAACAGATGCAAGCTCATCGATTATCCACCACAATGACCACCGGTAATGCATCTGAAACCAAACGTAAAGGCTCCTGGACCGACATATTTCTTCGTGGAAGAAGTCGGTCTAAATCTCCAATTGAGATTGAAAGTGAGTCAGGTGGAGGTGGCAAAGCAAAAGTACAAGCAAAAGAGGACACGAAGAGTAACACGAGCAAAAAAAAGAAGAAAAAGGGCGTTTTGTCCATTTTCAGCTCCAACAGTGATGGTAATAAAGGCAAAAAGTGCAAGTCACCTTCCAAAAGCAAGAATACGCCCTCACACAGTCTCTTGGTCACGAATGATCGCATCGTCACAAACCTCACTGGCCCGTGTAAAGAAATTCCAAAATTGTCTGTTACAACTGCAACAACATCGCACAATTCACTTGATGATGATTTAAGCATCCGAGAACGTGACAATATTTCACCTGGCAACAGTAGTATTGAAGATGCTTCAATATCACCTTGTGACATTGATCAACTACAAGGTTCTCCTTCATCCATCTCCGAAACAACTAGTGGCCAATTTTTTGAACATGACAAACAATCTGAACAATGTTCACCTCAGAAAGAATCATCTCCTCCCTTGGAGGGTAAACCAAACGTAATTAGACGTAAACTTAAAAAACGTTCTGACTCTGAAATTTCAGAGTGTCAGTCTTTACCAGAATTACTTCCATCTAATCACAAAGGTGATTTAAAATGTCAACCAACCTTGATGGAAGTATCTGTCAGCCCAACTGAATCTGAGGCAACCATGACAGAAATTGACGATTCATCTGCTGTTTTACCTCGAGTCGAGGTTGACGATGGCAGTGAACAAGTTAATTTGATTACATCCGAGTCACTTGATCTAGATGAAGCGTCAATCAGTCATGTTTCTAATTTTGATTTGCCAAAGACTGGTACAAGTTTGCAAATTGCTTCAAGAGAACAACGAGCGCAAGAATCCTCCTCATTAATTGCCGTTAATCGTCCTCGTTCTACAACACCTGTATCAATTGCGCCATTGGAAGAATTTCTTCGAAAAGCATCATTGTCACCTGATTCAGCTGCCGCATCAGCGATCAAGGATAAAATCAAGCTCGTTCTTCCAGGTGATCAATTCACTCTGTGTTCTCGGTCCAAACTTCCTCGTAAGAGTAATCCTCAAATTTGGCTTGATTTTTGTGAAAAGTCATTTTCCACTTCACCTAATATTCGCAAAAAGGTTATGCATTGGTCATCAAGTGAAACTTCATCACCATACAAAGATCAACGTGATACTGACGGGTTAAAAGTAGGTAACACATCAGTTGCTTGTGCTTTGTCACCCAACGATGCATTCACACCAAAAACTGACACACCGTTAACGCCAGTGACTCCTCTTGATGACAAAGAATTGTTCGATTTTGGCGATTCATTTGATCCTTCTTTGTTTCTCAAGGAAAAAGGCGTCATCATACCATCCGAATGTAATCGATGCCTGTGTAAGTTGAGAAACAACACCTGCCTCTTGATTGCCGACTCAAGTCCGACTTCATCTAATGACGACGCTGAATCTCCTTTGCTCGAAGCATTTGCCGATCCTAACGCCCAAGAAAGTCAACTTTTGTTGCCCAAAGCAAGTAGTTCTAACGTCGATTTTCCTCTGTCTTCCGAATCTGTCCTACAAGATGATGAAAATCAAGAAATAACGCCATTAATTGCACATAATTCATGCCAATGCTCTTGTCATTCTGCTTCTCGACGCAATACCATTGCGAATCTCATCAATCAAAGTAAAAGTGATCGTAAATTTGAAGATCTCGATGAAAGAAAGGATCATGCTGCTGATAATTCATCATCCCATATGCCCCGAAAACGTGACAGCTTCACCTCTTGTTCTTCCGACATTTCTTCCTCATCTTCACGAATGGACAACTCAAGCTCATCTGACAAATTTTCTCTAGGAGAGTGTCCAATTCGAGTTGACTCGGAAAATCCCAAAACTGTTTGAATCAGCACCATTTTCACTCTTTCACACTTTGACACTTTCTTTTTTTGCATACGTTACGAATTTATCCATTTTTGGCAGTTCTTTTTCTCCTTCCGTTTCAATTGATTCGGCAAATGCAACTGTTTAAACTCAAGCTGTCTTTTCACCTGACCAATGTTCATGGGCCTTAAAACTTCAAATACATACAACCAAGAAGCAACTTTCCTCACCTGCACACTATTTGATTTAGCTTATTTCAAAATGGCCAGTTGTATTTAATTAAGTTATATCAATTTTTTTCACTTACAATTTATTCGATCGTAAAAGATATTTATTCGCTCTACTTGCTAGATCCTGGGAAAATTTGCCATTCATTCAAATTTCCCTTCGTTACAAGTTGATTCAGTGAAAGTTCTATTCATTGACATTTGGATTTAGATCAAAATTGTCCTAAACGTAAAGGCCTCAATGAAAGGTTGTTACTTTAAAACAAATGAGCTAATGTTCTAAAAAATGTTCTAAACTTGACTAACTCAAAGACAAGACTGACCACTTTAACAAATATAAATATTTGGTGTCTTTCTATCTCTCTCTCTTTCTCTCTCACACACACACTCTGAAACGCTCTCAATTTGCACACCAATGGATTCTCCAATAACAGAATATATTTGTGATTTGCACTTCAAAAAACCTTTGTGACTTTGTATCGAGAGATACCGAATATCATTGATGCCAACAAGAACCACTATGTAATCAATGTCAAGACCAACTTAAATGTCCTTCCTCCCATTGACTACACACGTTTCACTTCAAAAAATATGTTAACTCGAAGCTGCCAATTTTCTAAACAAAATTGTTTCAACCAAAATCCCGCCTCAACCAACTCTTTTTTCATCAACAAACAATAAAGTTCTTTCACTCTATCTGAGGCGCTGTGCATCAGCGATTGTATGAATAATTGGATTAGTGACAGAATCAATCGGCTTTATTGATACAACTACTCAAGCATAAGATCTCTTTGAGTGATCTCTTGAAAGATATCTTATTTATGGTAAACTCAACACTAATGGTGCACTTTGACTGCCTGTTGAACTTACATTTATCAGTTTTAACCTGCACATGGAGTAGTTTTTCCAAAAGCGAGTCCAAATATCCACGTCCATGTGCCATTAATAAATGATCCAAAAGTACAAGGAGTTTTTATTTCAATTTATCGACTTTATTTAACTATTTGTGAATGATGAACTTGGGTACTCAAATGGCTCGTTGAAGGATGTTGTACAGTACTTAAGACATCATTTCGAACTCTTCCTTGTTTTTAGTTAGATGTTTCCGTCTCCAAAATTTCTATGAATCATCCTTTCGGTAATTTAAGTATATTTCACTTGAACATCTTCTCAAAAAAACAGTTCAGTCGATAGGTGAGTCTTCCTAATGCGAATCAAGCGATATTTGCCGGTGTCCATTCCAATCGGTCACTCTGTCAAATTGTAGGCGAGGGTTTCCCTGATCCATGTTCGGTCTTTGCAAACCACATGTAAATGTTCACCTTTCTTCAGGTAATAGAACAAATGATTGGAAAATTTTTTACTCACAAACCTCATGTCTGTCTGATTGAAGTGCGAAATTTGCGGAGTGTAATTTGACATAAGACCTAAATCTTTGATCTGTCTGATAGAATTGGATTTCGAAAATTCGTCCAATTGGATCGATAAGGTAAATTTCAAAGTTATCTGCATGGCATGTAAATACTACTGGTTTGATTTTCATTCTTCAGGTTTCATCGATCTGACAGGTTTTTTATGGACTATTTGGTTCTTTCGTATTGCTCCACACCATGAGCAAAATAATGAGGAGTAACGATTGCATCCACTTTGACTTCAATGGCACATTCAATTGTTACCTTGAAATTGTCAATGACCAGGGCAATAACAGAAGATTTTGAAATTCACTGAAGGATGATTTTTCACAGTTCATTTGGCAAGAAAGTTGAGGAATCACGCTCAGACTGGCGCAAAGTGCTTTTTAATTGAAGAAATGGCCCAAATGTCTTCATATCTTAGGAAAGAACTCAATTTGAAGAGTCAACAATTTCTTAAAACAGTAAAGTCATTCAAATGTCAATCAAGATGAAGACTTAAACTGCGATCATTTTGTACCCATTTTGTGTCAAATGACACACCGAAATTCATTCTGATTACATCATTTGATTCCATAAATTCATTCTTCTTGCAATTCTTTTGCTTCATATGGACCATTTTAATATCACCCTTTTCTTGTTCTTCAGCATCAGGATAATTTGTTGTTATTTACAATCGATTGTTGACTTCATTATGACTCTTCTTGATCTTCGATTTGACTAGAGTCACCAAGTGTCCAAGATGTTTTTTTGTTTATTCTCTGAAACATTTTCATCTGAAATCAAGTTGGTTTTTTAGATTGACCTCCACGTGTTGTAAGGTCAACAATCATTTTCATATTAGGTTAAGACAAGTGACTCACGGTACAGGTGTAGTTTTTCTGATGACACTGAGAATTATAGCGAGTGTGCAAAAAAAAAGAAAAAAAATCTGCTGACCATCTTGATGCACCGGCTCAAGTCTAGCTGAAACAGGTTGTAGCGAATTTGTATGGAAACACTTGAAGTCCGTTAGCTGCAGTTGTGTGTAAGATTCAAGTTTGATGCAAGGAAAGACAGGAGGAGTCAAAAGCATCCTCACTTTGGCCAAGAAAGCATCTTCAATTGCACTACTCTCAATACTCCGAAAACTGACATCTTCAGGTTAGACCATTCGCCACGTAGCGTGAAAAGGCCAGCTTCGGTAAGTGTATTTCATCATAAATGTAGATTTAAGAATGATTATGATTGTATTTCTTTTACAATTTCCATAGGTCTGAAGTGCAAAGAAATAATATTCAACATGGAAAAGAAAACTAACTCAGTTGAAGCATCACATGTCGTGTCAAAAGCCAGGGAAACATTTGAATCGGGTAAAACACTTGCCATCTCATACCGAAAGAAGCAATTACAAGGTTTGTTAAGTCTGGTAGAAGAAAATGAAGAATTATTCGTCAAAGCACTGGACAGTGATTTTCACAAGCCTCGTTTTGAAGCGATCATGACTGACACAGACTTTGTCAAAAACGACATAAAAGAGATGCTTTTCAACATGGACTCATACACCAGCCCTCAACCTGCATCAAGGACAGTAGTGACAATGTTTGATCGAGTATTCACTTTTTACGAACCTTATGGAACAGTTCTTATAATTGGTGCTTGGAATTATCCGGTTCAGCTCGTTTTCTCACCAATGGCAGGTGCCATCGCTGCAGGAAACACAATTGTCATTAAACCAAGTGAATTGGCTCCTTGCGTCGCTCAATTGTTGGAACAATTGATTCCCAGATACTTGGACCCAGAAGCTTATTTCATCGTAAATGGTGGTCCTGAAGTTTGTCAAAATTTGCTCACTGAAAAATTTGACTTCATCTTTTACACTGGATCTAATTTCATCGGAAAGAAAGTTTACAATGCTGCTGCTGCTCAGATGACACCTGTTTGTCTCGAATTGGGTGGAAAATCACCTTGTTACATCGACAGAGATTCCCTGTCACCAGGTGATTTCGAAATTGCCGTCAAACGCATTTTATGGGGCAAACTTGTTAATGCTGGACAAACTTGCGTTGCTACTGATTATGTTATTTGTACACCTGAAACTCAAAATGAACTGATAAAAGTTGCACGAAAAATTCTACCCAAGTTTACTGCCAATGTGGAAAATGATTTAGCGCGTATAATTAATGATCGACATTTTCACAGGTTGATGAAACTGCTTGAATCAACCAATGGAAATGTTTTAAATCCTGAAAAACTCAATTGTTCAACTGACCTGACAATTAGGTGTGAAGAAAAAATGTTCCCTCTCCATATAATAACAGATGTTAAAACAAATGATCCACTGATGGAAGATGAAATATTTGGTCCTCTTCTACCTGTTGTACCCGTAACGGGTCATCAAGATGCCATCAAGTACATCAACCAACGACGACAGAAACCATTGACAATGTACTTATTCAGTAAAAATGAAAATTTGATCCAGCAATTCTTGAGTGAAACATCTTCTGGTTCAGTGTGTGTCAACGACACTGTAATTCAAATGATCAATGATTCTTTGCCATTTGGAGGAGTTGGAAACTCGGGAATCGGAAATTATCATGGTTTTCATACTTTCAAGTGCTTTTCTCATGAAAAATCTGTCCTCATTCGCAGTTACAATGGCATTCTGGAATGGGTTGCAAGTAAAAGATACCCTCCTTACTCTGATAATCATCTAAAACGCATGTTGAGACTTATCCGTAAGAGATGGTTCATCACAAAAGTAACCAATTCATACCAGACACTGAGAGAAGTCTTGTTGTTAATTTTCGGACTACTTTTTGGAATATACATACATGCTGTGCTCATGTGATTGTACAAATTATCTGTCGCTCAATCGAATAAATTTTATCCATCCTTTTAAACCTGTCCATCTCATTTCGTAGGATTAAACTTTATTCATTATTATTGTCGAGATAAGATTCATTATCATTGTTTCACAGTGTTTCAGAGGAAAAGGTGATTGATGAGATGGAAATTTGTTGTCAAAGTATACAATGAAAAATCACATGCCAATGAAAAATACTTGTCCGAACAAACTACACGAGTGTAGAAGACAACAAGATATAATTTCATGTAACTGTCGACGATGCTTCAAGAGCACAACAGATGGATCTTTGGACTGTTTGGGCAACAGGTAAATCAAGCAAATACAACCTTTCTTACAAAGTTGGTCAACTTCTTGACTTACAAGTACTCTGCTGATGTTGACAAGACTGTCGAGGACGAAAATGCAGATGCTTTCAGTCGCCTTGACATTGTTAAAGTTGCATTCGAGTTCTCGAACTTGACAGATGAAAATTTCTTCATTATTGCTGAACCTGATGATCACGCTGATTTGGCACTTGGAGTGAAATTGTGAATATTCATCTTCATCATTCAAATCAGAAGTAAGCTCATCACTGGTACCTGCTAAAGATTCGGCCGAATTGACGATTGGAACTTCAGAGGAAAATGACTGGAAGAGACTGAGAAGATCTTCAAAAAAGATCTTTTGAATATTTTTAACGTCACATGGACTGTTGATTATTTTGACATCAACTAGATTCCTTGAAACATGATCATTACATGATCTGATCAATATATCTTTACTGATGGTCGTCACAATATCTTTGCGATGGGTGATTTTCCAAAGAAGATTTGGATTCCCTGCGATTAATTTGACACTCATTCCTTGACCATCGATGAGCATATGTTTGGCAACAAGAGCAAGACACTCAGTACCCATTTTCAAATCGGTTTCAGATGCATTCTCATAAGCATGTAGTAGAACAGACTGTTGAAATGCCTGTGGTGTGTGTGATTCCACATGAGAAGGACGATGAAGAGTTTGTTCTAAGAACCAATCTTCATCCATCTTTAGAACGGTGGAAGAAAGACTGCAAACTGAGCCGGCGGCTCCATATTTGATGGCACTGTCAATTAGTTTTTGAACCAATGTTATATCAACGATAGGTCTCACAGCATCGTGCACAATTGTTATGTCAATTTCATATTTTTCCAATTCGTTTACACCAGCCATGATGGAGTAATGACGAGATGAACAACCTGGTATAATTACAATTTTAGACTGAAGTTTCTCCGAAATAAATTTCATAGATATGATGGACATCAATTCTTCATCACCTTGTGATATTGGAATGACCAAAGCTTTTATGCTTTCGGAAAGAGGAGCAAAACCATTGATGGTGTGAGCAATGACTGGTTGGCCACTTAAGGTGAGAAATTGCTTAGGACTTGTTAAAGACATTCTTTCACCTTTACCAGCTGCGGGCATCACAACACCAATGGAACATTTTTTGGCACCTCTGGCTCTGAATGAAGTTGACTTTTCCATAGGTACACAAGGTGTACTGGTGAGATTGACTGATTTTACGCTAGCGATTACATGTAAACAAACATCTGTACTTCGGAACCAGCTGAGCGTGAACCGAGAGATAAACAGCAGAGAGAGAAAAGTCTACGGAAAAATCATCAGCTTTCCCTCCTGGTCTCTTTTCACTCACGACAACTATCGCCATCTGAAACGCAAGGGGAAAAGAATGTTTGCCGATTTGCCTGTAGGTGAAAAAAAGAGGAGACAACTTGAGCGAACGACTATCTTAGCATCATCAAAACATTAAAATATTAAAGCATCCAAGCATCAAAGCATCAAAGCAGGTGGCCAGTATATTTCGGTCCGGATGAGTTGGTTCCCTTCACCTCGTGTCCTCTTTATCAACTTTCAGTTACTTGTCCTTTCACTCTTTACTCATCCTTTTGTAACCGCCTTCTGCTAATGAAGGAAGAAATGTCCGGCCTTCATGAAGTTCACAGCTAAGATAAACGAATGATGAGGTTCCATTCTAAATTTGACTCAAGACATCCCAATTCGCAGTCGACCAGTTATATTTTATCTTTTTTTCAATTGCAACTTTGGTTTGTGAAAGTTACGCGAAAAGTTAGTTGTAACTCATCATCAGGTAAAATATTTTTCTTCATCCATATAAAATTCGCTCTCATCAGATTACTGGCGACAGTTAACAGGTCGCTCTGGCCAGTCATTGATCGTCGTCCACGTGATTG
Source organism: Hemileia vastatrix (assembly GCA_030280995.1). Lineage (NCBI taxonomy): Eukaryota > Fungi > Basidiomycota > Pucciniomycetes > Pucciniales > Zaghouaniaceae > Hemileia > Hemileia vastatrix. Next base: position 71,126 of record JASXTE010000029.1, read on the forward strand.
TTGATCAACGTGAGAATTACGAGTGAAGTGAATGAAGTTTCTGTCTACAATTTAATTGATCAGGTTCTTTTGTTCTTTTTATTCTGTGTAAATGAATACTCAAGCAATAATGAATATGTTCGTGGGGACAACGTTGATCGTTTGTCTGTTCACCTCATCATGTTTGTCCTTTTCACTGCCAAGCATCAAGATTGGTTCAGGTAAAAGTGTTGCTGCCTTAGCAGTCTCGGCATCATCGTCATCTCCATCAATTTCGATGCCATCGTCACCTTCATTATCAGCCTCATCTTTTTCTCTGCCAGCCATTCGACTTGGAGGTCGAGGTCTGAAAACTTCTTCATCCAACTCCTTGCCATTCAGTTTACCTGCCATAAAATTGGGCTCCAAAGCATCCATTGGTGGAATTGGAGGTTCAAGTAGAATGATGCAACAAACAATCAATAAGATGCACTCTTATGCATCAGGAAATGGATACAGAAACATCCCAATTCCCGCTTCTTTTCTTGCATCCTCATCATTTCCTCGACCATCTTTCTATCCTGCTGCAATGGGATCGATGAGAAGACCAATTTATCGAATGCCAGCTTACATGCCGATTCATCGAATGAGAATGGCACCATCCATGTCAATGGGAATGTTCATGTCACCACCACGATTCCCATCGACACCTAATCCATTCATGGGATCACCAATGATGGGTTCAGGTTCATTCGGTTCTCCATCGATGCCCTCAATGTCAGGTTTTAATCAAGGTATGGGGGGTATGAGATCAATGGGCTCTCAGTTCACTCCGTCTTTCGGTCAGCCAGGTAGTTCGATGGATGATTTCAGTTCTCTTGGAGACTTCTCCTCCGGAGCTGGTGATGCATCCATTGAATCATCTTCAGAATTAGGGTCAATGGGGTCAGAACTAACCGGTGGACAGGAATCAGAAGAATACAAACTTGGTGATTCAGATTCATACAAATCTCAAGGTGGCGAAGATTCGTCTTACCCAACTGATGATAAAAGTGAGTATAGCATGGACACTTCGTCGATGAACAATGAAGGAGAAAGCATGGATTATAGCAAATTAGGTGAAGGAGGAATGACTGTAGAGGATGCATCCGATGAAAAAGGTGAAGGAGAACTTACTGGGTCGATTGACGATTCAAATGAAAATTCCTCCCCATCAACTGGCATCTCAGATGATACAGACGACGTCAAAGGATCCACCGATGATCTTATGCCCAATTTGCCCGTGTACACTGGTTCATCCAAGAAAAAATCATCTTCCAAATCAAAAAAGCAAAATAAGAAAAAATCCAAGAGTAAAAAACTCAACTACAAACAAATGTATGAAGTACTTAAAGCTTATCACGATGAAAAAAAGGACGCAGCAGCTGATTACAATTCGGGCGACAATGAGGACAACAACAACAATGAATATGTGACCATGTACCGAAATCAGGTAACCATTCGCACTCCTAATTACAGGCCCATGAAATATCAACCAAGTCCTAATTCTAATATGCCTTCTTCTCTTCCTCCTTCTAACCAGGTGAGCACTGACAATTAATGTCCATCCCGATGAATGTCCGTCCTAATCAAATTCATTTGATCGATCATCCGCTCGAACTATGAATCGCTGACTAACGACTGACACTTGCTCGTTGTTAATCTTGTAATATATCATTGAATACGAGGTTGTCTTTGTAATTTGTATAAATATTAACGTATATAATTTTTAATCTTTTACATTGATGTTGTATAATTTGTCTAAAATTTGTTTAATTTTGTTTAATTTTGTTATTGTGTTTCTTGTGTATCGTTCTTTGTCACTTTGTCATTATTGTTCATTTTGCTCGATTACGTTCAAACCCGTCTTTGAATTAAACTAACTGTGTGTACAATAACATTATGTTAATCGTTAAATTTTAATACTCATTCGGTGAATGAATAATCAATGATTGCTGTTATCGAATTGATTGTTTGCATGAAATCGGAATTCCTCAGGATTCTCTGATCAACGGACAGGGCAATTCATTTACCAATGATGAAAATATTCTTTCGCATGATCAAATGCATGTTCAGCATGTTCAAAATCAGCATGAGAAGAAATTAGCTGAACAAAACGAGCCGGTGGATGAGAAATCGAGAAATAACCCTATCAATCCAACTCAACCCCAAATTGAAATTGCAACTCCTTCTCCTCTTGTCACTGTTAAACCGGTGAAGAAATCTAAGCAGCATGCACAATCTGTAGAATATGTCTCACCTCAAGGATACGAACAACCCCAATATCCTCCCTCACAGCCTTACGTACCTCCGGTATCACCACCTTCCGCCTCCCAATCTCCTTCGCCCCCTCAACAAGTGGTCTATCAACAGGTTCAACCACAGGTACAGACTTATCAACCTCCACAAACCGTTGAGTATGTCCCAGTCCGAACTCGCAGGATCAAAAGCAGGCCAGTCATGTACGAAGAAGATGACGAAACGGATGAGTATTCACCTCCTCCTCAAACAAAAGTTAAAAAGGTCATTTACATGGTGAAAAAAGTGTCGAAAAAACAAGAAGATGATGATGATGATGAAGATACACCAAGTACAGGTTTGTTACTATAATTCGATTGTTTTGCAATGCTAATTAACTCAATTACATTTCTCTTGTTTGCATGTTGGTTGTCATGTTCAATCTAATCAATCTGGTCAATGAGTAGTTAAGACAGGTAAACAACGAAGATCAAAAAAAGTGACGAGTAAAAAGAGTTCACAATCAAAAAGACCTCTGGAGATGGATGAAGATGCAAGTGAAGAAGATGAAATCGACGAAATTTCCAGCCGATCGGAGTCAAGGTTCAAGCCACTTATTGTAAAGGTTAAAGACCCATTTGTAGAAGCAGCTGAATTAGCATCTTTAGTTGGAGCTGTTGCACGAAATTATCCCATTGCAACATCAGCATCATCTCCAACTGCTGCTTTTTATCCGGCAAGTCCAGGTAATCCAAATGCTGCCTTTGCTAATACCTTTATTGCAAGAGTTGGGTCACCAGTAGCATCCGCTTCTTTCGCTTATCCAAGCGCTCTTCAACCATTAAGTCAATTGCAACCTCTAACATTCATTCCACCACCGGTTTCTTATTCAAATCCCGTTTCACTTGCCGTTCCTTCACTTTCATCACCCGTTATTGCTGTCCCAACCGTATCATCATCGACATCGCAATTACCGATAAGTGTCGGAAGCAGTGAAGATGTGAAAAAATTAAAAATAGAGAGAAGAAGTTCCTTGGGCGAACAAGTCATTGAATCAACTAAAGGATTAGCAGTTCGTGCTGCTGAGTCGGTCGAATCAGCCGTCAGATCTGTCGTGGAAGGAGGACTGATGGGCAGAAAGTCCAACACTGGAGTTAGTGTGCCAGAAGCTAAAGCTGGTGTTTTCACATCAATTAAAAAAGCAATTTCTGAGGCACTTTCCAGGAACCACGAAGTTTCAGATCAAATAATTCGTGCTCAGGAGAAAAGAAAAATAGATGAAATTGTCAAAGTTGTTGACCATGTTGGAAGCCCTTCACATGGACACAAAGGTGCCCTTCAAAAAGTCAAACCAATTCTCTCTCTGGCCTCTGATCCAGCAATCAGATCTCTTGGAGAATCAATTCCATCAGAAACATCCTTACCCGTTGAAACTTTACCTGTTGAAACTTCACCCGTTCTTCCTCTGGCTCTGGATGCATCGACTGCCGTTGAAACTGCCAGTGAATTAGATCAATTGTATCCTTTCAAACGGTCGTCTCAGTCCAATAGTCAAAATGCTGACGAAAGCGATAAAAAAATTGATCAAAGTCAAATCGAGGACAAACAAGAATCATCACAAGTATAAATCATTTCATTGTTTTTTTAACAGTTTAATTTGAATCAATTGATCATTTTTTGTTTTCTTCATCTGTAAATACATTATTGACTTAGTCAAACATCAGTAAAATCTGCTAATCAATTAACCCTACCAGATCTGCATTTACCAAAAAGTGACTTTATCATCGTCAGGTTAAATTGAACAAGTTGAAAGAGAAAGAGAAAGAGAATTGACATTGTACCAAATTATCTTATTGATTGTAAATTGATTTGAACTGATGGGAAAATGTACTCACGTGTTCATGTCAATTGCCGTTGAAATGATGAATGTTTCTACAATTGAGAAATTTATTCAATGAAGAAAAAAAAGTTTCATTCGTGAATTTAAAATGTTTCATGTTCAAATTATTCTATCGAAAGATTGAAATATTGATTCGGTTGTGTTTTCAACGACAAGTTTCATGATGAAAATGGTTGCGAAAAAGTCACGCTTCTCTTTTTCAGAGAATCTGAAACATCTTTTTTGACCTCTTACATCGTTGTTGAGCTGCAGGTTAAGGTCCTCTTAAACTTAAAAACTTTGCTGCATCTCTAACTTTTGCTCAAAGTTAGGTTAATTTGCTAAATATATTCTTTTCTGCCCTTGACTGAAGAATTTGAATTGGCATCATCATCTGCATCATCTACATCATGTATACTTCCCTCTCACGGGATTCATCATCCTCATATTTCGCCCTGATCAAGAATAGCTCTCTATTCATTGGTCTCTTTAACCTGCAGTGACCATCATATGATGGTAGTATACACTGTAGTCAATCACACTCACATTTTTCCACTTTATTCACTTCATTAGACTATATTTCCCACCAACCAAGTTTTTCAACGAACGAGTGATGAACGTGTTGTGGAAAAAGTTGCGCGCTTTGAATCATCATCAAAATTCAATTTGTTGTCCTGGACGATGAGAAAGTGTCAGTTTGATGGTTTTCATAGTGTTGGCAGGCACTCTTTATTTGCCTGGACACCGTAAATGCTGCATATTTATTGTTTGTCGGGTTTAAAAGTATCCAAGTTAACAAGTGCTGAGTTAAATTTAATGATGAAAATAGAACACAACTGAAACTTGACCGTTGTGATTAAGTGAGTTAAGTTCATTCTTATCAGTCTGGAGCAACTTCCATCAGGCACAAGACTCATCATTTTCGTTTGAGTCTTCAAAGGCTTATGTAATTCACTACGCAATGTTTGTGAGCTCATAATATGCAGAAAGTTTTAGAATTCAAAAAGATCATCAGATTTTATCCGTTCATTGCAGAGTTTAATTTTTGTTTATTCAACTAACTGAAGGTCGACAAATGTAACATCATCAGTTGGAATTTAATGATCGCTTGATCTGGTGTACCATCATCAGTAGTTTTTTCACCCGTTGGATGCATTTCCTTCCCTTGCAAATATAAATAAAAGATTTCATGGTGAAAAGTGTCAAAGTGAAAAACTCTTTGAGTAGTTTGAGACTGAAACTTGACCAATTCAACTGATTCTGTTGATCCTGTCGATTTTCTTGATCCTGTTGATCCTGGGATGGTCAATCAATTGCCATTATGTATCATCAAGATCGATTGACTTCATCATCAACAAGCCATCGATGGTCTTATATAGTTGTTGGTTATTCGGTTTTTTAATAGTTTTATCGTTATATCGTTTTATAGTTTTGTTGTATCATACTTTACAACTTACTTGTAACTTGGAGAAAAAAGAAGTCACATTTTTTGTCGACCTTAAAATATCTTCCTTTGGTTTGACTTTTATACGCTTTTCTCTGCCTGAACCAGTTAATTTGATGCTAATGACGATGCAATACAAGTTTTTCACTTCATTAATATATTAAAAGATCTTTCCTACAAATGAAATGTCTCGTCATCGATGATGACAACAACAAAAACTATTAAAATTGTAATTACAAGTGTTAATTTTAATTTCATCGACTTCTGTTGAATTGAGCCAGGAATTTAATTAGATTATTTTGTTGGAGAAAACGAGAAAACCTCAACTTTGAGTGGACTTATTTGATCCGACACGATTTACCAATGTTAACTTGAGATAGAAAAGTGATTTAAACGATTCAATTTGCTGATGAAACAGTGACAATAAATTTGCTCGCAGACGGCAAATGAGATGAAAAAAGTGATAATCCAGCTTTAATTCTAAATTTTTTACTGGTGCAAGAAGACCGATAAATCACAATCCGTCGGAAAAAATAATCAAGAGATCTCTCATTGATCCATTTCAATCTCCATCATTACAAGGTCAAAGGAAAAGTTATAATAAGGATAACATGTCGAGGAAAACACATCAATTCTTCACCTTGTCGGCTGCTCGAGGCAGTACATTTATGAATAATCAAAGCCAATTAACAATGTACATGTATCAATAAAGATTATGCACGTAAGATGCATCAAGATGCACCTGAGAAGTGCATCTGGGTCATTGAGAGAGGAAAAAGGAAGGAAAGGAAGGAAAGGAGAAAGCACACTGAAAGAGCTAACAACCAAAAACAACTAACTACTAACTACTAACAACTAATGGCATTAATTCATCAAACGAACTTCCCAAGGAATGAAATATAAAACTCATGAATCGTCTCATCTTTTATTTTGTTAATGTTTTTACTGACCAAAGTTCAATTTTAAGTAGATTTCATTGAAACCATTTGTTCACGTGTCTTGGGCATGCTTAATTAGCAACAAATTGTGTCACTAAGACTGGTCTTGTAAAGTATCAATCACAATCTATCCATGAGAATACTTGACCGTCAACATGTTTGATGTTTGAGATGGGCATCGCACAAGCCTTTCATCACTCTTTATAACATTCGAACCAACAGTTACGTCAGTGTTGACATCAACTTGATTGATATTGCCTTTGAACAGATGAGTTAATTAATCAACAATCGAATTATCTGAATCATGCGTAGGAATTTTAAGAAATCTATCAAAAAAGGAAAAACAATTAATGATCGCTCTATCCATTACAAATTTTAACATCATTAATTTGAGGTTTTTTTTATTGTTTGTAAAATTTTGTTAGTTGCGGATTTGTCATTGATACACCACGAATGGTCGAACGATGATACCAAATGATCGAATGTCAAGACGAATGCAAAGAAAAACAACTTTGGTGATACACTTAATTGCCAGGTTTGAAAGGTCAAAAAACTCTTGATTGAACTGGTGAACCAATACTTTCCAAGGTCACGAAAAACATCATCGAAGTGTGAATTTATTCTATCACCAATTTAGAAAGAATGAAACAATGAGTTAAGTTGTCATCATACAATGGAAACAATGTATCATTTCATCTACTGACCACTTCACTATATCTGTAAGAGTCGTCCGGATCTTCAAAATCATCCACTTTGCTGGATCCAGTTTGCTTTTTGTTGTTGTTGTTGTTGTTGTCGAAAGATCCTCGCAATCGACGATTTCCAGGTGTTGTTTGTCTCCTGTTTTTTCTAACTCTCATTCCTCCATTAAAGTTTTGTGGTTGTTTTCTTCTTATTCCTCCTCCTGACTGACCATTCCTGTTGTTTCCTCCATTATTGCTGTTGATTGGATTAGAATTGATGCTGCCATTATCGCCTTGAGGGTTTGCCGAATCTTCTTCATCATCAACGTAGTACTCTTCGTAAACGACATCAGCTATTGCAGTTGTCCTCCTTGGCCCATTCATGTTGCCTACATTTTGATTGAAAGAGTTACCATTATTCATGTTACCAAAAGGTTTCCACTGATGTTGAGCATTGAAATTGTTACCATTACTAGATGAAAATTGGTTATAAGGAGGGTTGTTGCCCATGGATGGATATTGATTGAAATTGGAAAGTCTATCGACATTGCTAATGGGATTGTTGATGCTGTCTGGGTATCTGTTTATGAATTGTTCAATGGGTTTGAGTGCACCATTCATGTAGGGTGTGAAAAATTGCATCAAGGAAGATGCCGGATTTTCGGTCACTGCAATAGTTGTGGTTGTAGACGTTGTAGTCGTTGATAAAGTGGTCGAAGCTGTGGTTGTCGTACTTGGTGCAGGTGTTGTCGTTGTCGATGTCAAATGATCAAATATGGAAATAGGTCTATTGTTGCCGATTGCTATGACTTTGCTTGCATATGGATGAACTATTTCAGGGAAGTAAGGATTATTTGCCAGGTGACCACCTGCTGCAATAGGAATCGAGGAGAATCTTTGACCAGCCAGTCTTAACTTATTATTTATCTTATAACAGTCAATATTGCCCAAAGTTACCTTTTCCCGAATACAATGACGTGATGCATCGGTGATCAGATTTGAAAATGAACCAGACTGTGCTTTAAGACAACTTTTAACTGTGCTTGTCATTTGAGCATCCTCACAAGTCATTGTTCCTTGTCCGGTACACTGTTTGTACAAATAAATTGCAGCCAAAGACATTCCATTTTCGAGGCAACGTATGATGTCGAGTTTGGTTTCGGTAGAGATGCAATTGTTGTCTGGTTCACAGATCAGCATAAAAGCTAAATAACCTTGGTATGGAGGTTTGACTGTTCTGGTGATGATTTCGGTGACTTTTCGATAAGAACCATTGGAAGTGGTACTTTCGTCTCTGGAAGCACGAGTGAAAGGAGCAGCAGTAAATGGATAATCAGCCCAAATATTTGGCAATGGCGCTAACAGCAAAATTGATAAAAAATATATACACTCTTTTTTTAGCAACTCATTCAACATTTTCACATGAAAACCATTGACCGTCTGTTTTAGTCGACTTGCCTGTCACAATTTTCAAATTACACAGTTCCAGGTGCCCGCCTCTACCTTTTGGCAGGTGCTAGATCGAGCTCATTTAGTATTTAATCAGCTTCTTGTAAAAAAAGATATCGACTCGAACGATGTGTAAAAATGAAATTCACGGTTTAACGACCTGAAACAAGTCAACATGACCAAGAGCTGATTTTGATCCAATAAAGATGATCAGTTGAATTATCGACAAACATAGTCTTAAACCTTTAACAGCTTCAGCTTGCAGCAAGGAAGTTCAGGTTGCATTCTAAAATAAATGTGGTCGGAAATTCACTTAATTTTAGCTGGTAATGAGGTGGTTTATCATGATTCCAATAAAATAACTTAAGAATTGCGTCATAATTTGCGAAATGTTAATGATTTGATATGATAGATCTCTGGTTAACACGACATAGTATAGTACTATTTAAAACCAGATTGTAAAATATTAAAAATCATCGGAACTTAAATTGTTTTCTAGGGATATTTTTAAGCAGATTCGTGGGGGATTTCCACAGTGAGTTTAGCTATGAAAGCATCATTACCTGTGAACCAGGAGTGATCACGAAAGAATCACGAAGTTAGTGAAACATCAGAAAGTTTGCAAATGTTCAAAGTTTCCTATGAACTTTGTTTCGCTTGGCTAAGTCTTCTCAACAGGAATTCCAGGCTAAGAAATCGAATTAAAAGAAAAAGCTACTTGAAATAACCGATAGAGTGATCACTCATCACTGAACAATAGTCCAGCAACACGATGAATTATTGAATCAACACATATATCAGTAATTCAAAAGAGCAAGGGCAACAAGTGAAAGAAAACTCAGGTGGCGGAATATTTAATTTTACGAATATATGACTTCATCGCATATAAGTTAGTAAAGTCGCAGTATCCTTATCTAGACTAAATTTTTACAATCAAAAGGTAAGCTGATGAGCTAATATCAATATTTTTCTGGAGGATATAAATCATTGCATGTTAGTTTGCTTGTTGATTGATTCACCGAGGTTGGGTGAAAGATAACAAAAACAGTTCTTTGGAAAAATCGATCAGAGGCGGATGAAAAGTAACATCTATCACAATGAGAACACACAATTGGGATCTTCGTTGTAATTGTTGGGTATTTCGAATAATTCATCATCTATATCCTTGAAGATGAATTCCTGAAAAGTTATACGAGCGGAGACAGTTGGCAGTATCGGCATGTCAATTTTTACGGGAAAACCAGGGGGTAATTTGACTTGGCAAAATTCACGTAACTTGGACAGATGTTTGAATGGTGCAAATACTTGCAACAATTGAAGGAGATTTTCAAGAGACAAAGGAAATTCTTCACTCATGGCGATGGTTGCCTTGTATGATTTTGACGATGATTTGGTCATTTGAGGCCTACCAAGAGTTGGATGCTGACCGATGGGTGAATTGATGTATTCATTCCATGAAACTCCTGTACAATCGGGTGGTATGAGGGATTCTCGTTTACTTATCTTGCTGGTAGACTTTATGCTGGTTCTAGCTAAATTACCGTTAATGTGATTATCGCTATTGGTTTCATTACATGTATCATTCAATGAGTTATCAGATGACGATTCATAGTTAGAATTGGATTCAATGGAGGAGGAACTTTTGTGAATTTGATGATGACTTTGATCGAATAGAAATGACGCCATAGCGGTTTCGTTCCTCTTAACATCTTCATCAGTTAAATGCTCTCTACGTTTTCGAGTTTCAAGAGTTATCCCAGAAATCGAGTAGAAGTTTGCGATAAAATTACCAACTTTTTCTGATTTTTCTGACTTGAATAACCAACCAGATGATGAACGACTGAAATGGACCGAATCAACATTCAATTGAGCTGTGACAATAGATGATGACATCAAAAGGTCAACTTCATCATCAATATCATTGTGTTCATTGTGATTAAATTTTGCCACTTGATAAAGACAATTTTTGTTGTCCAAGATGAGCAATGAAATGGGATTTCTTTGGCGTGAATATTGGTTTGAACGATTTTTGTGATTTATTGTTCGCGAATTTTTCATCATGTCATCATTGTGAACCACCAAACCAAGAGGAGTATCAATTTTGACTTCTCTTTCAATCTTTTGCTTCATCAAGGTTTTCGAGCCAGATTTTGAAAATTTGGACCCCGACTTTGTATGTGAATTAGCATTGTAGATATAACTGAGGTCACCTCTTTCCCATTTCATTTCATTAAAATCAAGCAAAGTTGTGTCCAGCCGAAGTTTTGAACCTTTTTTGTAAATTTTGCACACATCGTAAGGCAATATTCTTGAAACAAATGGAATCCATGACTGAAAATCGTATCTCAACTCCATGTAGAATGATCCGAGAGACTCAAGGGTTTTATTGATTTGAGGGATTCGATTTTTAAAGTCGCTTTTTGATTGCCTTCTTACTTTTTTAAGCAACATTTTCACTATACGGAAATCAAATTAGATCAAGAGGAGAAAATTGTTATAGAATCTACCAGGACTAAGTAATTCAAGAGCTAGAATGATGAAAAAACAAGGCTTAAAGATCGAGATACTTACCGATAGATCGATTGCCATAAGAAATCGCTTCAGATAAAGGTTGCCATCCTTGTTTATTTTTGGCCAAAACATTGGCACCCTTGTCAACTAAATTATGAATCCAATCATTACGACCAAGCATCACTGCTAGATGTAAAGGTGTATTTCCATGAACATCTTTGCGGTTAATTTGATCAGAAAACATGCTCAAATCGGCATAATTGGCCACTGGGTGATTTTGAAAGACTGCTTGGTGCAATGGATAATTATTGATACTGGCTTGAACGGTTTCATCGAACAATTGAGTAGGCAATGCTTCCATACCGATTGGTCGCTGTGAAAATTTAGTAACAAATCAAATGAATGAATCCATTTGGAATCAGATACGTTTTGATCAAAGGAGAGAATTACAGACGTTACACTGCGTACACAATCAATTCAATTGAACATCAATCAATGAACAAACAACAACGATCTCTCGTGGCCGCAAGTGTAGCGTGAAGGATACAATAGATGGCGTCGTATTTTGTAACTCGCCGCGGTTTCGTGCCATCATCAGTACAGTGGCGGGCTTTACTTGACAACACATATCAACTGTCTCCAATTGTGCGAAAAAAAAACTTAAAAATGGATGAAACATTCAACTTTGACGATAGAACTCGAACAATCGGTAGAAGATCATCAATTTTAATACCCTCAGATGCAAGAACCGAACCTAAATCACTAAGAAGAATCAATTTTGGTCACATTCAATTCAAAAAGGCCGATAGAACCACTGAAGTACCACCAATGTCTTTGTCATCAGACTCATCTGATATTTTTGCCAAAGACGCAAAATTGGCAGTTATTGATGCATCTGACATATCAAGCGACAAAAGTGCCCTCTTTCCTGAAAGTGTCTATCCATATGAATCTATTCTGGAAAGGAAAATGATGGCTAATGAAACAATAAATGGACAGACTATTCCGGTGAACGAGTCAATCGCTTATTCATCAATCGAAAATATCTCAATGGCTAATGTAACAAAGTATCCAGAAAATTCTATTGAGACTAGTTTTTCTGTACCTGATGTTTCCATTAATGATATAACTCAATTAAAATCACCCAGACGTATCAGTTTTGGCAACATACAATCTAAGAAAGTCGATGGAACCATCGAAATACGTCCAATGTCCTTGTCCTCACAATATCAATTTGAACCTGGACCAATCAACATCGACTCGACAACAGATGGAGTCGGTCGTCGACATTATTTTTGTTTACAATTGAATTTACCTGTTGAAATCAGCTTTGGTGGTCCTCAACTCTTTTTCCTTTGGACTTGTATGTATTGACACAGTTGACAGTGAGACCTTAAGAGTGAAATCAAAAGATCAATGACATTGACCATTCTTTGTTTATTTATTTTGTCATTGTCACCATTGTTGACAAGACAAGGTTGATGTGGTTAAAACAATTGATGGTATCAAAAAATGGATGAAATAGTATCACATGGTCATGAGGAAAACGAAGACATTAATAACAACGTTAGGCCTAGTGGTAAGAATTGACATGAAAGTTATTCAATGAGTCATATATGCCATTGCAATTGTGTCGGGAAAGACTTGATTTGTAGTTGGAGTCTCACCCACTTCTGTAGTTCAATTGGATGTCCTTGAATAGCTCAAGAGTTGATCAAAGGAACACATGACTTGTTAATTTTATTTACAGTAACCAATTAACACCACCCTTTTTTGCTCGTCCCTCCTTGATATGTAGATGTTGTTCAGTCACAAACGTTGTCATCATCTCACAATCCTTGCATCATTCCCAAGGAGGACTTGAAAATTTCCACCGAATCAATTGCTGGTGATACATCTCCCATTGATCTTAATCATTTTGAACATCAACAACAATTGGAAGTCATGACACGAGGTCACAAGAACCAAAGTAAAAATATCCCAAGTACATCGTCAAGCAGTTCATCTGCCAGACCATCATCATCGTCATCATCATCATCTAATCGCGGTAACAAAGTTAAAAGTAGAACCAATCAACAAAAAATCGATGCAAAAGCTCGACTGGAAAAATCTCGTCAATCTGCTCGTGAATGTCGAGCTCGAAAGAAACTTCGATATCAATATTTGGAAGATCTTGTCTCCAAGAGAGAACACGCCGTCTTTGCCCTGAGAAAAGAACTTCAACTGAATCTCGACCTTCTCGCTAAACTTGACAAATGTCACATTGCCCCTGCTGAACAAAAGAACCGAGTCATTGGTAATCTCAACACATGAGCAATTTGCAAATTCCTTTTACGGTCTGGCAATATAACAAACAATCATCCCTCCTCTATCTTCAACGGTACATTCAAACAACAGTCAACAGACAACAGTTCATTCTGGTTATGTTTACCTTTTCAAATGTTTTCTTTAAATTTTTATCTTCATAATTGCAATACATGAAGTAAATTTCTTGTTATTATATCAAATGTTTAAATGATGCAATAAAACACAAACAAACTTTTGTGAACTCTACTTGACCTCTAGTTGGTCACAGTCATCTTGCGGAACTGACCATTTCACTCTCTCATTGTAACTTGTGTAATTTTTTTTTGAAATAGAATCATCATCAAGTCTGGCGGTGAAATCAGATCAGTGAAACTAATTTTTATTATAGAAATTAATCGCAATTTAGTGTCTCGACCACTAATTGTGAGACTTACAATTGTTATGATGGTTCAATCTGATCAAAGTTCGACTTTTCTCCTCCCTTGCACTCTGTTGATTATGTTTATCACAAACTGAATCTCCTAGCAAAGGATCCTAGTTTAAACAAACTCATGATGAAACAATTGATAGCAAAATCATTGAAGAAAATTGCAAATTGCAAGTTGTATCGCTCATACATTGCAGTTGCTAGGATGGGGATCTGAAATACCGGAATCATCATATGATGAACAAACCACTTTCTCATTTCAGAATTGTCACATATTTGAGTCGATGGAATAATTTGACAGGACACATTTTTACATTCCAACAGCTCAATCATCACAACTTGCAAAATGTATTCCGGAATCATTAACATGAAAAACTTTTTTTCTTGTCATGTGGCTCCATCGAGCATCTGACTAACAAAACCAAAATGCATCAAAAGGAGTCTGAATTTGTTGGAAAAGCGAAAATATCCATCGATCTAATAAACAATTATAATTTGAGTGTTTACTTGGAACTCAAAAACAGCAAATTATGTTACATGACAGTTAATTTCAATCCGATTGAGTGCATCAACAGGATAAGATGCATACCTGACACTCTTCACCATCCCATCTGCAAATCGAAGGGTTCATTTTGCGTCATTCACAACTGATCTACATTCAAATTTTTTGTAACTCAACCACCACCAGATTATGGTTACTCGAAAGTTATTTGAACATCAAAGTATTTTTCACTCACTTTTGAATCTGCTTTTGTCCAGCGAGTTTGGAGAAAGTATTGGAAATATGTCACGCTGCAATTGAGTTTATGTGGATCACTTGATAAATAACCAATTTGATAGCTGAATGAATGGCTACCACTTATTATCTGAGTCTATCAGATGCTTCGTACAACAAATTACGTGAATGATGTGAATTATGTGTAGATAAAGCTAAATTCTCATCCTCACGATGTTGAAATGCTTAGGATTTCAATTTAAAGGTGAAATTACGAACATGATGATTATTTGGAACAAGTTATCCGTGTGGTTTGTTCATGTAACACGATTCACTGAAAATTTGACTCATTTTTATGTAAATCATTTGAAAGGCACGAAACTACCGATAAGATTGGAGATGTGATATGAATGGCAATGGAGAAGAAAAAAAAGTTCGTTCTAAGTGGACAAATTGTTTGCAGGGTGAGCGACCAACCGACCAATTTGGGGAAGGATGACATCTGCCATTCATGCGATGAGTCAACATAACACAGTCTTGTCTACTAAAGACAAAATTCACCCTGCTTCAAGGATGAAACTTCCTCGTCTTCGTCCTTTTCCCCTTTTCCAATTGTCGGGCACGCTTAAAAAGTGTCTGATTGAACACAGTGAGTACAAATTGATCTTCCACATTAATGAAACAGCTACTGTCTTTCAAAACAACCTGTACCAGTCGCTCGAGCGCATTGAAAGGACATAAATCAAAAATGCATTCAACTTTGAAGAATGGAAAAACAATTGACAAAAGATCTCCAAACAGATAACAACGGTAGAAACAACTTAAAGGTAATTTGTTTACCGAGGGTTGAATCTCTGTCAATAGTCAATAGTGGAGAAATAAAATGTTTTAACTTGTAACTTTGTAGAAGTAAACTGTGAATTCATGAGGTGCATTCGATGAGTTGATCTTATCAAGGATTAGACCTACATTTTATACTTTACAAATGTCGACTGTTAACATCGGCAAAAGACAAATGGCATCCAAGTGAACATTAAGGATATATTTTGTTTTCTGTTGTTGCTGCTGAAAATTCATCTAGCAAGTACTAGTTAATTGTGTTTGTTTGTACAAAAATACAGTAAAACATTATTTTATAGACATGGAGAGAGAGAGAGAGAGAGTGAGCAGTATTTGTTGTGTTGTGCATCGTAGTAGCTGAGGCAATTAAGTAAGGTAAACATGTTGATGTCGGAGGCTTGAATTGCATTGAAAAACAACATTGTCGACATTAACTTCGACTGAAAAGAAGGGCAAAGAAGGAAAAAGAAACAAATTCTCCACCAAATATCATTCACACACCAAATTCGGTGAACATTTGCCTGCCCTTGCATTGAGAATAGTAGTTGATGGGAAAGGGAGGAAGTGCAGGACGTTTGGCTCGGAGATGTTGAGATTGTTGCATCTTGATAATGTTGGCAGTAGTTGGGGGTAAAAGTGGTAAAAGTATGGGTGAATTTGACCGATCATCTGCATCCTTTCGCAGGTTTCGCACTGCCAAGTCATCCTTAATCGGGTGTCGGCCGATTTTTTTGTCACACTGAGGTTGAACCCGGGTGTAGTCGTTGAAGGATGGCTGTTTTTCCACCCTCAGAGGGATGCCGAATGGTGGAGGAGGAGGAAGAACATTGGCACCAGAAGATTGAATCAGTCGTCGATAGTTTAAATCGTCAATCTCAGTGTCCGGAATCGATTGGATGGAGTGACTGTTACTGTTACCATGACTGTGACGCAATATGAGAGATGGAATAAAGCCAGGAGTCAAGAGAAGAAAACTAGGTGTTGGAAGGGATGTCACTTCCTTGCCAGGGTGACTGTTGGACTGAAGTAATTTGCGAATGGCAAGATCATCAGAAAGAATGTCAGGCAAAGCTGATTTTCTCACTGGAGGTGCTCTAGGTCGAACTTTACCATTTGACAAATTATTATTGGTATTTGTGGTATTGGCACTCATGTCTCTGCATTTATCAGCAGCATGTTGACTGCGACACATCATGCGATGGAATTGAACAGGCCAGTCACGCCGTTCTGCTCGGTCCAGTAAGTCTTCATCCTCTTGCAAGTTAAGCTGATCAAAGAGAGCTTCTAATTCACTTATCGAATCAATTCTTTTCGTTAGTTTAGATGAGGATAAAAATTCATCCTTATTACGTGAGTGACATCTTGCCAATTTCCATGGTGAAACTAACTTTTTGTCACTACAATTAACTGACCAAATTGGCTGACCAATGGCCAATGTTGATCCACCTGATTTTTGAATGGCATGTTTCACCCAATCAGGATCATCAGCATTGATAGGAACAGCTTTGCATGAAATTGAATGAAATGAAGACGATTTTTTG
Organism: Hemileia vastatrix; assembly: GCA_030280995.1. NCBI lineage: Eukaryota > Fungi > Basidiomycota > Pucciniomycetes > Pucciniales > Zaghouaniaceae > Hemileia > Hemileia vastatrix. The sequence goes on from JASXTE010000029.1 coordinate 88,095, forward strand.
TCAATGGAAGTTTCGGACTTGGATAAATGCTGTAACTTTTCCAGCTGTTGAATTCGTGACTTTACACTTTCCTTTGGCCAGTTGGATGAACAACACAAAGCCAATTCATCTTTATGCTTGCAACCCAAGGTAACACGCTTTATCCTTTGCGGTAACACCTGTTGGTCATGTGACGCAGTTGAGGATGATACTATGTCACAGTCTCTGTTTAACCTGGTTGGAGTGAGCGATGGTGAAGACACAGATGACAAGAGACCGCTGATTCCTGAATCTTGTGATGGAGATAGTTGAGGAAAGTAAGCTGGCATTTTGTAAACATCGATGAAAAAAACAACAAACAAACCTTCAGCACCATTCACCACGCTCGTGGCCTCAACATCACCGCTGACTGACTAACTGACTAACTAACTGACTGACTGAGTGAGTAGGTACAACTGATTCAAAAGTCACTTTTGCCTTTTGCCCAATCCTCATCTCTCCTCTCTCACTCTCTCCAGTTAACTTCGCTCACGCGCTTTTCTAACGAGAGATATATTTCACTGATACCTCACTGCATCAGTAGATGCCGACTCAAGTTGGACTTTTTTTTACCACCAGTTTACATGATGAACAAAAATTTTCTGATGATATGACTCTGATTGAATGTTGCTCGTTCTTTTCACTTTGCTGGCTTCAAATTGTTTATTCGATATTCTTGACTCGTACGCATCTTTTACCAGCAGTCGGATCATGTACGGTTATGTTGTAAAGACAAATAGATGACAGTAACCAATCGCAATTTGGTGTCTCGACCACTAATTGTGAGACTTACAATTGTTATGATGGTTCAATCTGATCAAAGTTCGACTTTTCTCCTCCCTTGCACTCTGTTGATTATGTTTATCACAAACTGAATCTCCTAGCAAAGGATCCTAGTTTAAACAAACTCATGATGAAGCAATTGTCAGACCTCTCTGATATTTTTGCCAAAGACACAACATTAGCCGTTATCGATGCACCTGAAATATTAATCGAAAAAAGTGCCCCATTTTCTGAAAATCCCAGTCCTCATGAATCTATTCTGGAAAAGACTATGATTGCCAATGAAACAATAAACGGTCAGACCATTCCGGTGAACGAGTCAATCGCTCATTCATCAATCGAAAATATGCAGATGGATAATGTAAGGAAGCAGCCAGATAATTTCAGTGAAACCCATCTTTCGATACGAGATGTTTCAATGAATGATATAAATCATTCAGAATCACCGAAAAGTACCAGTTCAGGCAACATACAATCTAAGAAAGCCGATGGACCAACCTATTTTTCAGATAAAAATTCATCCTTCCATCGAAGAAGTTAATTGGCTGCTGCTTTCAGACGTCTCAGTTTTCCGAGACACTTGGAAAAGGTCAGTCGAGTGAATTTGCCAAAAAATCTTGAAAAGGCCACTCTCGAAAGAAGAAATCAAACATTTTCTCAGCTGCAACAACTCGATTTATCGAGTTCGACTGATTCCAAAACATCATTTAATTTGTTATCATCTGATTCCTCTTCAAGCTCTTCCATTTCTACCAAGGATACGACATTGACCAATGCTGATGTATCTAACAAAAAGGATGCATCATTAAATGAAAGCGTCAATCCAGTTGAATCTATCGTTGACATAACGATGGCTGCAAATGAATCTATCTGTCTTAAAAGCATCCAAGTCAATGAATCACTTGCACATTGTTCAGTGGAGGATATTTCAATGGCTAGTCAATCGAAAACTATGGATAACTGTGAATCAATGTCTTTTCTTCTAGATGTATCCATGACCAACATGACAAAGTTAATCGACTCGACGAAAAGCAGCGTCGCAAACTCTAATGAATCGATACGAATGTCCAGTGCCAGCGTTTCATTCTCCAAAGAAACTGGTCAAACAACTCAAACGAATAAAAGATCATCAGCACAGTCAAATCGAAATGATAAAACAAAAATCACCGGCATATGTGGATCAACGTTACCTGTTCAAAATGAATCCATGAATGATATGACGCGAATTATCGGTTCAACCAAAAACAGTTATCCCACATCCAATGGATCGGATGAGAACTTACAAGTACGTTCGACATCATTTTCACTCGGTTCATCACCAAATGTTACAATGACTGGTACTGAATTATTTAACGAGAATTGAATCAATTTCCACGGTTCCCAAGATAACTATGGGGACGTGACGCAAATTATAGAACCTATTACCGATAGCGTTTCAAACATTGATGAATCAATATGTATGGAAGAAGAGACTATTTTATATTTCGTACCCCAAACTGTCGAAGATTCATTCATTCCACCAAACTACACTCTAACTGTCAATATCAAAAACATGATGGATCAACTGGATGACACACTAACTCCAGAATCAACCTTTCAGGAGTTTTTAAAGTCTGCTTGGAAGCCAAAGCATCATCAATACATCATTCCCTCTCAGGATGAACTGTCGATGTGTGTTTCTTTCCTCGCTGGTTTGGTCAAGGTGACGACAAAATTCAATTATGAGTCCAAAATTTGCAATAATATCAGTCATCGACTGATAGATTCAATTCAGGCTTATCCAGAAGACATTGGATCGATGGAATGTTGCCCCGAACCAATGAATTGGATTAACAGCAGAGATTGGGATGAAATAGCGAAAGAAATTTTGAGCATCTGTCAAAGAATCTTCATGAAAAAATTCCAAGAGCAAATGTCTACCATCAAAGGAAAGTTAACTTCTTCCCTTCAGATGTTTGAACTTCTCTCGTTGATTGATGAGATGGAAAAGACTTCAGTCGAATTTGTGCAAGAACTTAACCTTTTTACCCTCTACAATAAATGCTCTTTGAGAAAAGTTGATGACAACTTACAGATATCATTTAAATTAATTGGTATCAATAAGTTAATTGGATTAATCTTTTCAATCAACCCTTGGACTTATCCTAATTCAGTTCTGGTACCACAACTAGCCTTTCATCTGGACGATCATTGTCTGTACTCGTAAGTATTTCAAAACTTGTCCTTCGTTTTAAACTAATATTTGAATTTGTTGTCTTTTGTAGTGTCACCGACTTCTGTCGAACTCTCAATGATGTCGTGCAACCAGAACCCAAATACCTAACACGTCTAAAAGATAATGCCCAGCGTTATGTTTCGCACAAAATTATGCGTACAATCGGAGACCCAAAGAGTCCTAAACGGCTAAAAATAACTCTTCGAAGTTTTTGAAATTTATACCAATAAAAAAGACTAACAAGTTATACAGGAATACATATTTGAGTGTGTTAGATTATAGCTCGCCTTATACAAACATATTTTCACTGATTATGTGAGATGTAAGAACAAATGATTCGATACAATCATGACTGAATCTGTAAAAACTTCTCTCGATTGTCTCTGATGATTTCTGCCACTTCAATCTCTACCTGTAAATTGTATACTCGATGGACCAGGAACAGGCAACTAGAATTTGATTCAACAAATGTACAAAAACACAAAATTTGACCTAATGAATAATCAATATTCAGCTGAAATTAAAAGTACCCAATTAAATGATCCACAAATTGTCGATACTATTCGCATTGAATTGAAAATAATTTGAATTATCTTTAGTTCATTCGTCGAAGCTTTTGCTGATTTCACTTTCTTTTGCCCGTTTTGAATCAGTCGTTAGATTTTTCGAGGTACTAGATGTAGAGCTACGAACTAATAAATGATCCTCGATACAAGTTCTATTTTGAAATTGTTGTGGCGTTTCGGACATGGAGTCAAATGCAATCAATAAACTAAATTTAGAAATGACAGATGCATAGTAGGAACTTCCGAAAAAAAGACAAACATCATCTTTGTCAAAGTATTTATTTAAGCTTTGATTGTAAAAACATTTTTAGAAAATTACAAGTCGTCAAAGATGTTAATTTTTGAACTTAAGTGCACAGGAACACCATGACTAGTATCACTGGTATAGGTGAGTTCATCAATATCGATCAATTGATTTGCTTGTTTCGAATCAGAATGATTCAATGTTGATTTTGTTTGGTCGGTAGAATCGTCTTGAGGCTCAATATTGCGCTTGGAGTGATTTTGTGGCAGTTTGAACTTTCCACCAGACTGTCTCGTCATTTTGTTCTTTTCCCTTTTAACTAGCTGTGATCCGTCTATGATTAGGTCTTGGGTCGATTCGTCGTCGATCGAGTACTGTTCGATCCCCATAAAATGGAGAAGACGTGATCCAACTCGAAAAATTGTTGCCGTGCAGACAAGACTCATAAGAACAGGTAAATAAAGGTTGTAATCACCATGGATGATTTCGATGATATCCATGTGACCCATGATTGCCGTGTAAGCTGTTTCATGTCCATTAATACTCTTAACTTGGTGAGAGTCTAAATGAAGAAGACCCAGAACGTTTAAGCACAGCGGATAAGTCAATCGACACAGTTGCCTGTTGACAAAAATAAATAAATGTTGTACATTAACAAATGACCAGAAATTCTTTGGGAAAAAGTATACTCACATGCCACAGAATATGAGACTGTACTCGTCAGTTTGATGACGAGGGGCCAGGTGATAGAAGTTGAAAATGCGAAGTTTGAACACGGTGTAGTAGATACATATGGCAAGATAAGCTATGGACAACATGGAGACAATTTCAATGGCAAAATAGTTTCCATTGCCCGCAGCCCATTCATAAAGCATGGAGAATATGCTCAAATTGGGTTCCTTGAAGCTGAATGTAATTTCCGACCAAATGACGATGAAAGAGAAAACGGAACAAATGATGCACATGAACTTGTACAGATATGGCCTCAGTTGACATTTCCAGTACCACTCCAACTTACCATGAGTTAAAATACTCATTAACTTGCAGTACAGAGAGTTGTCTTGTGTCGGGTGAGTTTTTCTAAATACTTTGCCCGGATTCGTTTGATTCTTGACGACGTCTTCCCACTCGAGAACTTCCTCAACCAAATGTTTCCATTGAATTTGAGTTCGGTGAAAGTACTGACTAGACTTGAGGAAGTTACGATGCAGAGCGACCAAGTACTTCATGTTGAAATTGACACAATTTGGCTGAGATTCCGAAGCATCGATGTTGCTTTTAATGTGATATTTACTTATCAACTTACCAACCCAATCTTTGGGACACTTTTTCAAAATAGTGTTAATGTAATCCTGTAGATGAGGATGCTTCTTGCAAACCAAACAATACGCCTGGTCAATGAGATCAAGTACATCTTCAAACTTTTCTTCAGCTTCACATTTTTCGGCTGAAAGTTTGGCCACTTTGAAATACAGATACTTGACTTTTTCTTCAGCGTTACTGGACTGGTGAAATGATTTAGGCACTTGAATCAGTCCGTGAGCAAGTAGAACTGACAGAATAAACAGACCCCATGTGTTGGAAGCTGTGATGCAGATGAGCTTGAGATGTTCGGCTGTTACATGATGATTGACAGCGACATAAACGAAAAATGCTGTAAATATTAATCCTTCTACAGCGTAAATAGTTAGATTATCTCTGAATGACGATTTCATCTTTTTAATTATGGTGAAATCACCAGCCATACAGTAAGACTGGAGAAAAGGAAGGATTATCCAAGTAAGAACTTGCGATGTCCAGTAGATGATTCTCCAGATGATGGGCAGAGCATCGCCCGAAACATAAGTCCATGGCTCAATGCAATCGTGATTATGAATGTTAATTGATCCAATTGTCACGGCCTCATCACTTGCCGAGGGTTCAAAGTTTACTTGAGAAAGTATAAAAGATGCATTCGTCACGTGTGTCGAATTGACACGCGAAGGAGTGATAGTTTTCTTCAAACACTTTTCGTAAGCCGACTGAAAGGCAAAGACGACTTGTTGAATTGTTTTATGATACAATAATAGTCTTACTTACAATTGATATGTCCAAAGGCAGTATGAATATGACGCTGAATGAAAAAAACCATGCTACAAAAACGAAAAAGGTTATGAAGACATTATGGTTGAACCAATTACCATATCGATATAGCAAAAAAATTGCAATCGAGAAGGTGAAAAACATTTCACCAATCAAATGCCACGGTGTCATTTGTCCAAAAGTGTTGATAAAAGTTTCATTCATACAAAATGCATAATAAATCAATTAAACGGAAAATTTCGACAAAGAGGAAAAAATAACCACGATCGATCCAACGATGGACTATTGATTGGCCAAATTAAGGTGAAGACCTGACACTGTATTCTTTTCCCGTGAATATGTCGGTGATGACGAAGAACAAATGTGTAACTTGAGTTAATAAGCTTGTCTTTGCCAGTGTGTGGGTTGATTGCTGTGCGATACTCATGCGTACTCATAGCACCGACAGAGAGACGATTGAATTATACTCGACGCGTCGTCCTGTCATTCAGTCCATTGAATGAAACATTTTTTCTCATCCGATCATCTGCTGCCCGCATCATTTTTCGGTTTGCCTGTAAATCACTCATCAGCTGTTTTATCGTCGATACTCTCTATCTCTTAACAACAACTGAATCACGTAACTTTACACCATGCCTAATTTTTTGAGTTTATGAGTTGGATATAAGTCGATCAGTTGTCAACACACAAAAATTTATCATCAATTTATCAGGCAATTTCATGAGTGACGTAAAGACAGGCAAACTTATCATCAGTTGCATTCTGCCTCTTCTACCAATTGAGCAACCATTTTCTATTGAGTGTAAATGTTTTAACCAGCTTTGCTGTAAAAATTTGCATCTACGAAAAATGTAAAAAAATATCCGGGCTTCGAAGAAATGTAAATGCTTCAATTAACATACTACTAAACTTTAATTGATGATGTTCTATGGATAACTTTACTTTGTAAAAAAAGTTGAAAAAACTTGTTAACGGAAAATTCATCTGTGCAAATGAGGGTGTGAGGTTGGTTAATTATTCTTTTCTTTTGTAAACTGTCTCTACCTATGTTCCATTGGTGACAATTGTTTTTGCTTTATCAGGCCTGATTACGATGAAGAACCTTGTATGCATTAACACGCGCCTCCTTTTCCTCTTTTTCCTCCTGAATGAGACTGAGAGAGAATGAGACTCTGTCGATGTGTCTATGGCTTGATGTTGATCTGATTTGACTGAAACGTCCTGACCGATGATAGGTTTCATTCAATGTCATCACCGCACTCTCTTGAGGTTCTGATGAAAATCATCACTTTTCATGTGCAATCGATAAAAGCAATTACTAATGACGTCGAAGCAACTTGAGTAGTAAGATGTACTATCGACCGATGAATCGATTAACATGTACAAAAATAATTGGATGGTAATTAAAATGCTCCAAGAGTGAAATCACTTGAGTCAAGTCTTTTATTAAATTCAGTTACTGTGATTTAATAGTTTTACATTACCTCTGACTATAACAGAGTCGGATCACTGTTACTCGGTTACAAAGGTAAGATATTGAAAAGGATTAAAGTCAATTAAGGAATAAAGATAATCGATTGGCAAATTATTCTGATCAGTGTGAAGAAAAATAAAGACGTTTTGTGGGTGTAATTTAAGAAATAAAAGATGATTTCAAGGGTTCTTCGTGTTGGGCGTTAAAATGTTAGTGTCGCGAAAATTCGATCGGTCCAACGAAACCGATTCGATTGATGAAGATAATTTCATTCATCAGAAGTCTCTTTGTCTTGAGTGTGCAAGTCTTCGTCTACTTCTTCAAAATTAGGAAATGGTTGCGATGAATCAAATTGCGCGGTATCAGGTGAAGATGAGGAACAAGATGAGGCAGGAGAACCAGCTTCAGAATCGAGGTCAGAAGTAGAAAAAGAGTTCTTATGATTGGCGCATTTGATGGCAAAATCTTCGTATTTTTGGCCGTTGAGGAAGCAAATTAAAACAACAGTCATGTTGTCACATCCTAATCCTCCCATCTGGCTTCCAGGGGCCAAACATCGAGTCATTAATTCTTCACAAATCACAGCTGGTTCCATTTTACTGGCAATACGAGTGCGAACAAAACTGACTACTTCTTCATTAGTTAGAACGTCCCAAATACCATCGCAGGCAATTAGAACAAATTCCAAATCTTCGGTTATCGGTCGTGTTTGAACATCTGGATATGCTGTGACTATCTGTTCTTGGACACTTTTTTTGTCATTTCTTTTGAAAACGAAATCTCCCAAGGCACGAGAAAGAGCCAGGTTGCCATTAACTCGATTGAATTCGACCCAACCACCAGCTGCTTGAATTCGTTTAGATTCTATGTCACTGGACGGTTTGTGGTCAATTGATAGTGGATCTGCTTTACCAGCATATGAAGCGACTGCCCTCGAATCACCTACATTACCAATATATAAGGTGGAATTTTTAATTAGAACAATAATAGCAGTTGTACCTGCCAATTCATCTTTCATCTCTGGATCTGCCAACATGTCTTGGTCAATTTGAAGGAAACCTTTACGTATAGCTTCTTCAATGTCTCCATTACGATATTCTTCTTGTTGTAATATAGCTTTATGAAGATGAGATCCAGCGTATTGGGCCACTTTAGCTCCACCATGACCATCATAAACTGCAAAAAAAGCAGCGTCAGGATCTTCAGGACTAAGGGACAATATGTGAGTATGTGCGTCCTCCATAGATACCCGCCATCCTTGCATACATGAGGAACCAACAGCTAGTTGATCATTAGAGCATGAAGTAGTTTCTTTTGAAGTTACTGGTTCTGATAGTGTTTGACCCATGAGGATGGTTAACAGAATCGATGGTGATTAACCCTGGGCCAAATACAGCTTCAATGAGCTGTTGAATCTCTAAGCAATGGACTCGCTATTTGACTCTCTCTCTCAATAGTCGGCTCTGATGTCAGTGTTTTTGAAAATTTTCTCTGACTGGTTCACTTCGAATCGACTCAAACCAGATCATGTTTAAACATACTCATAAACAATTCAATGTATCAAATGTATTATCAAATTACTCCCAGTACTAATATTTCTACTGCTAGTCTACGTATGCTTAATAATCAAAATCGGCTATATTTATAGTTAAACACTGTAATATTCAATTGGATTTGGGCATATGGTTGTAATTTTGTACCATATCATCAATAGTGAAAGAGTGTCATGATAATTCATTGTTTCATTGTTGAGACCAATGCAAGTTGTACGATCAATGGCTATCTAGCTGCTCAATTGTGAATCTGTGAATAACAAACTGGAACATCCGATAACTGTCACTAATTTACACACATCGTAAAATTCTTTTCGTAAACCAGCTTAGCTTGTGAGGTTTTATCAGAGCAACTCAAATGCAGTGAACAGAAGAGTAAATCTATGACGCTGCAAACTGGAGCCTGAGTAACAATCAAGGTGAATCGCATAACTCAGTAGATTGGCAATGAAATCGCAGTCGAGTGCTGAATAAATTAGTTTTTGGCCGATCGCCCAGAACGATGAAAATATGATGAAGATCATGGAGAAAATGGCAATCCACTTGGAGGAGTGATTGTACCTTCCAAACACAAAATGTCCAATTAGAAGACGTTTCATCCTCTTCAGCTTTAATACACCCATCTGAAGTCCACCCCTCCTGAGTAGAAGGAAAACTACTTTGCAAATGAAGAAAGAAAAAAGCAAAAATTTTCCAAACAAGTAGGCTAAAGTGACATTTCCTTGTGATATAATGCAATTTAATTGACATGCAAATCATTAATCTAATAATTCGTCTAAGTTGAACGTCTAAGTATCACTAAATGAAACACCTCTTTTCTTCAGGTAACATTAGTCTTGTGTGTCAATATTATTTGTACTGTTGATGAAATTGCTGTTGTTGTTGTTAACGTTGTTGCGGTCGTTGTTGTTGTTACAGTTCTGAGTGGAATTATGGCCTCTTCGAACGCTCAGAGCCGACGGAGTAAATTGAGGATGCCTTTTGGCATGTTTGGTCAAATGATCGGATCTCATGAACCTTTTGTCACAGAAGGGACAAATGAAATTCTTTTCACCAGTATGAGTACGATGATGTCGAGCAAGTTCGTCAGATCGGGCAAATTTTTTACCACATTGAGCCCATGTACAGTTAAATGGTCTTTCGCCTGTTCAGTAAAAAGGAAGTAAAAAGTATACAACAGCAAGTTAGACAAAAGTGCTAATCAAGCAGCTGATTAAGCAGTCTTTCAAGAGTCGACAAGAAGCAACGGATAAAAAAGTGACAAGAAGGAGGATGATGAGGTTAGTGGTGGTAGGGTGATGTTAGTGGTGGTGAAGATGATGGTGATGATGATGATGGCCATGAATCAGTGAGTCAATGTGGGGAGGAGGAGGTGCAATCAATTGAAAGTACAGACAAGAAAGGCTGGTCACTGGTTGACTTGGCACACTCGTTGCATCGGCACAAAGTGAATGCCACTCATCAGGGCCTTTGGTGCGAGGGATTAAAGAAGGAGGAGGAAAAGAGGAAGAACATTCAATATTGGATGCTCTCATATGCGTTGCCAAAGTCAACAGCAGTGATGTGTTTCCTTTTTCGAAAGACAAATGAACTAATAACACGTTTAAGTGGATCAGCGTGTTAGGAGAAAACAGTAACAGCAAAAGCAACAGTTGCAGTAACATCTGTCGATGCGGCAAGTACAACAGCAAGTAACAGTAACAACTGTTGCCATTAATTGACCCTCGAATGTGACAAGGCAGACTAAAAGGATTAATGTGACACACACCTGTGAGGGAAAGTCTGAAAGAAGCAACAAGTTAAAGATTTTTTGTGTTTTAGGTGTAGACATGGTTGAGGCGGCCCCATCAACCTGATGTTTCGGCAAGTGGAGAACAAGAAATAAGAAGAAAAAAAGAATTACTTCATGAATCACCTGAAGCAAGAGGGAGAAGAAGAAGAAGAAGAAGAAGAAGAAGAAGAAGAAGAAGAAGAAGAAGAAGAAGAAGAAGAAGAAGAAGATAACATTTTGCGAATTTCTTGTTTTTGCCTCATTGTGCTTGCTGTTAGCGGATCTGCGAGCTGTTCATGTATTTTAAATGGTTAAACCTGGAGGGGCCGAATGGTATTCATACATGTTCACCGTCGCCCCTTTAAGAAAGGAAAAAAAAAGCTTAAAGTACCTCCTTGAATAACTTGTGCAATTTTGTCTACCCTCGACTTGGTCCATCATCGACACACACACACAAACACACTCAAGAAAACTTAACAAAGTTAATACACAACACAAGGATCATTAAAGGCACGAATTTCAGGGTGAACAAGTAAAGTAAACCCTCATGTTAGTTCCACGTTGCAATTGAAATCACTTGATCACAAGTGATCGACACTGTTATAATATCTTCATATTAAGATACAGTGAAAGGTAACTTTTGCAGGATGTTTTCAAGGTTTTTGTCATCCATCGTTGAGTGGCAGGTTGAAATGTGCACAAATGCGAACAAGGCAAAGATAAGTGAGAGAAGGCAGATAAAGTCAATTCAAGGGATCATCAAATACGCCAGGAATAAAAGCCAGGGTAAAGCAGGGTGAAAACGAGTAAAGCAACAAGTAAACCAAAAGACAAGTCCAACGAGTTCAAATGGTAAATTAAGAGAAAGACTAAAAAATCGGGACCACAGCCTGAGGCAGTTGAGGTCATCTAATAGATTACCTGTTACACAACATTCAGTCAACCCTGTGTTTTAGTATATGTAAGTGTGTGTGTGTTTGTGTATGCGGAAGAAATAAACTGACTGACTGACTGGCAAATGAAATGATCCACCAGCAATAAGCAAATAAGCAAATAAGCAAATGATAATAAAATACATTACAGCAAATATCAAAAAATAAAACACATCTACATGACACGCCCACTTGACTTGACTTGAATCACTGACAGTTTTAGATTTACTTGGCCATTTTGGTGTCGTGTAAGATACAACTTGGCTTGGGCTTGAGCTGTGAGTGAGTGCAGGATGCAGTTGAATGTGAAATTGTTTGGCAAGTTAAACTCGCAAGCTAAAAAGAAGTTTCAAGTGTCTCACATGAAGGAATCGAGGGACAAAGAAAACGTACACATCAACCAGCCACAGCCACACAACAAGAAGTAACAGTAACAACGACAGCAGTAGTCAAATACACTCGCCAAAAGTGAAAAATGAATCAACCCAGCGACTTGGACAAAAGAAAATACAACAAGTCAAGGACAGGAAAGTCGAGGACATGTTGAAACAAGGACATGGTGAATGAAGGGCTCAATGAAAATTCTCTTCATTTCCCAAAATGATTGCATCAGGATAAAAAAGGCATCAGGCAGGGGAGGGGAGGAGAAGAATAACAAGAAGAAGAAGGAGAAGAAGAAAAATAAAAAAAAATAAAAAAAAACAAGAAGAAAGACAAGGAGAGAAGTAAAAGATGGGGAGGTTGTTTTTTTTATGTGTCATTTGAAACAAGTAATCGACAAATCAAATTTACCTGTGTGACTTCTGATGTGCGATTTCAAGTGAGAACTTTTACCTGAGGACGGAAGAAGGAAAGAAAAAAGTGCATGAGTCAGTAGAAGAGACAAGAGAGGTAAATTGGATGAGAGGTAAAACAAACAAGGGAAAATTACGGTTAATGTGACCTACCGTACACTTTGTGACATCCATCGAAGGAACAAGCATGTCGAGGTGTCTTTGTCGAATTGGATGCAGATGTTAGATGTGACTTGTTGCTGTTGCTGTTGCTGTTATTATTAACATTCGTGGCACCACAAATATTTTTTTTGGAAGGAGTGGTTATTTGATGGTGATGACGATTTAACTGTCTTTGCTTCTGTCTTTCGCTGGATCTCTTGGTAAGGACATCACGTGATGTTCCATCATCATCCAAGGATTTAACTTGTGCTGCTTTATCAATATAAAGTGTCGTTTTTTCGCCATCATTGCCTTTGCTTCGTTTAACCATCGAATGTATCTTCAGAGGGGCACAATCATTTTTTTCATCATCATCATCAGCATCATCAGCATCATCACCAGCAGCGGTTGTAGATACTATATGATTGCTTTTCTTACAATTGATTCTGTTTGTTGAATTGCCACTTGGACAAATGAGTGGGAGATGAGAAGGTGAACTTTGATCCAATGGTGGTTGTTGATGATGATGATGGTGATGATGATGACAAGTATCACTAGAAGACTTGGAGGCAACAAGAGGAGTGGCAGTGTCGTTGAATTTTGCGTCATTCATTCTACCTTGTTGTCCTGATTGGCAAGAATTCTTTCCTTTTGACACTGGTTCTTGATTGAAGGCACATAGATCAGTGAGTATACGGGCAACGAGGTAAGGTGAGTCTTTCATCAAGTTAACCACATCATTGTCCGAATTTTCATACTTTATACAAGGTGACGATGATGAAGAAGATGAAGAAGGTGAAGAGGACGCTGAGTGGGGCAAATTGATCGATTTACCGTTGTTCTTGGATCGATTGTCATTAACGGTAGTGTACGCTTGGCATGAACGCCAAGACGTCTTGTGCGTATGTTGTAAATTTTTCCCGCCTTGATTGTAGTATCGATGATCCAAATGGTGAGGGGGAGGGTGAGTTTCTGTTACTCTTGAACCTGAACGTGAAAGTAATATCAAATACTATTAGTTTCATGTGATTGTAAATGTTGACACTTTTACATAAAATCAACGTGGCTGTTAATTAGGTTACAAATGTTAATACTTGTAATAATGCATACACTTACTATTCGACGACCTGGTTAAATCAACCGGTTGATCAAGCATAACAGGGGAAAAACAAGATGATGATGAAGAAGGAGAAGATGGTGTGATGGTGTCGGTGAAAAACGGACCAGCCGAACTCACACTGAGGTCACATTTCCTTGAGGTATTGTAAATGGTAAATGGCAAACTGTCTAAACTAGATATGGATGGCGATGAATATCCACCGTCATCAGGTGAATCAACTGGTGAACTTGCATTTGACCCGTAAACAGTAGATGATATTGAGTGATTATAGTGATATTGTTGCTGATTCAAATTTAACGGTCCAGCCATGGGACGGACGCTAAATCGGTCACTGGGTAAAGGCGTCATATGATTGAACAAGGTTACATTTTTATACAAATGTACCATAGGTCTGTTGTTGTTTAGATGAACATTATGATGATGGGTCAAATTGGTCTTGGTCGTCAAAGATGAACGCGATTTAGACAAAGCAATGAGAGTATGAGCAGCCAGTTGAGTTTCATAGTCAACATCCATGCATTCAGGTGTCATGGTTGTGCAATGTTGGTGTATATACAACACAGGTTAATAGAAGAGTTAAATTGAAAATGGCAAAAAAAGTGATTAACTAAATTAATAAAATAGAGTAAACTTGATAACGAGGAGAAAAATTAAACAGGAAACAACAGTTTGACATAGCGCGACTTCAGGCCAACCTGATGTGGTAAACTGACTTGTATTCTTTATCAACAAGTCTCAAGTCCCAAGGGGGTGGAAACCTTTTTACTTTTGTTTAAGCGCAAACGCGAAACAAGTTAACCAACTTCTTCTTCATCTTGTTTCGTTTTTCTCTTTTTCTCTTTTTCTCTTTTTCTCTTTTTCTCTTTTTCTCTTTTCAATCGTCAGCAAATCAACTCAACAGCAGCAGCAACAACAACAACAACAGCAATAGAAACCACTAACCTTCATTCACGCCCCAAAACAATGAGTGACATGGATTCAATTTGGTTAGTTTTTTATTACATTTTTCATCATCAATTCATCAAAACTTTTACTCATTTCTTTGATCATGCTGTTTGAGAAGACTTACGAGTTCTATTTTGAGTCTTCGTGTTTGTTTTCCATGTTTTTTTCATACGAACTCGGTGTAATTTTCTTCCATTGAAGAAAGTAATTTAAGAAAGACATTGTAAGGACAAGTAAATGTTTGGCCAAATGTGAGTAATTGGCCTGCATAGCAACAAGGTTGACTAGGACATTTGAGGAGTTGGTTCTAGTCTATCATTAGACTCTGTAGGATGTGACCTTGTGAGCTAAAATTGCCGTATAGAAAGTGTATCAAGGAATACCTTCAAGTGGAGCAAGAAAAACGCCTAATTGTGCGAGTGTTCATTTCACTTTCAAGTTCTACTGCATCAGAACATATATATATATATATACATTCGACTCGACTGAGGGACACAATGTAACAAAACTTCTTCTAATAGACCAGGTTGATCCGACAAATGACTCGTTGGTGATTTATGCGCTTGTAATTTAGCAAGTCTGTTGCTCAACTTGTCAAATTACAGAGGAATTCTAAACAATTCATTTGCTTGCCAAACTAGGATAACTCACGCGGGGGTGTGGCAAGTGAAAAGCATCTCTCGAAGCCATCTCTCAACACTACCGTTAGGATTAATCCAAGGAAAGTAGACGACAAGTGGTCTATGAGCGATGATACCGATGAATTTATGGTTGATCAAGTCATCGGTGTTGTTTGATCTGAATGATCGCACCTCAAATTGACCCTGAGGTGTCATCAAGCTCTACTTTTTCTTCTCATCACCAATATTAAAAAACGGGTAAAGATTAACTGGTGAGATTTTATTAAAAGATTAACAAAGTTTCAATCAATCCAACTTTCTTCTGTCCTGATTTAGCCCGACTGTCGGTTTAAAAGTGTTCTGACAAGTAGAGGAGGATGCAGCATGTTTATAATTTTTCAGATAAAAGTTGTAAAACATAATCCAGAAGAAAATTGCATGTGCCATGAGGATGTAGGCAAAAACAGGTTGAAATCCACAGTCGAAAAAGAAGGGCAGAGAAGAGTGGATGAGAGCGACGGCGAATTGGACCTGAGAATTAAGAACAGATGGAGTAAAGAAGAATCATCAATCAGTCACTATTAGCTGTAACAAGTAAATTGATCAACAGTTGTCATTACCATTTGCAAGATGGTGAGATATCGTTTCCACCACAGATACTTTCTGAACCTGGGACCAAAGGCAGCTAAACAGTAGTACGTGTACATGATCATGTGAACAAAAGTGTTGATCAAGGGAAAGAATGCATTGTGACCACCAGCACCGAATTTGAGACCTATCCACACACCCCAAGCGACAAGTGAATGATGTACTACATGAAGTACCGATATGTGGGTGAACTTTTTTCTCAGAACAAAGAACACGGTGTCAAGCAATTCGACTATTTTGAGAATTTGAAACCACCATCCAGCTCTGAGGAGTGACATTGAGTCTTCATTTGTCGAGTAGTCGACTGGTTCACAGAGCAAGTTGTACCTACCACCGGGCAAATAAGTCAGACTGCCACCCTGAGAGTAAATAGAATGAGGTTAAATTGTGATCATTGACACTTTGACACCTTGACACAGGAAGACTTACGTAGAAGAAGAAAAATGCAGAAAAAACAACCATGAGGACATTATAGACAATGATGAGACCTTCAATTTGAAAGGGTTTTCGATCTTTCATGTAATTTGGACCGACAACCTTGACGAAGTACACATAAGTAGCCAAAATGGTTAAGATGGGCACCGGACTTTGCAGCAACGGCCAGTCCGAAGTTCGAGGGTCTATCGATGACATTGATCATGTTGATGATGATAATAATTATGATATTCAACTCGTTAACTCGTTGCATCACACAGTCAATCGGGTAAACATGAAATAATAAGATGAAAATAAACTCACCTTGCTTGGACATAAGCCATTGGTACCAGTGGACGGTGGAATTGACATAAGTTAACATTGATGAAATGTTCAGCTGCTCCAAGTGATCAGTTTATCAGTATGGTTGGTCGTGGTGAGTCGTGGTGAGTCGATGAAGGAGAGAAAAGAGCGACTGACACGAGTCAACTTTTCAGTGAAATATTCTTGCTTGACTCGTCCTGACTGGGCGTGAGGTGTGATAAGAGGTTCGGAGGTTCGAGAAAAAAATGAAGAAAGAAACAAGACAGATAAAAGATCGAAGGGTGATCCAATGACACTCAACTCACACCGTTGCAAGGGTTGCATGGATTTGGTGTTAACTCAGTCAACGTTTACCTGTCACTTCCGCTAACAAAAGCATTTGACGGCCTTTAACATGTTCAACGTTGTCTGCTTCTTTTTCTTTTTCTTTTTCTTCTTTTTCTTCTTCTTCTTTTTCATCATGACGATTGGTGAAAATCAATCAACCAATCATCCCGAGTCCCAAGACACAAATGGGCTTCTTGGCACTGCCTAACACCTTGATCTACCATGTGTGACACTTTTTCATCATCATCATCAATGCGAACAAACGGCTTTTCCACCAAAACATCCCTTGGCAAAGGCAACATTTTCATTGGACCGACGGATGGAAAGATTATTATTGCCACCACAACTATTCTTGTCTTTTTGTCTTTTTCTCTTCTTCTCTTTTTTCTATCCTTCACTCATTCTCTCCTCTTTCCTCGTCTCCTTCTCACCTCATCATCATCACCATAATCATCATCAACATAATCATCATCATTAGTTCTACGGTCACTTTTTTCACCTGAACCTCACCTTTCATCGGTCGGCACAGACAAAAGATGCCAAAACACATATAATCAACTTTGCCTTGTGAGTTACCAACATGCAAAGGAAAGACAAGAGTAACCATCTCGAACTCCATGTTGACCCTCAGTACCGACAGACTATTATTTACTGATGAAACCGACGATATGATGTTTGCCCATGAAAACACGTCACTTGGCACATTTCATTCGAAGAGTCTTCTACGTGCTGAGCTATTGATTGAGTCGATTGAGAAATTTGACATGAAGAACAAGTGTCACTGTTACCTCGACACTACAAGTGTTGTCCTCGAAGTTATGATAACTTAGAAGCCCATCTTGGCAATGAATGTGTATCTACTTGTGGCTTCTCTTTCGCTGATTGACACTTGACTCGTCTCTGTATCTGTCTGTCTTTCTGTCTGTCAGTTATCCCGCTTTGATGGAGGTTGATGAGTTTGCTGAAGATGGACAAACTAACCGTGAAGGAAGTGATAAAAAAAGCATGTCAAGCACAAACCTCAAATCTGCCCGGGTGACAGTTAAAAAAAGTCAAAAGTTACATTCTTTGGGTAAGCTTCGAACTCGTGATTTTACCAATTAATCAAAACCATACAAAACAAAAGTAACGTCCCTCGAGCCGGATTTGAACCAGCGACCTAAGGATCTCAGCAGTAACCTCTACAGTCCTCCGCTCTGCCAACTGAGCTATCGAGGGTTCGCTCGACGGGCGATCCAGCTAATTTAGACCCAATGCGACAACAGCATCGGCCAGTTTAGCTATCACGGCCACTTACGGCAAATGCGCTTATATTTGGTATAAATAACATCATTGAGTAATTCATATTCTCTTCAGCAGATGAGGACCGAATGTGGCGCACGGCAGTGGCAGCAATTGAAAATGGCTTTCTAACCAAAAAGTTTTCATTTTCAATACAAGCTCTCTTACTAGCACTACAAAAAGTTCTCACCCAAAACAAATTGCTGAATCTCATTTGATATATTGCATTGATTTAGATTGAATAGATAAAGAATGGACTGAATAACACAGAAAGAAGCAGAGGTCTTCCAATATTAAATCGAACCTCATCAGAATGATTGGATACATGGGTGACAAGGAATCTTGGTATTATGATGAGTATGTGAGAACTCTTAATAAAATGATAAAGAGTCGAAAAATTTCCAAACTAAAGCCTTTAAGAACATTGTAAATGTTAAGATCGATCAATCTGGTTTAGACCAAAAAAATAAAGTTTTATTCATTTATTTCCATTTAGCTGGTTTATCTTGAGCAAACCGTCTAATAGCAAGTTAACCTGTCGAGCTAGAAATTCAGCAGAATCGTTTGTTAATGATTCATCAGACAGGACTTGACAGGTGGCTGATAACCTTTTCGTCAGGGAAACCTGACACTTGTTCAATACATCGTTGATGCTAATACCTTCTGACTTATCTACAGACATGAGATGATCGTCTGGTGACATCTTCTCTGGACGAGGTTTTTTTGAATCTCTGATTTCACAAGAAACGCAAATCAATGTATTTTTCGGGTCCCGCATCAGTGGGGTCTGAACAGGTAGAATAAAACATGTAAAATATTAGTAAGAATAAAAATATTGCCCGACATAACATACCTGACAAAATGAACAATACTCATCTAATAGAGCGTATGATTTAAGTAAAAGTTGACCCATTCGACGGGAAACTTCATCACGATGAGCACTTTCGTCAGCCATGGTAAGGAATAAGTGGAAATCACATGGACCTAACTGACAACAACGAATCCACCTCGTGTATGATGCGAGGGAGGCTACGAAAATCAGCGTCATCTGTTGGTCCATCGAACAACAAGAATTGTCCATATTCGACCGACAGCAGACAACATGTCCTTCACACGAATAATTCCACGCTTTGTACAACCTTTAGGATGTTTCACGAAAAAATTGGTTAATAATCGATCTATCTACAGTTGTGCAGCTCCTCATGTATCCAAACAGTTCGAAAAATATACTCAAGTTAAGTTTTCACATGTCCAGAAAAGATATTTTGCTGGTAAATTGCCCTTGACATATGACTTCATTCAAGAAAGGGTAATTCTGGTTCTACAACTTTACGACAAAGTCAATCCAGATAAGGTGATTATCTCATTTTTGTACAGTAATTTTTTTTTTATATTTGATGACTAATCATAACTTTTGATTTTGATTTATCTCATCAGTTGAAACTCGATTCCGATTTCACTAAAGACCTGGGTCTTGATTCACTCGATCACGTAGAAGTAATAATGGCTATTGAAGATGAATTTGGCCTTGAAATACCTGATGGTGATGCTGAACGATTGAACACACCACAGGATGTAATTTCCTACCTGGCCGACAAAGAAGAGACATGGAATATTAAGAATGAACACCATGAACCTGAAGTTGCACATGGTGACAAACCACACGGAAAATAATAGTACTTAATTAGATTCTTATTAAAGAATAAAAACTGGTCCGTTAAAAGTGCATTAGATGCAACTTTTAATGTTTCATTGTGTACAGTATCATTAGTTTTTTGACAAAGTTGATGATGGTATTGTTGAATTGGTTAAATGTGAATTGTTTCATGTTTAGCGCAGCAGCGGAATCATAGAGGCGTAAACCGTGTATGCTTGAAGTACCTGATGTTGTATTGAAGTAGTTTAAGTTGCTTGTGATTGATACACTTTGGCTGGCACTTGTTCTTCTCTCACCATCTCTTGAAGAGGAGGGATCTCTTTCCAAGTAATCCTTTTGAATTTTCCACGGCCAGTGCAAGCTGACAAGTTGCCAGTCGACAAATAACCAGTCACTTGACTTACACACTGACCAGTTTCAATTTGTACTTTGACATCATAACAAGCTCCTATCAACTCGAGTACATCAAGTTACCTGTCAATTTAAGATGAAGACTGTCTACTGGTACATCAGTGGATTATTTATCTGCTTGATGTATATATACCTGCTGGCTGTTCAGCACGTTCGAGGAAACAAGATCGACTTTAACTATCACGATTATCAATCGATGACCAACATTCTTCATAACTTGACCACCAGTTATCCTCATCTAAGTCGACTCTATTCTATTGGAAAATCTGTACAAGGTATGTCTTATCAATGTCTAGTTTTCTCTTGTTCAATTGATCTTACTTATTCGTTGAAAGTTCGAGTTTATGCTCGCATCTTCGGTATGCTCACATGATGATGATGACGGTTGATGATTTCATGTTTCGAATGATCAATATTCAAACAAAATTCTTTCCATATTTAAGTAAAATAACACGTGAGACAGAGAGACGATGCATCACACTGTGTTATTTGAAGCTGTGTTATATGTATGTGTGCATATCCGGTTGTTTGTTCAACCAAACAACGGTTTAAGCAAATTAAAGGATGTCTACAGTCTGAGATGTGATTCGTTCTGCCAAACAGACCATTGCATTACATTAGTGTGTGTTTTGTGCGATAAGAAGAGAAATCACACGATCACAGTATCGCTCGAATATGTTACTCATAATAATCGTAAGACCCAAAGTTTAACAAACACTTGTATGGTAAACGGAGATCTCTTCGTAAAGTCAACTGATAAGTGAAGAGAACATTTTTTAATAACTTTTCTTGAACCCACTTGACCCTCAGAGTAATTTAAGGCTCTTTTGATTGAATCTCATTCTCCAGGACGCGACTTATGGGTAATCTTGGTGACAAAGGACCCTCACCAAGACATTCTACTCAAACCAAATGTCAAGTATGTCGCCAACATGCATGGAAATGAAGCAATTGGTCGAGAATTGTTGCTGTTGTTGGCAGAGCATTTGTTATCAAGTTATGGATATGATCCATATATTACATACTTATTGGACAATACTCGAATTCATCTGATGCCATCGATGAATCCAGATGGCTTCCAAATGTCACACGAAGGTCAATGCATTGGCTCTGATGGCCGTTACAACTCTCGAGGTTTTGACCTGAACCGTAATTTTCCTGATTTCTTCAACAATTCAGACAACAACAGAGAGATTCAACCGGAAACCAGAGCAGTAATGAATTGGATTGAAAACATTCAATTCGTTCTCTCAGCTAATTTGCACGGTGGAGCATTGGTGGCTTCATATCCGTACGACAATGCACCAAATGCTGTTTCCCAACGATCACAACATTCACCAACTCCGGATGATGATTTGTTCCGTCATCTGGCTCAAACTTATTCCTTCAATCATGGATCAATGTATTTGGGCAGTCCGTGTCCCGATGGTCAACCAGGATTTGTCAACGGAACAACCAATGGCGCTCAGTGGTATCCATTGGCAGGTAAGGAATACTTGTTACTTGCATCTTAACCACTATCTACTGCTATCTACTGCCATCATCTATTGTCCCGAAGGATGATTGGTGATGAATGATGAAGATTCCCTTAATTGTGTAACAGGGTCGTCAATCCGTTCATTCAATCAACAGCTGTCATTGGAACAATTGTTTTGCAGACAGGTTGATTTTTTCACTTTTGCACAATTTGGAAAAGACTTCTTTTATGAGCGAGTTGAGTCTCCTTTTTAGGATTGTCTTTTGTTCTTTTATTCTTCATCTTCTTTTCCTTCTTTTCCTTCTCTTACTCAGTCTCCTTACCATGAGTTTTTTCTCTTCAATAATAAGCATCTTCCCTGTCCTTTTGGGTCCTGCAAAATGCGAGTACAGTCGATCGACACTGTCAGTCCAAGTTGATCTTTGTCAACAGGACAAAACATCAACTTTAATTGTATCAACTGTTTTGTCTTTTTTCTTCACTCATTTCATCGCTCTGATGACTGTCATTCTTTTGACAAATGTTTAACCACTGTTGAAGAGTACAACGGTTGTCAATTGTCCTTTGGATGATGTTACACTTGATGGGATGGCCATTGAATTCAGTTCAAGTAACTGAAGAAGTAACTTACACAACTCTTTTTGGGCATCTTTCCTATTTTTTTGTATTATTAACTTTGTTTTATCTATTTTTTTGTGAAAAATCATCCAAAATCCTGTTGCCACTTAAACAGGTGGAATGCAAGATTACAATTACATCTTCGGCTATTGTGTAGAAATAACACTTGAATTGTCATGTTGCAAGTATCCACCAGCATCAAAATTACCCGCATTTTGGGGAGAAAATAAAAAATCACTTTTGGTCTACATCGCACAAGTTCATCGAGGAGTTCGAGGTCTCATCATGGACATGAATGGAAACTTGGTTTCTCGTGCCAACCTGAAGATTAAAGGACGAGATATTCCATTCAAAAGTTCAAAACGTGGTGAATACTGGCGACTGCTTTTGCCTGGAACCTACACTTTGGGTAAGTTTTGTTGTTACATTTTTTTCCCCCCACAAAGAGTGTCACTGTCACTGTCATTTCAAGCGCAACCAACTTGGTCTAATGATCTTGATGTTACAATTTTGTCCTTCTTTGTTCCTTATTTCCTCGTAACATTGTTTTCATTGTATCTTCCACAAATTCAACGGTACTTTTCATTTATTTTTTTTCTCCCTTTTTCTCCGCTCTTTGCACAATCAACTTCATCATTCATCATTCATTCATCTCTCACACTGACTGCACAACAGAGATCAGCGCCGATGGATACAATCCTACCGAAAAGACATTCACCGTCAACGAAGGTCAAATAACCAATTTGAATATTCAATTGGTCCCACTTGTAAGTATTTGACAGCACATTAACTTCCAATTGGACCGTCATCTTGACACAGACAGACACTTGTACTACTATCTAGTGCAAAGTTAAAAAATTCCATTCGCACAATCACGCTTAAGTGAAAAGTCAAAATATCCATTGAATTTGATATCGAGCTCCGGGTAAAGTGGATCGTTTAATTGCATCAAGACCATTGTTGACTCTACTCGAATCTTCTCAATCTGCCATCAGTAACAATTGACTTTGTCAACTTTCCTTCAATGAGTGTCATGTCTACTTGTCACTCACTTAACTCATTTTACTCATTCAACTCATTCAACTGACTCGACCTGTTTCTATTAAAAATTTTTAATTTTTCCATCTCATTCTAATTTTCTATTCTGCCACTTAAATCTGGTCGATTGTAATTGTTTCTACCAAAAGAGTAGGTTGCTTCACATGTCTGTATCTTTTTAATTGTTTTCGCTACCAACTCACTTTGTATGCAATGATAACTAACTTTTTATTTATAACAACATTTATACCTTTAAACTTTCATACTTTTTCTAAATGAAGTACATTTGAATTACATTTGAATCACATTTCTATCCATCTCATCTCCCTTTATCATTCATCTTGAAATGACAGTATACCTTTGATTTTGTTCAAATGACTTTTCCGACTTTTCATCTTCCAAATCTTTTTGCCTTGGACTGATTGCGCGTCACTCATTTTTGCAAAATCTCGTTTGTGTGTGCAAATTGTATTATATAACACAAATTGTGCCATCAGCATTCGTTTACATTTGGTCATAAAATTGATTGTGCATAGAAAATAACTGTCCGTTCGGTCGTACAAGGGCCGATATCCTGACTCCTGACTTCTCAATCTCCTGCTGACCAAGAAGTCACTAAACCTTGGTTAAAGCGAAAATAGTAATATTTGTTCTTTCCACTTTTTTTCCATTTTACATTTCAGTCACGTCAATCATTTTCATCTGCATCACTTTTGCAGCCAGTTAATCAGGCGAATTCGTTAACTCAGCATCCACCGACGACTTCTTTTTCTTCACGTCCATTCGCCAATTTGTTTCCATTTTCAACACACACATCACAAATGAACCCACCAGCAGCACCGATGAATCCAATCAATTCAAATTTCCATCAGTTCAATCACCCGCATCAAATGTCACCAAGTTCGCAATTTAACTTTGCAATGGTCGGTCAACAACAGCCACACTTCAATTCGCCAATTATGTCCTCTTCTTACTTATCTTCAGCTCAAACAGTTCCTGATTCCAGTCTCAAGCTGATGAAACTACCCAAGAAGGACCATTTGTTGACCCTGAGTAATCCACCACAGTCAGAGACACTTTTTTTGCCAGTTTTTGGGGCATCAGAAACAAATGCAGTCAAAGCATCACCTGCACCTCCATCACTTTCGCCATCTGCATCTGGCCCATTTTCATCCCTTTTCACTTCATTGTCTTCGAGGTGGCATGGATTAGCCAACGTTTGGGGATAAATTTCAACAATTAATTGTGTTGATGCATTTTCCATTCATCAATGTCTAAACATATTCACAAAAAAAATATGAGCAGAATACCATCTGCCAAACTTTTTGTCTTTCAATGAATCCTCTTTCACTGCCTTCTTACCTTCTCATCTTGAAAGTCCAAAATTAAGTTAATAAATTTTTTTCAACATAATTCACTCGTTAAACATCTGATTTCCAAGTATACTCATCGTATCGATATTAAATGATGAACTTGATAAATTTTCAACAGATAGTTTGTCCATCACAATTTGACTGACTGATTGGACAGTTTAAATTCAAATTTGGTCCATCAGGAGCAAACATGTTCATCTTTGAAAGCTTTAGTCTAAAAGACTTTGAAATCGCGGTTTTGAGGAAACAACAAACCTGAGCATCGATAATCAATCGAGTGCGAGTTGAAATGAGACTTTTACGATCGAATTTCTCATTAGCATCAATTAAAAACATTTTTTGAGGTTAGAATGATCATGAATTTTGCAGCATGGGTGAATCTCATTGTCACAATGATCGGTGAACAAGTGATACAGGTACAACCAGGTTAATGAACGGAAAAAGAAGTACAAATTGGGTGATGTATTAATGGTAATTATCTAATGATCAACAGGATTGTAAAGAGACTCAAAAGATCAAGTTTGATCAATCGTTGAAAGTCATGTTGATGGTCACGAATCAATTTAAGACTCAACAGGTGTCTGTGATAAAAGAAGGCAAAAAAATCACTGGTGTCAGTAATTTTCCAGATCAACTGAGGATTCACCTGGTCGGTGAACAAGTGAGTCAAAATTTATTTGAAGAATGAACGAGTCAACACCATTTACTTTTATTGATGTGATCTTGTTTCGGGGTGAAGATGAGCTATGAAACCCATTAAAGAAAAATGTTGGAGTACGATGCAAATACATTTTAAGTGTAACTCACGATGAACCTCTTTAACAAGTTGACCTCTTTGATGGAAGGCACTTGACTTGAATACAATTTACAGCCAGTGGAAATTGTCTTGCACCTCAATTTGATCTCTGACATAAAGCGGAATTGAGATCTTTTGTTTACCTTTACAAGAATCAAAAGCAATTGCATCTTCATGATCGTGAGACACTTACAAAAGAGCATTTACACGTGTTTTATCAATTCAATCGTTGACTAATTTTACTCTATCCGACTGGCAATACACAATGACCAATAAACGGATTGGTTTCATTCTTATTCATCCATACAAATTGTTATATGATACAAGTTGAAAAATAAATTATCACAATCTGATGTACCTCTGATTTCGAAATACCTCAAAGTGATGCAGCGAAGGATGACTATAATACATTTTTCCTGTAGCCAAGTCGATGGTAGAGAATCTCTCACAAGTGTCAGAGTAAAAGGAATAATCTCATGTTGGTTACTCAAACTATCACAGTTAATCGCCTGGTTTGCTTGAAGATGCATCAAGAGTATCAAAATGATCAAAAGGATCAAAAGGATCAAGAGAAAGACCCAAGAGGTCACATGAATTGGAAAATTGAACAAACAGAGGCTTGTGCAGTGTTACGCTTGGTTTTTTCAGTTGTTTATGTAAGTCAATTGTTGTCATTTGTCATTTGTCATTTTTTCCCTCATTTGGTGTTAACACCTTAACTGCTCGACTTGTCTTACCTTGTGAGTGGACCGAAGCAGAGTCTGGATGCTCACAGATGCATCGAAATGTAACACATGTTAAGTGTAACTTGGAGGTCAGAGTTACTCATTCGTTTGTGTAAGTTTATTTAGCTACGGTCTGTGATTTTTTATTTGATTCAACATGTTAGTTCCTGCTGAAAAACATACAAACAAAAAGAAGGATTAAATTTTTTCCCTTTTTCTTAACCATGTTTCATCTTCAACAGTTTGGATATTTTTTCTGCAATCCAAGTAATTGGGACTTGCGACATTAATGTTTCTGGACATTAATGGTCCTTTTTGTCGGTTCCAATTTCAGTTTAATTTTAGTTATGCTCCAGATGAACGTTTGACTCTGAGCAAGAGGATTTGTCAGGCGATTGAGGGTTAACTGGACGCTTCAAAAAATCAAGAATGCAAATATCACGAAAAATAGTTTCATCCTGACTCAGCAGAGGGGACAAGTGAATTGAAGGTATTTTACGCTTTTACTTATTCTTTAATCGACTTTATCAATCAAGTTCATTCAATTTGTTAGTCAAGCACAGTTCGAGGTAATGACCGATCTGTCCTTTTGTTTGGTCCATTGGTTGGTCCAAATATCATCTGTGGCAAGTTGTGGTATGAATTGTTTTAATTGTTCGTATGAAATATTTGTATGACTATACATGTGCTACTGTTTGTGGCTGTTTGAGTGATGACTGCAAAGACTTTTGACCAGTCCAAAGTAAGTGCTTACACTCTGCATTCAGGTCGGTAAGTCAGACCACAAGCTCAAGTCTTGTT
Organism: Hemileia vastatrix; assembly: GCA_030280995.1. Classification (NCBI taxonomy): domain Eukaryota; kingdom Fungi; phylum Basidiomycota; class Pucciniomycetes; order Pucciniales; family Zaghouaniaceae; genus Hemileia; species Hemileia vastatrix. The sequence goes on from JASXTE010000029.1 coordinate 115,243, forward strand.
CTCGAGATTTGACATCGTTGACATCAAATAAGAGATCTTGCAATGGTTGACTCGTAGAATTTTCTCCAACCATGTTATTTGGCAGGATAGGATCACAATCTTCGGATGAAACTGTTGAGTAGGACATTCGCTGCTTTGGTACACAGAAGCTAGCTCGATCAATTGACGAAGGCTGTTGATTGAGATGACTCACATCACCGCTGGATGGTGAGTTGCATTCACTATTGGGTACTTCGCGACTTTTTCGGTTCAATTTGTTATCAATAACATTTTTGTTATTGGTATTGTTGCTGCTGTTGGAATTGATGGAGTAACAGAATGGTGATTGTCTAATTTGACTGGTGATCGCAGAATCAGTACCACTGGCCACAGCAAAATCAGACAGCCATTCGCTGACTTCGGGAGAAAGATCCATATCGTTGAACAGGGAATCACAGGTCTGATCAGTCGATGATTCATGTCTTTCATCACATTTCATCTTCATCCAATTACTTTGGGTTCTGCTGGGAGGAGCAGCCATTCCTGCATTTGAAAGGCAATTCACAGGATTGTGCTCATTCTGAAAAGTGAAATTCAAGTTCAGATTGTCATCGAAAGTTCCTAAATCCAAGAAGTAGTCAACATCCAGAGGCATTTGTGATGTTTGAATGTTACCATTGTCGATGCCACAACTGGTGGCAGTCTGTTTGGCTTCTTCTTTGACATTTGCTGATGCCACTGACGATCTGTTGATGCCATGAAAATTCTTGAGTTGCATGCCAAGTCGACTGAGAACCAAAGGACAGTTATTTACCTGTTGTTGATGGTGCGAATTTTCTTGATGCTGCAGAGAATGAGTTTGATCTTCACTTTTTAAGGCATCAGTTGCATCATCAACAGTCCCATCCGAAATGTTCACAGGAATAACTTTTCGAGATGCGTCTTCAGTCCTTTCTTTGAACATGTTCCCATGATTGGACATTGGAGGTCGGATATTTTGTGAAATTTTTGACAAATTAGACTGACTCAGCTGGCAAAATACTCTAGACATTTCGTCAGCCGAACAATTGTTGTCACTGAGATGACTAATGACAGTGGTCACGAATGGAGTAGTCGTTGTTGATGCCTGACTTGAAAGATGAGGCTGGTTTTGCCAACAACCAGGTATATTGGCTTTCACAGAGGTAGAGCTGGATGGAATCTCACTTGTCGGCTCTATGACGATGGGATGGTGGGATGTTCTTACTTGCGGTAGAGAATTCTGACTTTCATTCGGTAGGTTGTGATTTTGTAACTGTGAGTGTGACTGTGGTAGGGAATCTGAGATAGTCTGGTGAGCGGGAGATGCAATTAGTCGAAATTGTGAGGTGGTAGTCAGACTCGCCAGAGGAATCGAGATAGACTGTTCTGGAGACGAAAATATTTGGCATGGAAAATGTAACTGAATATTTTGGGTTTGTTCTCGCGTTGGTTGTTGGTGAGGTTGATTTGATTGGACACTTTTTAGATTGTTGACGAATGATGGTAGCTGGTTGACTTTTGACTCTGTACTGATGACTATCTCACTGGTGTCCATGGGAACTTGAGCCGACTGAGACCAGCTTACTCTTCCTTGTTGTGAATTGGTCGGTGAATCAGGTTGTTCTTCCGATGAGAATGGAGACGATGAATTAGATCTAGATGTCTTGGTCGACCTTTGTGCTTGAGTAAGGGAATTGACTTTGTTCTCTCCGTTGGCTCGTGTGAATTCCAATACTTCATCAGTAAAGGGCTTTAGACGTTCGACGAGCATTAGCTTGGATCCAGAGACGGGTAAGTTGCGCTTTTTCAAATGGAACTTGAGGTCAGATACTTTCAAGTCTTCCAGCTTGGAAACAAGCTTAGAACTATTGTTGAGTTGACAGTTGATATGCATTCCAGCATTCGAATCCTGGTTTTTAATGTCAGAAGAAACGCTGCTGATGTTATGGGCAGATTGAAAAGTTTGTTTTGTTGACTCATCAATTTCAGTTGGTTGCATCGCACTTGTATTTGTGAATGCATTTGAGATGATGTTACATGAATTTTGTACGCATTGCATTTGTTTATGATTTGAAATGGATGACTGATCCTGCTGTTGCATGTGAACTCCATTCTGTTGGAGAAAAAGGTAAGGTAGGCAAACAATATGATGATGAATAAATATAGTCATCGAATTGAAAGAAAGTCATATCTAATAAGTGTGATGTATTGGAAATGTAAATTTAGATTAATCCTCACCTGTGCGGGCACTAATTGTTGCTGAATCACATTTTGATGGTGCAGTTGATTTCGATGTTGATTCTGTTCAAGCTGCCACTGGAGAAAGAGTTGCTGCTGCTTGAGAAGCAATTCATATGATGTTTCCAGAGCAGAATTAGCTACTTGGTTCTTTTGAGAGTTTGGAGGTCCCTACATGGAGGAAAAACAAATTCGATCATTGATCATACACAGAGGTACAATAAAATATCAGTTGATTTGAATTTACTAGAGTTGTAGTGATGGATTGAATAAGTGAATTAACTGAATAATCGTATTTGAGGTACTTATTTCAATCTATTGACTACTGCTAGTAACATTTGGACCAGAAAGATTAACAAATAAATTCCTCACCTTATATTCGTGAAATTTAATTGTTCTAGATTTAGGGTGGACCTTTGACTTGGATTTCTTGCGAGTCTTACAGATAAATTGTCTGCTTGGATTGGATGGGGCACCTGTTGAAGTACCGGTGGTCACACCATGACCTGGAGTAAAGTTAGGCTTTGAAACAGCCGAGTCACTTTTGGGAGAAGCCAGCACGAAAGATGCAATCTTCAGGCCGCCGAGAGATCAATTTGCTACTCTGGCGACGATGGTGTTTCCACTTTAACCAGTGCATAGGTTATTCGTGTCAATCCAGATACAGTTGGTCGGTTGGTGAATAAATGAAAAACTTTGAGCAGAATATTGTGATTGTGGTTGTGCTGTTGACACTGTTGATTGAAAAAAAATTGGCTGATATTTAGCAGAAAGATTTGTTAGAGTGCTTGTGGTCGCAGGGATTGATGAAGAACAAAGTAGATTGGACAACGATGAAACTGATGAAACTGATGAGCTAGTCGCAGTGGTCTTAACGAACGTCACGGCAAGTACAGGCAAAAGAGAGTAACTGGTGACCGAGCCATCGCTCAAATCTTGCGGAGGAGAACCATCTAAGCTGGATATCGAGCTTTCTGGGTCCTCCAAGTGAAACAGCGGGGGTGGGTGTTTAACTGGCTCGCCTTCAGATGTAGCCTTAAACTGTAGTGCACCTTCTTTGATAGCCTGGACCAGACCTCCTTCTGCCACCAAAATATTACCCTTGACCAGTTCTAAAAGACCAGGTCTGTGAGAAAAACAATTAATCAGACAATCACTCAAACGAACTCGTTTTAAATTCCTCTGATTAATCGGCAAATTGGGATTGACTGTTGTGCCTCACAGAATTTGATTCTCAGTCGAAAACCGTCGAACTGGTCTTTGTTCGATTTTGTTCCTCACGAATTCTCCAATTTTCTACTCTGTTCACAGATATTTGGCAAAGTTTTCAGAGCTACTGTACGAGTAGAATATAAAGTGAATACAAATACGGTAAAAATACAAGAAAAGACAAAACAAAAAATGATGAATGGTGAATGGAAAATGGAAAATAGTGAATGGTGAACCTACGCAGGAAATACTTACGCGGCAGGATGCCTTGTTCTACCAACTGACTCATCGGCCGACCAAACAAAAGTTTCACCTTGAGTAATTTTTTATTCTCAACCATGATTTTTGAATACCCTTCGTCCAAAATAACCCTCAGTGATCCGATTTGGGTCACTTGCCCTGGTCGATGGTTCTTTTTTCATGAGCCACTTGAGACAGCATTCAACAATCGCTCCGACCAAGTACTAATTGAAATATATGTCTCAACAAGATTGCCTTTTGCAGTTGTGAAGATGACAGAACCGGGGAAATTGTGAAAAAGCACACCTGTTTTCTTCACACCTGTTGAAAAGATGTACGCAGTAGATAGGAAGGTAGAAACATAACTTTAAGAATCAGATGAAGAAGTCAAGTGAAGTGAGTCTTTTTGAATAAATGATTCGATTCGAGTAGACGACGAAAGAATAACTGTTAGGATTTGAGTAATAGATTGCCTCTAAACTCGTCTTGTTCACACTTTCAAGTTCTACTGCAAGTTCTAACTTGGTTCAATTCTTTCACTTGACTTGTTAACTTGCCAGTCACTGTTCCTTTGCAGAATTGACATGAGCTGACCAGTCTCCTGACAGTCTTTGTCATCGACATATAATTCATCACAATAATCATGTTTATTGTCGACACTCGGTACATTGTAGAAATGTCTCATCTTCCTGACAGCCTTCCTACACCGACAAATGAGTTCGGTCCATTGTGGCAGTTTCCTGCTTCTTTGGCCATCTCAAAATATAAATAGTCAAAATGAGGTCTGTTGAAGTCTGTTGAAGTCTACTTTCTGTGTCTTTTGCTTTCTCCTCTTTAGCCAGCCTACACCAGCATCGATTCCTACATTTATTCGTACTAACATTTTCACATTTTCACATTCTCTGCCTTTCGCATCTCACTTTGTGCCGGCCACTGCCCACTTCTGGACCTTGAGCTGTTTGCCGACCCACTCGTAGAGTGACCCTGCTTTGCCTTCAGGCTTTTGCTTTGATATGTTTACGAGGTCGGCCCACGACCTGTAAATTGATTCACCCACTCACATCCGATTTTTCAAGTCCCGTTCATCTTGTCCTCTTGTTTTCTTCTCTTCTTGTCTTCTTGTCTTCTCTAATGCACTTTCACTGCACTTACGAAATTTGTTTTCATCTTTGCTTGTGTGTGCAAAACAAGTGACTCATAGTCACTGCCAGGTTTTCTCTTTTTATTTTCTCCTTCTCACTTTGACCTGTATAATTGACATTAAAAAGTGAAACTCCTTACTTCTGTAAAACTATTTCCTTCCTTCACACACTTTGGATGCATTCACTTAAACTCTTACGCTCAAACGTTTGTTTCACCTTTTCATTCCTACACTTTTATTCTGTTGCCTTTTCTTTCTTTAACTCTTTTTTCCATTTTGTCACTCTCACATATTCAATTTACCCGTGCGACATCGATTCACAAGATAATGAGAATGAAGACCACTTCATTCGATTGGCAATTTTCAACCAACTGATAGGCGATTCTTTTGCTCCACAGTTGTCTAGTTTCTTTATATCTTTATTTGAAGTGACCGATGAAATGTTGATGATAGGATGAGTGATGATTCTTGCAATTCAACCATCAATCCTTACCTCAAGTCCTTTACGCATAGGAAGGTATCTCGCGAATTAAAAGACACTATCAAAGGTTATTTGATATGAGCTAGCAAAAAGACATCTAACGAATGGTGGTTAAGACAACTAAATCAGAAAAAATTATGAAAAGTTAAATCATTTTTTCGCTGTTAAATGCCTTTTTTGTGATTTTATTTTTCTTCGTTTTGAATTAACAGTAGTTCATCAAAAGCCTTCCAGTTGAGGTAATGACTTGTACAATTCTAGAGACTCTGGGTTGACGATGGATCCGATATTTGGAACAGTCTTTCCGGCAATAACTGTCTTCACAGCAATTTCTACTTTTTTTCCAGTCATAGTGTACTGAAAACAAAAAACAAGTTACAAAAGAAATACCAGTGAGAATATTGCATTTAAATTTCCTTGTAGATTACATTTACCATGGCAACAATTACTTACAGGAATGTCTTCAATCGGCAATATAACAGCTGGTACGTGTCGTGGTGACAATTGTTCACGTACAGCTGTGGTAATAAGTGAAACTAACTTTGAATCAAAAGTAAATTCACTTTTCATCTTGACGAAGAGGATAACTCTTTCTTCACTTTTGTCTGCATTACATTGACCGACACAAACAGAATCAGCAATCTGAGGAAAACTCTGAATAATATTGTAAATTTCACTGAAAAGAGACAATCATCAACCAATTAGTCAACAGTCACTTGTTGAGATGGAAGAAAATAAATACCTGGAACCAAACCTAATACCATTAGGATTAAGTGTGCCATCTGACCGACCTAACATGACGATTCCACCAGTTTTGCTCTTGATGATGCAATAGTCTCCATGAGACCAAATTCCTGGGAACTTTTCAAAGTACGCTTTGTGATATTTAGATCCCTTTTCGTCATTCCAAAAGAAAACTGGCATACAGGGAAATGGTTTAGTGACGACTAATTCACCTTCTTCATCATACACCGGTTTACCATCGACAGTATAACACTCGACAGCCATACCCAATCCTCGCGTCTGTATTTCCCCTTCGTAGACCGGCAGATTAAAGCTATGATGAGCAAAGCAAGATATGATATCAGATCCACCAGTGATAGACCCGAGGAGAACATCTTTTTTGACGCAATTATAAATCCATCTGAATGACTGAGGTGATAAAGGTGATCCAGTGGAGAGAATGGCCTTCAGTGATGTCAATTTATGACTTGACATTGGCTTGTACCCTTGGGTTTCGTTGGTGGCGATCCATTTGGCACTCGTACCAAAGATGGTAACTTTGAGTTGATCAACCAAATCCCAGAGTCGAGTGATATGAGCGGCTCCATCATAAATTACAATTGTACAACCAGATACGAGGCCAGAAACAAGCCAATTGTACATCATCCAGGCAGTTGTTGTGTAGTATATGAAAACATCGGAAGAATTAAGTTCGCCATGAATCAAATGTTCCTTCATGTGTTCAATGAGAGTACCACCGTGTGAATGTACCTGGAAAATTTTAAATTATAATTGTTAATCGAAAATAAACAGTTAACCTTCAAGAGGAATCTTACCATAGATTTAGGAGGGCCAGTTGACCCAGAACTGTAAAGTATACACATGGGATGATTGAAGGGTACTTGAGCATATGTCAATTTGTCCAATGATGCTGATTTACCATTTTGCGAGGCAAGCAACAAAAAACTAGACAGAGAGTAAGTTTTGTCGAATTGTTCTAAAAGAACACAAGTTTTTTCCTTGATGCTTCCTATCTGGACGTCATCAGCTTTGCCTGAGCATATGATTGTAGCTTTGAGTTGAGTAAGTTCATTGATGATTTTCTCAATTTTAGAATGCTGTAGGAAAGTTTTACCATTGAATATTGCAGAGTCAACTGTGAAGAGAACTTTTGGATCAATTTGCTTGAAACGTTCTAGGATACTTTTTGAGCCAAAGTCTGTTGATACACATGACCAAATAGCACCAAGTGAAACTGTTGCTAAGTACGCGTACAGAGTTATTTCATTATTTGGTAGAAGTCCAGCAACTCGATCGCCAACTCCGACTCCGAGAGCAGTTAAGGATGAAGCGTAAACTGCAACATTTTCTTTCAATTGACAATATGTAATCGAATTTGTCACTTGTTTTTCGTCCACGAATATCGCTGCGACATCATCATCATTACCTTTTTCAAGGATATTCTCAGCATAATTCAATTTACTTCCTGCAAACCAAATTGGGATGGAATCCATTGATTTATCCGCTTCAAGTACTGAGTTATAATTGGATGAATGTATGATTTGACAAAAGATCCATACTTCAGACCAGAAAGATTCAATATTATTGACTGACCAGTTATACAGATCATTGTAGTTCTTTAAGTTCAAGTTATACTTTTCATTGATAGCACATCTGAAATGTTCTATTCTAGTTGAAGTTATATCTTGAGGAGCCCACAATAGTTTACTTGTTAGTATTTCTTCTTCCATATTGACCTTATTGACCTTATTGACTTGATTGACAATTTAGAGAGATGAAGATGAGAATTCCATAAGTCGATATAAATTTTTTTTTTCTGTTGTGAGTATTATTAATAGTAGAAAATGACTTTCGCTGTGTAGGCAATCACGCCACGGGGAAAAATTTCAAGACAAACTGTTGATTACGTTGATCAGTTGCGTGCAAATAGTTTGAAATATACATTCTCGATCCACCGTACATTCAGGAAAATCTTTTTCGCTTGCATAATTCTTTCTCCAAGGTTCAATCAGCTGAAAATCGAGAGTGATTCCACCTTGTGGTTCTTAATCTTAGCGCTTTTCAGTTGAGGAAAAAATCGATTTGTTAACATCTATCCTTGTATCAAATCATTCGATTCCACTTAAAACAGTGCCTTAATGATGAGAAGTAAGATTACTTCATTGAATATTCAAGCTTTTCCAAATGGCAAAGTAGGCGAATGATATCATTTTCGTATTCTTTTGACAACGGTATTCTCATACTTACATCATCATGATCTCAATGACGCGAGAACATAAAAAAAAACTAGCTATAATAAGTACATTGATATCAAAGGCTGGACCTATTACTCTATCAGAGTTAAATATGACTGTTCGCGTTCAAGATTACCGTTCGACTTTTTGGTTAGAATTGGTTAGATGTAGAGACCTATGAATGGTGATGATGACTGGCAATGTGCTTAAGTAGACGATCAGTTATTGGAAAAAAAAGATTTAGCCAGTTGCTTTGTAAGTCGGACAGTTCCACTAGAAACGGTTCATTTTGACTGTTGACCATTTTTGATATAATTTATTAGATTTTCTAATATTTTCATTACACATGAAGAAATTATTATGCTTTCTCATGTGCTGAGCTAAGGATTGTTGGAAAGTTCTCCATCAGCCTGAACAAATTTGTTACAGGTCTATCTGGTTAAACAAATCTTTCTCAACCGCTGTTGGACCAATCTGATCCGAGTGTTTCTTCCTGCCACTTGGACAGCAAAACCTTGAGCAAGAATTCAAACCTAATTGTTTAAGGCATGGAGTACATCACAAAAATGAGGAGACATATTTTTTTATTTGTACAACTAACCAAACCGAAAATTTGTCTGGAAATAAACATTCTAGATCGGCTGGTGGATCTCATGGAATGACATAAGATTGTGAATTTTTTTCTTCATTCGAGAGAATTGTAAACCAGTAATTGCTTGAGTACTTTTGACTGACTTGTCTCTCGAATCTCACCAGCAAGGAACATCTCATCAACAACTGAGTAGACTTTGTAGAAATTAAAAACGAGATCCAATTCGCACACATTGTGGAAATATTCATTGAGAACTTCGACAAAATTGTGAATGGCTTCAAGATATGCCAGATTGTTGTCACTCACATCGACACAAATGCAAAAGTAAAGACCAGCATACCTTCGATAGACTATCTTGAAGTTGCGAAATTCAACAAAATTGGTATGCTTGGCATCTCGAACAGTAACCACTGCGTGGACCTCTTCGATGAGTTTTTGTTTTTCGTCATCATCGAAATTCATGTACCATTTAGCGAGACGAGTCTTACCAGCTCGGTTTTGAATGAGTATAAAGCGAATCTGTTTTCATTGGCCATCAAAAGGTTATAGATATAATCATGTATCTTTAAAATCATTGAACTTACCATTATTGTAATTAATGTGACCAACAAATGACCAAGAAAAGGACAACCTAAACCCAGTCGAAATTCAGATTCAACGTAGCGCCTCTCACGGTGTACTTTGGTGAGACGCCCCCAGCGGTAAGACAGCGACACACTCTCAGCGCGCCAGCTGATTTAACTTGTCAGTCGCCATTTGTCACTATTTACCAATCCATGTGATATATTTGGTCATAATATTCATCATAAATTCATCATCATCACTTTCAACAACAGTACTGTACATTTAACACGATATGGACCCGTCTGGGTCCAGAAAAAGAAAAGATTCTCCGGCTCATCCTCTCAATAGTGACTGGTTGAATGAAGCTTCTCGATCGAAAAGCAAAAAATTCAACTATCCTGATCTTTCAAAAGATAATTACCTCAATGATTTCGTTTGTCCAATATGCTTTGAAGTTATAGATGAACCTCATGTCACAAAATGTGGTCACACTTTCTGTTTTAAATGTATCTCCTTGTCCCTTGGAAGGAGCAATCGATGCCCTGAATGCAGCAAATTTATTGATTCTATTTTTCCTAATTTACTTTGTAAGTTTCTATACCGTGTGTTTATGTAATTTTCCATTGCGTTGTCATCACATATTGTTTAACCAAGTGTCTCACTAATTCTCTCATTTGTTCCTCGGTACACCATGGATAGTAAATGAAGTCATCTGCAAACAAAGACGGACGATGATTCAAAACAAGATTGAATCATTCAGCAATGTAAGTTCGATTGTAAGTACTCTGTTTGGATTTATAATTTAATTATATTTTGATACTTTTAGCACTCGCAGCTAAATGAAATTCACAACTTGATTGAAAAGAAGTCATCATCGATGAGTATTGAAGATGTCAATAACTTAATTGCGTCCCTGAAAAGGCACAAATACTCACTTGAACAGGTAAATATTGTATGATATTTGTTGATTTACTTATTCTCAAAATTCTCATTATTTCATTTAGACATCTCGTGCTGTTCAAGTTGATCTAATAAAGGACTTTTTGATGGATCTACGGAAGAAAAAACAGCAACAGTTGGATCAAGTCAAATGTGAACTTTCTTTGGTTGAAGATGACATCAAACGTGTCGATGAAATATACATTAAGAATAGTGATAATAGTACGGTTAAAGCTGCTGAAACATCGGAAGTTTCTCCCGGGTGTATAGCTGATCATCCCAAAAGTTTGGATGCTTCAACTTTAACCAACTCGTCAATCAGTGTCGACTCAACCAATGATGGTGCTTGTAAAGATGTATTGACATTAAATTCACCTGAACCTTCATCTTCTAACGTAATGAATGTCAATGATGATGTCACCGCATTCAATCGGCAATTTGTACTATCGAGCACATTCACAGAGTCACTGGAGCGAAAAAAGAAGAAACTAAACAGTCACTTTGATTTGTTGGAAAATTGTTATTTTACCACCCGACGTTCATGTTTAATTATACCCAATGATGATGAAAATGCTCATAAAACTAGTTTGTTGGAATTTGAGAAGTCTCTTGGTAAATTCACTGCATTCACCAAAATTCGCCCACTCGCAACACTCAACTATGAAATGTTCTCCTCGTCCAGCATTGTTTCAACTATCGAGTTTGATAGAGATAATGAATTTTTCGCCATCGCTGGCGTCACTAAGAAAATCAAGTTGTTTGAATACTCTTCAGTTGTTCGTGATTCGCTGGACATTCACTATCCGGTTGTCGAGATGGAAGGTGATTCAAAAGTCACTTGCATTAGTTGGAATAGTTACCTGAAAAACATCATGGCTTCTTGCGACTACGATGGAAGAGTAACCATTTGGGATGCCAGTGCTTACACCAAGTTGAACAGTTGGCAAGAACACCGAAAACGATGTTGGTCAGTCGATTACAACAAAGTTGACACCAAAATTGTGGCATCTGCTTCGGATGATTCAACTGTCATGCTTTGGTCAACGGACATGGCTTACTCTGTAGGTAAAATTGAAGCTGCCACCAATGTTTGCAGTGTCAAATTTAATCCTTGTGAAAAGGAAAACTTGGCTTTCGGCTCGGCTGATCACTGTGTATACAATTATGATCTTAGAAATCTTAAATCACCTGTTAATGTTTTCAAAGAACACACCAAGGCTGTTTCCTATGTAAAGTTCTTAAATCGTCATGAACTTGTATCTGCTTCAACTGATTCTCTACTAAAACTCTGGTCACTCAAAGAAGGATATTGTCAACGATCATTCAAAGGTCACATTAATGAAATTAATTTCGTCGGTTTGACGACTTCTGGTGATTACATTGGATGCGGCAGTGAAAATAATTCTCTTTATATTTACTACAAAGGTGTTCCCAGGCATGTGTTATCATTTCAATTTGACTCTTCAAGACAAATGGTAAGTGTTATTCTTTTATTCATCGTTCCATCATTGACTCTTCTTGTAACTCCTCTTCATCTCAGGGCGAAGAAAGTGATTTTGTCTCGGCCATATCTTGGAGAGATGGTACTAACGTTATTGCAGCTGCTAATAGCCAAGGTGTCATCAAGGTAATCAAAGAAATTTTCTTCCTCAGAATCATTTGTAACTTTTGATTGTTTTCTTTCAATTACAGATTTTAGAACTTGTGTAGCAACTTAATTATTTACAAATAATCCTCAACATTCCAGCTCATTCATGGCATCATGACCTCAGATCGATTCGGTTCACTATGGATAGTTTACTAGATCCGTTACTATGAACCATTGATAATTGTCATATCCTCAGCTATCTAGAAAATTAAACTGTAGAATAACTAGACAATTGTAAAATAAAGATTTATCAATTTCATTTTTCGCATCACTCGATGTCCTTTCCGCTGCTGGACATCTCGTTCGCGGTTCATATGAATGATTTTATCAACTTCGGATTAAAGAACAACCATCATTGATGTTATATGAAAATCCGACAAAACACCGTGCAATCTTAATCTCATTCGTTGCATGTTTATAATACAAATGTTCCTCGTAATATGTAAGCAGTAATGAGAACTTCAAATTGAGATGTTTACCGTTGGTATTGGAGTGTAAATAAGTTCAAACAAGCAATATCCAGATGAGAATATGATCTGGTTCGGGAAAGTAAAGAATGTTATGTTTGTCCTTTCATTTAATGATGTACCTGACCCTATGGTGAAAGCATTCTTTTCTCCATTGATAAAGGATCACTTGAAATTGTGAGTTGAATGTTCTTCCACCGAGGGAAGTTTGGACAGATGGACATCGACAATTGAATTAGGTGTAATGGTCTGAGTCTTAGTGTAGATCTCATGTCAAAAGTCAACTCAAGTCACTTTGCCTCAAGTGTAATTAATGAAAGATCTCATGAGAACTGAGAAACAGAGCTGAGATGGTCAAGTTGGACCGAGGAGTGGCATCAAAATGTTAAAAGAGTTGTAGGATTGTTCAGTACACATCGCTTTGGCCAATGACTTATGGTGACAAAACAAACAGTTGTCAATAGAAACAAGAATTGAAGTAAGATGATCTCCACTTAATTGTCTGATAATTGTACACACAATGCCGTGTTATGAGTCACATGTCACTCGACTTCGACTTCGAATTCGCCTCCGGTCAGGTTCATTTGATTGATTGACTCATTCAAGTGGACATCTTTCCTTTTTTTCGCATTTGTTCGTTCTTTCATCCAGTCTCTTCGTCCTGTTCTCTCCAAAGAACACTCTCGCCTGCCAATTGTACTGAGGCGACTCGAGGCGAATGAAGAAGCCCGAACAATCTGAACTTACTTACACTCGGAACAATGTGAAAGCAACTCACCTGCAGTGAGGAATAAACTTTTGTTTGCACAATATTTTACTGTGTTCATTCGACTACTACTAATTTCGTGATGAATAAATCTTTTCTTCGTCTTCTCACTCTGTCTGTCCAGACTGTCATCATTATTTCCGGTAAGAACTTTAGCGATATTTTTCCTCGATTTTTTCAAGCAGCAATGTGAATGGTCTATTGTTGAAACTTGAAAAGACAAAACTATGTTGATTTGAAAGTGATTGGTATCAGATTGATATAGCATGTCTTATGAACATCATTTTGAGAAAGAATATCAGATCGAAGGAAAATCAAGACACAAGTTTGGTTGTCTATTAATCGATAGAATTGATTAATGAATCTGTTTCTGGTAAAAATCGAGTCTACATGAGAGGATTACATGAGTGAATTAGTTGGATGATGAACTCAAGATGAGCGAGAGAAATGAATATTCGAAATAGTGAACATAAGCGTCAGTCGAGGACTAATTGAATCAAATAAACAGCTAATTAAAGCATGATTCGATGTTAAGAGTTATGTCATGACACGCACATGAGGGGCAAAAGGATTACAGTAATAATTGAGCAAGCGAGTTCTCACCGATCTTCCTGAGTAGACCAGTTTTTCTGACTCATGACAGAACTCGATTGTATCGAATTACAGCATATACCTTTGTCAAGGTACCATTTGCGGTGAAGTCGAGGATTGAATCAATAACAGGCACAACATTTCATCTTTAACTCCATGCAATTGCTAAAGGTCTGTTTTGCCTTTGCACCAACTTTCATTTGGTTTCATTTTTTGTTCATTGTAACGCGTGAGTCGAATGATCGGACTTTCCAACTGCCAACTCATTCGACTTGAGTACAAGTAGAACTCTCTTCACTCCAAACATATTCACATTCACTTGATATTCACTAACACCACTGCTAATGAATTCATTGGTATGGAAAATGTGTACTCACAACACATTCACACAACACAGATGCCCTCATCGTTGGCAGAAAAATGTCTTACTCATTGACTTTTTCATTTGCCAGTATTCAAATTACCCGTTTCAATTGGCCAAAATTTGAAGTCGACGAAGATAGTTCCAACTTGTCACTTGTCCGAATTCGACTCATGCCTCGGCAAGATAAAGTCAGTCATGGAGTCTGATGACCTGGCCTTTGCATCCAATATGAGTCAATTGAAGTCTGCTTGCAAGTGAGTATCAGTTGGTTTGTAAATTTTATTCCATCACAATTTACTGACGCGTGTACCCATCTATTGACTCACCAGAGATCTGCAGGAAGGTGTTTGGTGTGCAGATGATCACATGAAACGTTGTGTTTCTCGCAATCAGAAGCAAGTGTTTGAAGAAATTGTCCAAGGATCAAGGGAAACAATCAATCGACTCTGTCTTCCTGGACCAGTTCAACGAGGTGAGTTGATGACTTTTTCTGCCAAATCTGTTGTTTCTTTTTCCTGTCTTCTCACTTCAGTGTCATATGTAAGTTGTCACAGTTGTCATTTGGTAACTTGTTTTCTTTTTTCCACCGGCAAGATTACCTTCGTTTTTCGAGTTGCTACAGAGATATTGCCAAATCGGAAGCAAAGTGTGGACTTATGTTACGAAAGTTACAAGAGATGGACATTCAAATGAGCCACTCGGATCAATCCAGCATCGAAAAAGATTTGCAAAGATTTTGCTGGTGAGTAGAAAGAAACAACTGACAGTGCCAACAAATAGCGAATTCGAAAGAAGAGAAGAACAAAAGTCCACCAAAGTACTTTTTTCTTGTCACATGTTTGCATCTGCTCTTTTTTCTTGTCTTTTTCTGTGTAAATTTGGACCTGACATTAGCATGAAATAGTGAATCCTAGTCTATTTTAAAATCGAGGGTCATGTCACTGAAGAACAAAGTCACTTCACATGAGATGGACATTGTCTTTGACTGGACACTGTCGTATATTTGCAAAATGAATGATATTGCATGAAAATTTTGCGACATTTGCGACTTACCAGTGTCTGTGGCAATGGAGACATGAGTTGTGAAACAAGAACAAAATGACCCCTTGCCTCTAGTACAAGAGTGTAGATAGTTGATACTAGTGAAATTCGACACTATCGCCATGTTCAAAGGAGTCAATAACAACTGATTTGGCTGATTCGACTGATTCTTTTTTTTCACCTGTATCATCATCACCATACAGTGCGTTCAGTCGGGCTTACAAATGTCAAGGTAGGTAAAACACCTGAGTTCTTCAAGTTCTATTAGTTCTGTTTGTCTTATTAATCTCCCTATTTAATTTTGTGACTAATTCCAGTTGAACATATGCGTATTGACCATCAAAAGTGTGGATCTGAAGCTGTCAAGTTTTTTCAAACTAATATCGAAGCGATTTCTAATTCACTGATACACCGACACTGCACCGACTTTGCCTTCAAGTGCGATGCTCATTCACTCTACGATTCGATGACAAGTGGCCAAGAAAATGTTCAACCATTTTGTTTTCATTTCAACGGTATGACTGGAATTTCATATTTAATGCTGAAAATTCTTAATGTATTCTGGAACCTTCAATTTGTTTTCCATTCGACATTTGTTCGATAATAAAATGTTAATTCGATTGATAACACATTTGACTCATATTTGTTCGGAATGTGATTGTGAAAGTTCTATCTTGACAATGAAGATCTTTGTGCAAGTTGTGCGAAGTAAATCTGTATACTTTCGATTGTGCGAGGACACTAGTATTACTCATGCCATGGACAAGCGAAAAGATGAAAAATATCTAAAGAATAGGTGTAATTTTAAGGAGCTTTTAGTGAGACAGATATCACCATGTTTGCCTGAAAAATATACAACTTTGACCAAATTGACAGATACATTCCATGTTAATAGAGAGTTTAATTATAAAAAGAAATCTGTAATCGGGACTTTTGTTTACGGCAAAATGATGCTGAGATTGTCAGTTGTGATCCTCAATTGGTTCAGTTCGACGAATCTACGTTCATTGATCGCTCCATCTGAGCAAAATCAAGGACAGGGTCAGGGTTTTCTCTCTTTCCTCTCTTTTTAGCCTGATGCAAGTGTTCGGTCGATTCTGCGTATTCATCAGAACATTCCTGTGCAGGGAAGTAGTCCTTTCCATGCAACTTGATTGACAGCTAAACGTGGTTTTCGAATACTTTGAAATTACATTTGTTGGTTTGACTTGGATTGAAATCAATCAATTATCTCGACTGATTGTCCAGACCCGACTCCTGGGGCCAAAAAAACGTCGAGGATATTAATTGAATTCTCATGAAATTGTGTGGGATCAGCATAACTGACCTTGCAAGATGAACAATCGAATGATGCTGGTTCCTTTGTTGATGACCCTGATCATCGGGGTCGAATCGATTTCAGGTAACATGTTGGGTAATATCTACATGTGCAGTCCATCTGCTGAATATGTGGTCAACGAGTGCCACCACATTTACGAAGAAGAACGATATGAATTCGGTCGTGACTACTGTTGCATTTATGCAAAATTTCGTGAATGTTTACGTGAAAGGTTGGCCATCGCATGCAGAAGATCTATTCAGCAGTTAGTAGATGCCAAATTAGGCCTGACCAGGCCACGAGATTGTCTCGGTGTTTACTATCCGTCAGCCTGGTGCTGGTTCTTTTACAATGTTTACCTTCTCGCCATCGTTGTCGGCATAATTGGACTGTCAATTGTTGCCACGATCGTCTTGTGCTGCTATCGATGTTTAACTAGAATGTTTCCAGCAAACGTCGATCAGAAGTGACCGAAAGGATATCAAGTCAGTTTATGAATCAACAACAGGAGATAAGTAACTTGTAAGAAGTATTATCAAGAGCTATCAATCAATCAATAATTTTACCCACATGGAAACTGTGAACAGTCTGTTCATATGGTCAACCAAACACCGCTCATTAGCTTAAACTGAAGAACAATTCACCACGGTTTCAAAGTTATTCCTTGTCATCACAAACCAACAAGTTCTATCGAGACGGTGTTTGACATCGTCCATCACCTGTACAGTGAGAAGCATCAAATTATTGGCCAATCGATGAGAAAACTTGTCAATCAACTAATAACATGTTGTGCGACTGTGAATCTTCCGAAAGCAAATTAATCACAATGCAAAGTCGTATTTTATCTTCCATTTCAAGAGTAAAAAACAAGTCTATTGCAAACTAAATTGTATCCTGTGTTGTTAATTCTGAAAAATTATCCAAACTGTTATTAGAACTCATTAGTTGACCAAAAAGAACATGTTGCCAAAGAATATATAAAAAGAATAAAAAATGAATTATGTTTATTTATCAAAAGTAGTTCACAGTTGAAATGCCATTTGTATTGTCATTGTTGTTAACTATGGTTATAATTTGCACATTTCAAAGACCATTAAAATTAAGTTAGTCGGTAGGTAAGAATCTGACGTCTAGTAAACTTGGTAGTGGCCACTATGACTGCTACAACTAATTTGCAAAGTTATGCTTCCACCTCTGGAGTGAATAATTTTGGCCACTGGATCAGTTGAAATGTCAATTTTGACTAATTTGACCGATCACATGTGTCCGCTGAGACCAACGTCATGTGAAACGGTATCCATATCTCCTCAGTCCTAACTAAAGTATAAATATCAAGTCTTTCTCTCTGACAAGTCACATCATACCGTCAACTTCATAAGATCATCATCATCATGCCATCATTCCATGTTACCATCATGACCACTTACCGACGAGTTCACATCAGAGTGAATCAGATGTTAGACTTCCAACATCATTGGAATCAGATGAATCTCCTCATCTCTCACACCATTGAATTACTATCGTTGGTGGCATTATTTGGAATAATTATATACAGTGCAATTGATTTAACCACGGATTTTCAATTGTTTAAATTATTGACTATTTTGTCATTTGGTTGCATCTTCAAAATTTGGTTCGTTGACAACATGTCCATTTGTTTTGAAAGTGACTCAACACAACAGTTGATAGAAGCATTCGACCATCTATCTACAACAATGTGATTATCTTATTTCAATTATCCAGAATCTGCATCATTAATCTTTTTAAAGCTGCCAATAAAGTTAATTTGATGAATTTTACTTTTTTGTCTCTTTCACACAAATTAGTTCGAAATCTGCCATCCCTGACCAAGCTTGGCTTAAGATAATGTCAATGCTCCATAATGGATGGCTTATTTCCATTATTATGCAAATAATTATTGTCAACAATTGTACTAGTCGAAAATTGTTAGCTGCTATGGCCGGAGAGTATATTTTTTGCACATCCAGATTGATATTCGTTAGTTGATCGCCACTTCATTGGTCGATTTTAAAACCAAACTTAAGCTTGAAGTTCACTCAATCCAAGACTTTGAGCTAACCTCCAAGGTAAATCAATGATAAAGTGTCTGGGTAAAACATAGTTTTTCATAAAACATAATTATGTACATTTTATCGTCAGTTGGACGGATAAAGGCAAAAAATTCCAGATGGTGAAAAAAAGCTTTCAATACAAATCCACAACAATCCTCTGAGCCTGACTTTCATCCAGAAGTGTCTACTCCTTGGTGTTGTCATTGTGCGAATAAATCAATTTAAAAGTTAGTCTTTCTCAGGTGAATGTGCTTTTTTCTACATTAATTAACCCTCGATATCAATTAGGCAGGCAAAAAGTATCAATTCGGGTGAGGATGTTTATTGAGCACTGACATGCAACATCATGAGACTGTTGCACACCTAAGATGCCTCTCATCAGTTGTGGATGGAGGAAAAAGGTACACAGTTAACCCGACAGATGTGAGTTTATCATCACTTGACTAGGTCATACTTCTCATGGCAACGTGAAGATTACACGTTGAGAAGAATGAGAAGAATGAGAAAAAGGGAAAAGTGAGAAGAAGAATGGCGATCGAACGACATCTTCGTCTTACCATTTGATCGGGCTTCTTTTCATTATTTATCGATCTGGTAATCGACTTAGTCATCCAATCTCATCAACTCATGGACACTTGTGGATCTTGTATGACAGACGTAAGATGAAGTGTTTTCAATGGTTCACTTCATGTTTATTCCTGACCTTTGTGATGGAATGTATTTGTGTTCATCAATTGACGACGAGTGAATCATTATTTTCACAAGATTTTTTGTATAAACAGTGTCAACACATTGCCAAGTACGACACAGATCTATTTTTTTACACCTACAGAACAATCGAACATGGCTGTACTGTCTATTGCTACTGGCTCAAGTCACAGTTTCATGAAGGTTTTTTTGACTCCACTGTCAACAAAGTCTACTACAACAATGGCAAAAGGTGTAAAGACACGAGTCACATCTGCGAGTATGGACAATGCATTCATTCCAACGATACTGAACTGTTCAAGTCATCTACAACCAAAAGTCCAATTGTCCTCACTGATTTTGGTCGAGTTATAATCGAATTCAAAGACGGTTTTTTCATGAAGGAAGATTCTAACGGTTCCAAGGGAGACCCATTCATTCTCTTTCGTCACAAGGGCAAAGTTTACAAGACCAGGATAAAGAAAAATACATTCAATCCAACATACAACGAGGAATTTACTGTTGCTGAAAAATTCTCCATCGATGACACAATCGACATTCACGTTCAAGACAAAGATAAATACAGTAGAGATGATCGCCTGGGCCAAGTTAATATTAAACTGCGAGACATTGTTCAAAACGGTAATAGTGGATCCATAATCAGATATCCGGTTGGTGACAATTACGATTGGCTGGACATCCGAGTCACCTGGCAGCCGGTGTGACTAACTGACTGACCCACTGACTTACAATAGTAGTGAAAACAACTCATCCGATTTAGCAGAAATTATCATTTAATCAATCATCTTTTTGATATGTCTACTTACCAATAAATCAACTCATCAACTCGTACATCGAAGCTCCTGGAGAATGACTGATCAAAATCAGTCTGTATTGATTTTTATCCTCCACTTGACCACTTAAATTATTCACAGATGACTTTATAAAAATCAATCCTGTCAATCAGATCTTTACAGAATATAAAACCTGTTGAGAGCAGTAAATCGATCATTGATCTGAGAAGGTGTTTTTATTGACTATTTCGAACGTTAAGATGAGAGAAATCCTTCACCAAAAAATTGTCCTATGAAGCTGGAGTTAGAATGCTCAACAAGTGACCTAATTGGACATTTCTTTGGTTCTTTGATTCTTTGATTTGGTACTGAACAAGTTAGTTCTCTCATTCTATCTCAACTTCGATTGATTAGATTTATTCAAATTGGGTTACATTGGTCAGGTGAGGCACTTTTTCATTATTTCAAATGAATATCAACACCTATGTCCATATTGATATCTTTATCATACCAACTTCTCTTCCAACAGATCTTCCAACAGATCTTCCAGCCATTTGAGTCATCGAATTCGTCTTGAGCCGGCGAAGTAGTGGTAAAAGACAACAGCTGCGAAAAGTACAATCGAAACAAAGTTGCACAATAACTCAAGTTGATAATCGTGAAACATTCTTAGCTTGAAATTCAAAAGATACTTCGATTAAAGGTGTCAGAGGTATAATACTACCATAAGTGTCGTCAGCTTAGTGAAAACCGACAATTCGATAGGGCGTGAAGGCGCGCGCACTTGCTCAATTTCATTTAACTAATAGATGAATCAGTCTTGTTTCTTGTTGATTCCAATTCCCATGGTCAGCAGCATGATGGCGTATTATTTTTCACTCTCAATCTTAGCAGGATCACTCTAAATTTTCACGATATCAACAATAAAATATGGAATAAATAAAAGAGTTAAGGTGATAAGAATAACCTTTTGAATTAACACAAATCAACAGGTCAGCAAGCAGTTAGAATAGGAAAAAAAAGAGCAATTGACTGGAGATTGTATATGACTGGGGTGCCACAGGAATTTATTAGCGATTAAATTACATTATTTGAGCTCCTTGACTTGTAGACCAGGAGGTAAGGATTGTTTTAGCTTTTCGGCTTTTTCCTTGTCGTGGAGAACCAGAGTATGGAGATATCGGGTACAACGTAATTTGAATTTAACACAGTCCTTGGTTCTTTTAATCTTGACGGATTTGGCGTCTTTCTTACGAGCTGTAGTGATAAATGCCTTGATGTCAGTTATTTGCTTGGGCATCTTGAAAATAAATTAACAATAATAGCGAGAATCAGAAGAACAATTGACCAGAGCTGATGATACTCGTGCCAGTAACAGGAAGCGGAATGAAACCTGTTTATCCCGATGGCCGAGAGATGGTAGATGCAAATTTTTCCAACAGCCGCTTGTCAGTAGGGTATTCAGATCAGTCTATAGCCAGGTTGATAACTTCCTTAGACCCTTTGAAGGACTAGATCAACACTGTTCGAATTAAAATTAGGTTTGGTGAATCTTTCAAATCATATCATTTGGGTATAAAAATGATCAAATTGTTAAATTTGCACTTTTCGATTACCAGATTGATCAGCTGTTTTGGACAGGGAGCGGCACTGCAGTTCGGTGGCTGATGATCTGTCTTGACCAGGATCAAGATAAACTCTAATCCAAAATACATGCACATTATGTATTTGTAATTTTCAAATTTTCATTCATTGACTCTTATCAAGTTATGATGAAAACTTGGTATATTCTACATCTCTACAATTTCAATACTGAATTTGATTGGCAATCTGATATGTCCTCCAACTTTTGTTCTACAGCATTTCAGAACAAGCACAAATGCCGAATATCTTCGACCATTAAAATTCACTAATCTTCAAATCATCAAAATGTAAAAAGCTTTTTGGATGTTTTACTAATTCAACTTGGGTAGCTCGATCCATCGGTAAAATGCCTGCCGGCGGTCTTAATTATTGGCATCGTCAAATCGGCAAAAAAAGTACCTCATTACGTGCAGCATTCTGGTCAAAATGGTCAGTGCTTAAAATTACAGCTTACTCTCTTTTCTACAATGATCACGTTGATTCTGGATATATGATAGATACTCTGATGGAACCCATGTTTTGGTTTGTCGATAATTTCACCAAATCTTTAGGACCAATTTTTGTTGTTTTGGTAATTGTAACTCTTTTCATTTACGTTTCCATCGCATGGATCGTAGGATTTCCATTTTGGTATGAAAGATCAACCATAGTATTAATTTTGGGTATGCTGATTGGCAACTGGATTCTTATCAATGCATCATTTAATTACTACATGGCATTAACAACAGCACCCGGTTCACCACCTGAAAGATCAGTGATCGAGTCTGCTGTGTCGATCTGCAAAAAGTGTATCTCACCGAAACCAGCAAGAGCTCACCATTGCTCAGTATGTAACAAATGTATTTTGAAAATGGATCATCATTGTCCATGGCTCAACTCATGCGTTGGTCATTTCAATCATCGATACTTTTTTCTTTTCTGTTGTTATGTCTGGTTGGGAACCATTTTTGTCGGTCTATTTGGTGTTTACATTGCATATGAAGAATACTACGGTGAGAAAAAATACTATCAAGATAGTGATTCTACAAATTTCACAGTCAGTACGATGGACTCATTTCAAATTAACGATCAAATTGATTCAAACAACACTCGAACTTGGTGGGAATCAATTCGTCACGGATGCATTATTTTCGAAATGTTGGCAACAGCCGGTATATTTATGGCAATAGGTGCTCTAACATCGTGGCACATAAAATTGATAACCGATGGTGAAACTTGTGTTGAAACTTACATCAATCAGAAAGAACGGCAACGACTCAAAAAATTAGGTTATGAATTTGTTAATCCTTATGATTTTGGACCAGTTGAAAATTGGCGACATTTTCTTGGTTTCAACAGACAAAGACACTGGATTCACTTGTTTCTTCCATCTGTTGCACCACCAAATGGCGACGGCATCAAATGGTTGATGAATTCTGATGCAACAAAAAGTTATGACTCGATCCACGATCAAATCGATATTCTAACCCATTAAAATTACAAAAGAAACGTGTACTTTACCAATCACTGCGAAAACTGGTTGAATTCTCATCTTACCTACTGAATATAATAGAAGTGCACATTATTGCTTGAAAATGGTCAGAACTGTTCACATTCGAATTGATCAGGACAAGGTTCTGATCATAATTATCTTTAAAATGACAAATTTGTCCGCATCTTATCACCGAGTTTACAATATTAATCGAGTCGCCACAGCAAAGACTAGCCACCAGGAATCAAGTGGTGATTGTTGGGTGTTCTCTTTCTGACTTGATTTACCCAATAAAATATTGCTACTCAAAGACAAAAAGGGTGAATCAGTTACTGATTGTGTCCAATCAATGAAATTTCGCTAAATAATTGAAAGCATCATTGTGAACGATGGTTCTATAACTCTGAAGTGTTCTTTTTTCTTTAACACTATACAATGCGGTGTATAGATCAGAGGCACAGTCTAAATCAATCGTGGAAGTGGATGTGTAGAAAGTTGTCTTCTCGTTCTAGTGTATCCATGTCTTTAGTGAAAAATAGTGACACTTCTTAAACACAAATACAGAAGTCATGGTCTCGAGACTCATTGGCTGACTTCTTGTCTCAAAGTTACTTCCATAACAACTTGAATGTGTTGTTGTCGTGAATTTTATTTTTTCACCAATCTATTTGTTTCAGAGTGTTGCAATTGTTGAAGTGCTACTTTTTTTGAAAATGAAATCAAAATGGAAACATAGTGTTCAACTACTCCCATTAAGAATGATATAATTACAATAGGTAGGGAAAAAATCTAATTGACAGTTTGAGAAGAAGATCACTCCGAAATTTGTTCGAAATTCAGTCCGAAAACCATTACAGCTGTATACGCGAATACTTAAACTATGGTCATCTTACTTATTGATAAGTAATACCTGCTGGTTGATAAAATCAGTCATCAAGACTCACAGGGTATACTGACAGTGAGACAATTTGTTTAATTGTTTATTTAAGTAAATTCAAAAAACACTTCCTTTCATCAAGGTTGAAGCAAAATAGTTTATATTGTCATTGAATTATGATAAATGATCATTGGTATTCATTTTATTGAATCAATTGAACCAAAAGTATCAGATTTTGTCGAGACCAACAGTTCTGCTTGAGACAATTATTAACAAGGGCTTTCAATTCTTTCTCATGTTCAGTCTCTTTCACTTGATCCTTGAGCTTTAACAATAACCGTATGATCAAGTTGACTTCGGGTGAATCGACTGACAAAGGAGCCGAAATGGCAGAAGCAATAACTTGCATTGTTTCTTGAGGACATTTTGAATTCATCACAGCACTCAAATGAATTGGTCGATCTCGCAGTTTTTGAAGTGACTGGACAAACTTTTTTCGTGCACCTTTAGCAGCAACACCGAGGGTTTCAAGTTGTTCTTCAGTCAGAGCTAAAAAGTGACTAAGTGATGGGAGTGATGCAAAAATTTGGGTATATTTATGAAGCCTTAAACTTTTCAAATAAGCTGGCACATCAGCCATACCTGGTCCGGAAAATGAATCAATTTTGGGTAAATTAGATACGTCGAATGTTGGTAAAATATTATTTTTACTCGCTGATAGAGCTGATAGACTTGATGCCAGGTGAATTTTACTTGCAAACGGTCGAATATAAGTATCTTTTTGTTCTATCGAGAAAACTGGTACAACCATGGACAGTGCGACCAATTCGGCTGCTTTGACATGATCTACTGGTTGTCTTAATAGTAAATCTAAAGTACTCGTGACCAAATGTAAGTACAATAGTACCAATGATGAATTAGGTGCAAAATTGGTGACATCGACAAAAGGTATAGAATTAAGAAGTAGATTGGCTACAATTTCACGTGAGGATGAAGCCTGAGTTGTGAGGAAGTTCTGTAAAAAGCTTATGCTATTGGCATTCGTACATTCTTCTAGTTCATCGAGTTGCTTTATTCGAGCATGATTGGATACAAGAGCTAAAGACGATAAACTTGCATTGTCTAGAAGATAATAAAATGCAGTTGCTTGACGTGCAGTATCCATTTCTCTGATCCATTTGGAAATTGTAGATAATTTTCGCTTGAAAGATCCACAATCGTAATCTGGTGAATCGGTGCCAGCATCTGAATCACTTTCAACACAATCTGAACCAAATCTAGAATCAGAATCTTCACCAGAATCAGTGTCGTCATCATCATCATCTTCATCGGTAATCCTTATGGAGTCATTAGTTGACTGTCGAGTCCAATTTCTATTTGTGACTGGTGGTTCTATGCTTGCTAAACGATCTGAACATGCTGGTTGTTGCGGTATTGATTTGGAATTTCGAATTCCTGAATCGAGTACATCAGTAAATTTTTGAGTTAAATTGTCAACCGAATTCATTGTTTCAGCATTAATATTATTAGAAGACATGATGCCTCACACAACGACAACAAATCGGATCATCAGAGCGAGGACGAACTGACATAAACTTTACCTTAGATGAATCCTAGATGGCTCTGATGGCACTAAAACCAGCATCAGCGCCATCTGACTGTTTTGCTTTTCAATCATATTATGAAGCATCTGGAGGATTTTTTTTACTGAATGTAATACAAGCATCATGCAGGCACCGGCTCCTCAACAATTGGTATTTTTCGACACATTCACTCATGAATCCGCTAATGAAATTAGTCTTGACCTGATACAATTCCCATCTCCTGTTAGAATTAATGAAATACGTGTCATTCCACTCGGTGCAAGAGTAACAGCTAAATTTCCAAATGGTGACCGGTTGGGTGCAACAAATCCTTCTTCTTTTGAAGTGTCTTTTTTTGTCAACAATTTAGCCCTTTCATCATCCCATTCTACTTTCACCAAACTTGGATCTTTATCCTACAAGCAGAACGTGAATATTTCTCTTCCATTAGAAGGTGAAAATGCTCAAATTCCAACTGATGGATTGTTGATTCGTGGTGCGTACAACACACTGACCATTGCAGTCATCGGTCGTATAACTGACAATGAATCTATCCGCATTCAAAGTGAAGCTAGTTTAAAAGCTGAAGCTAATGAGGCAGTAAAGATGCAATCCGAAAACCAATCTTCCCAGGCGGAAATTTTAAAAGATGAAAAACCAAAAGAACCATCCTCAGCTGTGGAATCAGATCAATTTTTAGAAGATCTTTCAAATTCACCCTCTCGTAGTAATTTTTCAATTAAAGGTAGTCTAGTATCAGCTTCCCCATTAGAAGATGATGACTCTCAACGTGATATTGAATTTAATGAAATGAATCAAAGATTAAAGAACAATCAAGCAAAAAACAATAACCAACCTCATAACTCCACTGCCGAATCTTTTGTAGATTCAGATTTGCAAGAAATTCTGTCGCCAGAAGTCAATTGCGATGATGCTTTAGAAGATTGTGACTCAATTTCAGATGGGGAACTAGAGCCAATACCCATGGATACAAACGAAGATAATACTTCTCTACCGAACAAGATGCCTTCTATTCCACTTTCTGAACCAGCTGAAGACCTCGAACAAATCAGCAGTGGTGATGAAGATATTTTCGTCAAGAGTGATTCGCTCATTGAAGATGCATCCAACGAATTATTAATTACTTCAGATGAAAAAGATCCCAATTCATCATGTTTAAATTATTTCAATCCATTTACTGATAATTTGAATATTCATTTGGATGATTCTTTTGATCCATGTTTAATTGCAAAATCCGTCAAACAAAATCCGTCTAACGATGAATTACCTGCGTTCATCAGTTCTATTCGTGATCGTTTCGATGACAATCGTGAAAGATGGGCTGATGCAGTAGACTCTTTGATTTGCAGATATTCAGTTGACGAACTGCAAGATCACTGGGACTTCCTCATCAACACTTTGGCTCAGGGATTGAGCAATTTCAATTTCGTCTCTCCCAATCCAAACTCATCCCAGATGTCAGTATTTAAAGTTCGCCAAATCAAAACCAGTTTGAAATTGTTCATATTCTTACTGAAAGGACAAATAGGTTTGATCAAAAAATTGGAAGAAAATTCTACTATCTGGTCATCGCTTCTGGAAATTCATCATGGAGAAAATGTCTCTCTACCAATTAGGCTGTTGGTATTATCAGTATTGGATACCTTAACCAAGTCACTTGAAGGTGTCAAATTCTCCTTGTCCAATCGAATTGTATTCTCACATGGTTCACTCACAATTTACCAGTGGATTCTTAAACAGATTCTGAATCAATCTTCCAGTCGAATACTCTACATCCTACAGAAGCTACTTCAACGAGCCAACTTATTCCAATTTCTCTCAGAATGCAGTCAAAAATTCATTTCTCCTTCAGTCAATGATCCAGAAAAATTGTTAGACCTGTTAGATCATCTCATTTTACAATTGAAATTGTGTTTATCTTTGTCAGAACAATCAAATTCTTTCTTACCCGCAAGTAGCCTGTTTTCATTCAAAAACGATTTTAAGGCAAATTTACCTTCTCTACTCGATTGGTTCCATGACGTACAATTACTCAAATCTTTAGTCAACTTATCACAAGTTAATTCACTCAAACAAACAGTTGGACAATTGGTTATTATGATTACCAATTTACCTGACGGATTGAATTTTCTTTCTTCCGGTTCAAGATCATCATGTACAATTTCCATCATCAAAAATTTACTTTGCGACTGCCAACGTTCAACCGATTCGACCAAATCAATAATCAAGTTGGCATATTGTCTACACGGCAATTTTTTACTGAAAAATTTACTCACTCATGATGATGATTGGGAAAAATATCTGTACCAACTTTACTTTTTCATGTTAGATCCATCATCCTACAGTCTACCTGCATTGATGACGATATTTTGTGATGAAAATAATTTGAGTCGGCTGATAAATTTACTTTTCCAGATTGATTCTGTTTCAACCCTTCAAGAATCTGTAACTGCAGACCTGTTGTCAGAAATTATACGTAATCGATCAAGAAAAATTCAAAACTTACTTATGATGCATTCTAATTCTCTGATCGAATTGTCAAGGAGAATCAGTCGTTTGCGAGATGTATCAGATTGGATGTCGATCGGTCTTCAGCATGTTCCCATCAAGTATTCCCGTGACTATTTCAATTCACTTTGCAAAGCATTGAAAATTGAATGTGACACTGTCATCGCAACTCGCAAGCCGACAACTACTTTGATCACGCTACTCAGATTGGCCAAAGAAGCATCCGTAGACGAATTTGTCGATTCTGTTCAATTAGAAACATCTATCAAACAACTCAAGTACGAATATGCAGTGATTGAACTTTTTTCTAATGATATTTTACAAACAATGGTCACACTAATCGACTCACTTGCAAATAATACTGCAATCAGATCCTTCGATCGATATCACAATCACACTCAATTGACTCTATTTACAATTGAAGCATGCATTCCGATGATTTATCGTATTATATCTTCCTTGATGAGAGTTCGAGGCATCAATTATAGGGACTGCACCCCAATCAGACCGCTCCTTAAATTATATGCATTAGTAAAAACTTACGATTTTACACAATGGTCTTTTATCATTGACAAGGTGTCCAATCAGATAATTGACATCATCTCACTTTACACTCAGTTATTACCTGGTTTCAATCCCAACAACATCGCCTCAAGTTTGTGGTGCAAAACATTAAGCGAATGCATCGAATTTACACTCTCAGCTCCCAAGTATTTTTATCCTGGATTGAAACTTTTAAATGAGTTAATGCCCCTCACATTACCCATTCGTGTTCCATCAACCATCGAGATATCAGATTCAACTCATCCTGATGTCGCTCATTTGCTTAACATGCGAACCATCTGGGCCCTCCATATTCACTCTGTTGGTAAACAAATGGAATCAATGATCAATCATTTATCTATCTCAAGTGACAATGATGTCAAGTGCCAACTGATTCAATTGTCTACCAAATTATGTGACCTTCCTTTGCCATGTCCATTGCTCGTGTGTCAAGGAATGTTGAATGCTTTTGAAGTTGTAAAGAACCAGCCATTGGCATTGAAACAATGGTTTACATTTCTCTCTCTTTTGTGCAAACTCGGTTCATTTAAAACTACATTTTTATATGCTGCATTCAAAAATCATTCATCCACATCATCCATCCCTCCTAAAACAACCGCTGAAAATTGTTTTTTCGTTCAAATATCCCAATGGATATCAACTGGTGACGAAAAAGTTCTCTCAGTTTGTAAAAAATTATGTGACATTCAAATACGTTTGCAAACTTTTCATCAAGATGAACTTCAAGAAACTGCCAATAATCTGCCACCTAAAGATTCACTGGTATTCTTGGTTCAAAAGTTGACAAGTAGTGATGCAAAATGTACGAATACTGATTCTATTGAAGTAATCACCACAATTACGAAGAGCGACATAGGCCAAGTCATTGTTAGCAATATTTTAAGCGAGTGTAATTTTGTCAGTGACCTTTTGGATCGAATACAAAAAGGTAAAATCAATGAAGAATCGATTAATTTACTCAAAAGCCTCCTAGTATTATTGGAATCTCTATGGAATCAACAATTCAAAAGCAAGTTTGGCGATCAATTGAGACAAATTGCTCTTTCGCTTGAAGATCCTCAATCATCTCTTTTAAGTAAGTCAATTCTGGGTGAGACAAGTCAAGTTGCAGTGTCCATCAATCGTTTACTCGATCAGCCAGGTAGACCAGAAAGAGGAAACAATGTCCTTTCATTGTCCCGACCTGAGCCATTGAAGACAATTTTTCAGAGAAGAAAGTCACTCACTCATTTACTCAACGAAGAGGAAGACAAAAGTGACCTGGATCAAATTCTTGCCCTGGTTTCCTCAGAAACTTTTACCAGCAGCCATCAAGCTTTACATTCACAAGTGAATTTGATAGAACTAAGTGCATCTTTGTTTCCTGATGGCTCATTTGACCTGTTGAGTGCACTGAACAATTTGCTGATGCTACCATCCAATACAAGTAATTATGACCAAAGTAGTCGCCAAAAGAGAACTTTCATCAATAGAAGGGAACAACATTCACATCATCAACAATCATCACTAAATCGAGATCGCCTCATGGTCTTACCCAGTCGAGGTCGTTCAGGTGGTCCATCTGGTTCCAAAGATCCTTTCCGCAGTCGACCACCTAATACATCAAGACCACCTTCAATGCACGTTGATGATTTTGTTGCCATGGAGCAACGTGGTTCTACATCAGTACCAAACAGTATGGTTAATGATCAACTGCGTGGACAGAGAGCCCGAAATAATAAGGATAAAAGACCCAGGACGAAGTCTCAACATCGAGCATCTTCTCGAGATAACACTTTACCTGCTTCGAGATTTGTACCAATTAGAGGATTTCCTGGCCACTAGAAAACAAATTAACTCACTAATTTGACTAAAACTTCTATATCCCTGATCCGTTTGCAGTTTCATAAAGACTTGAAATAAATGTTGATAAATTTAGCTAACATTGTGAAAATAAACAAGCGAAAATTTCATAAACTTTTGTGAGTTCACTTGAAGAATGCACATTCTAATTTGTTTGATTGTGAAATGTCTACCAATTTAGGGTGAAATTTGCCCGAGTTCCTGGTTGAATGTTTTAAATGTTCCTTTCATCATCCACGGACCCGGTTTAATCTACTTTCTCTACTTTTTATCATCAAACATCGCCAAAAATACACCAATTTATACCCAAAATAATTAGAGCAAACTGGAAATTCTATTGAAGAAGCTAAAGGATGGAACTGTGCCAAGTTTTCCGTGGGTTTATTTCAACAGCATATTGTTATCTGGTTGACAATACTTGCAACAAAAGACACTGTACAGATGAATCAATTGCAAAATGATTTTTTCTGTAAAAACCTCAATGTAAATAAGTAATATCTTGTTTTTCGAGAATCTTACAGGCTCAATTAAGCATAGCGTGTAAATTACTCTGTCTACATTAAATGTAATTGATAGTCTGTTTGCCTCACCACTTCATTGTTTGAGCGAATTTTCACTCTAACTCTCTAACGTCATTTCTTGTCGTCAACTTTATATCCTTCTCATCATAATAAGATTATTACTTAATCAAGGCCATTTCTAACTGCACAACTGCATACTTTTGAATCCTCAGCCCACCAACGCAACTGAAACTAAATTTACGAAGATTCAGTGATACTTGAATTGTATGCGGATAGTTGAAGTCATTGATGTCAAATAATTGACAGAATTGTTCTGCTATTGAATAAACTATGGTCAATCTAGAAATTTAATTATAAATATTATGTGAAATATCGAATCAAAAGTTTTTTTGTTTCTTTTTCTGGCGGTGATTTTGTAGCATGATGTGGGTAAATAGCCTAGTAAAAGGTGCTTCCACCATCAAGTGTAAGATAGAAGCCATTAGAATGCTCATCATCACTGTCGCTGGGAAGGTAACTATGAGAACTTGACTTATGCCTGTGAAAGTCAAATTAATCCAGTCGGTGAAGTAAACGATGAAGAAGGGATGAATGATGTAGTAACAAAACTGAAGTCTGCCCAGGATAGCACACAAGTAGCCAATTGTTGTAATTCTATTCCAGTAGATACTGTTAAGTGACCAAGCCGAGAAATAATAGATACGCAGGTGATTGGAAAAAACCAGAACTATTATAGTCAAGAATAACTCGCGAACATAGAGAGGCATGTCAACTTCTGGAAAGACTCTGTTGATTACGTAAAGAGCAATTATGACCAGACTGGAGATGAAGATCTTGACGACAGATCGAAAGAGTGTCCATGGAACTCCCTTTGCCAAATCTACACCCAACCAAATGCCAAAGAGATGAGGCAACATATGAACTGCCGTATGGTAAGATATTTCCATAAAATATCCAGGGTTGACTTTGAAGTAATCGGATGAAGTGTGTAGTTTGTCAAACATTTCTCGATGACTAAGATAGAAGAAAAATGTTGTAAAGAAGGAGATAAAGCTGTACACACCAATGGCCAACTTTATTCGACTGAGCGACTTGTTCTTGATGATCAATAAGACCAGTGGGTAGAACAGAATGTACATTTGCATATCAGCTGAAGGCAACCAGTTGATTTTGTTACACATGTTACCGAATGTCACCCAGTTGGTAAGAAAGAAGATGTCAAACAGTCCAGACTCGAAACAGTTAACTGATGTATTGGCTGCTGACAACTGCATCATCGGTCCACCAATATTCAATTCAGGCAAAGCAATCAACACACATATGAAAAATATAATGATAGGTACAAGTCGGGCTGCCTTTGCCAGAATATACATCTCGAATGAAACCTTGTTCTTAATCATTATCGGGTACCATTTGGACATTGTAGATGCTGATGTGACTAGAATGTTGTAATTGTAAGTGTTGGTAAACTTTGCACTGAGGATACGAGGCCAAATTGAGTCAACCACTTGTAGTGTTACCTTTTGAACATTGTACTGGTGATGATGGACGATTGCGACTAAGACGTGAGAAGCTGTACCTAATAACATGTGAAAAACTTTCATGATGCTGATTATCTCACGTGAATCTTCAGATGGCTTCTTGATTAGTTTTCTGACATTGTGGATCAAGTTAAAGGAGCCCCAGAGACTATGCTGTTTAAAGTTAAAAAGTGTACAGACAACATTGACCAGAACAACTGAGACGATGAGGATCTTGCAAGACAGCTTGACCAACGAATAAGCTAATGTGTCATTTTCCTCAGCCTTTTCCACACTGATGACCAAAGGATCAGCCAAATCTTTGATATAATTAGTATTAAATGCACTGTCAATATCAGCAACAGAACAAGTAGACGGCAGGCAAACGGTAAACAACCAATGAACAAATTGATGTCCAGAGAAAATTTGATGTCTTTTGAGAGCTCTATGAGACAAGTTGGAAACTTTGTACCATTTTAATGCATCGTCAACTTTCTTGGATGGATGAATTATTTGTATCAAGTGAGCTTTTCCTGTGAAGTTGCCAGTGTTGATCGACTGACATTGTCGATAATCACCAAAATCAGGTGGCCAGGCAGATCGAGTGAATGACTCGACCATTAGAACAGCTTCTTCTTTTCTGTCAGAGAGTCCATCGGCGAATTGCTTCAAATGTTCTTTGCACGAGTGATCGGCGTTAAAATCTTGCTGTCGGACGATTTGATGAATAACTTGACTAAACTGATCGACCCAAGGAACAGAGAAGGCATCGTAAATATCCATGAACTTTGACCATGCTTTGTCGAAAGACAAAACATTTGGCAGATTGGACAGTGTCAAAAGCAGTAGCAACAACTTGAATCGCATTTCAAGTGTTTCTCATCAGTTTATCGGACAATCAAATGACTATTCTTTCCGAATGCTCATTGGCACATTTACTTGAAATCGATATTTTATTTTTAAGGTATTTTTATAACATCAGTAACTTTTCAAGGTTCCTCAGCTATTTATTGTCATCAAGGTATACTGGATCATTCAAGGACTCGAATAATCCAAAGTCGCCTCGAGGTGATTACTTTTGTTAGGTAATTATGAAATCTCTCTGAGCATTGACATCACTAATGGCACTTGTAACCATGTAACTTGTACGTACAAATGAGCGACAAAGAAAATTAAGACAGCAAGTTTCTGATGATCACTCGGTATCAGTCTGTCAGGACCTTGAAAAACAAATGGCATATCATGAGAATAATGTTTTAATCTTTAGTCAGTTCACTGTCCTACTTGTTGAGTGTCGCCACACTTCGAACAACAAGTAAAAATCATCTCGCAAAAAAATCACTTTTAAACTGTAGATTAACTTAAATATCGTCAAAGACTGGAGTCCAAACTTATGGACCAGTTAACGATGTTTGTCATTCCCGATTAATGTGATCAGTCAGTTCACCGTAAGTGATATTATATTGAATTATTCATTGAGAGTCGCACCACTCAATGCATCAGAAAGTTGCATAGATCGAAAAGACGATATTTTAACATGTCTGAAAAAGATAACTCAAATGGTTATCATTTCCTGACGAGATAACTAACAAAGGTAAACAAGCGAAAATTTTCTCAAGGACCAGACTGATCAGTTTATCCAATTTGATTAAATAGTTTGGTTCAAATTGTGAATTACCTAGTTGTCAAAGTAGAAAGTCGTCGCATTGATTCTGGTTGAACACTCTTCATGTGAGTACAACTTGACAATGAAGCCAACCTTCGATATGTAATTACTGTAGAATGACATTTGACTAACGAATAATGATAATTGCCCATGTTCAAAGATAAGATTTGATATCATAGAACATTTATGTTTGAAAAACAAGCCTTTTGTTTGTGTCAATTCAATAAAGAAACGATGACAGTTGCAAATTTGAGCAAAGTTTGCAATTTTTTATCGACAGGGAATCACCAGGATATGAACTTTATGTACTGAATGTTCAGTTGCAAAACAGCTGCCATGATGTAACCGTCCCTCGTGTTGAGTCGAAATCATCTGATTTGGTGAAATTTATTTTCATGTTTTGCTGATGGAAAATGCAACAGTTTTCACGAATAACACGTTCACCAATTTCATCATTAAGATCAATGTTCATGAGAAATTCATCTTCTGAAGCCAATAGTGGTGAAGTTAAAAAAATAAGACTCCTCAAACGATTGTTTTCCTTTGGTTTGTTTGGTTCGACTCTTTTGGTAGCATTTGCACTGAAAACGAAGAAACGTCGAGAATGGTCTCAAATTTTATCTGAAACTACATATATTGGCCCATTTGGCAACTTGGTCCTTCATAATTATAAAACGTGGACATTAACAGATAATGTTTTACGTATAATCAAATCAATCGAAAAGTTTACTTTTCGAGAAACAGATATTCTACTTATTTCATATCCCAAAACAGGGACAACTTGGTTGCAGGAAATTCTTTGGTTACTCATCAACAACCTTGATTATGATTTGGCAAAGAAAAACACGATATTTGAAAGATCACCTTACATTGAATTTCCCACTCCTGGGTTAAAGAGTATTCGACAGATGAAATCTCCTCGATTGTTAAAATCACACTTACCTCCCGATCTACTTAACCTAGACGGTGGTGATCAAGCTGAGTGTGAACATTGTGATGTTGGAGTACCCAAAATAATTGCCATAGTCAGAGATCCTCGCGATGTTCTAGTCTCTTATTACTACTTTTGTCGAATGAACAATTTGATAGGATTCACTGGAACTTTTGACGAGTTCTTTGATAATTTTGTCAAAGATCAAGTACCCTATGGTTCTATAACTCAATTTTACAATTGTCTTTTAAACTTAGCTCAAGATCAGAAATTGTCCAAGAATTTTCTTGTCATCAAATATGAAGATCTTAAGTCGAATTTTGCAAATGAAGTAGATAAGATTGTTGAATTTCTCTCACTACCACCATTGTCACCAGAACAAATGTCACGTTTAAAAGATCACACCAATTTTGAATCTATGGCAATTAATCCATCGGTAAACTACAGTCAAATGGTTTCCCTGGGAATTGCTAAGGAAAATGAATCGCCTTTTATGAGGAAAGGAATTGTCGGTGACTGGAAAAATCATCTTAACTCACTTCAAAAAAGACTATTAGATGATAAAATAAATTTGGAAGGAAATGGAAAATTTTTCGGTTATAAATAAAAGTATCAATTTGAACTTGACTATGCATATGTTTGAGACAAAAATGTTTACATTGACCAATCACACACCCAATGATGATTGGTTGATTTTGACGAACAGGCTGACATCTATCCTTGATGTGGTAAACTCTCCATTCTCTACTCTTCCCTCGCAGTCCGTCGTTTTCTCTCTATCATTGATTCACTGTTCTCTGGTTGTTCAATTGACTTGGTCAAAATCCTCTGCTTACCTGTGGTCATTTTGTCAATAGTGTTCAACAGCTCATCTTAACACACCAGTCAACATCAACATGACCACAACAGACCGTGAAGACAATGTCACCAAGGCTAAAATGGCCGAACAAGCCGAACGTTATGATGGTAAGTTGAGCAATAAGGCAGACAGACCTTTCACGCCCTGTTCCAGTACTCTCTTCTTTCTTTCTCGTCACCTATCTGTCTTTAGCCGGTCACCATGATTGTTTGTTTTAATTGTTAATTGCATGCAAACCCTCCTCTCTTGTTGGATGTAATACTAGTATGTTAACTCGGGCCAATGAATGATACTACAATGGATATTTCATCCAAGAGGTGTAATAAGTAGGGTGTCGGTGTTTGAGACAGCGTAACCAGCGTGTGTGTGTGTGTATGTGTGTGTGTGACCATGGAAAATCGCAATACCCTTGCTGTATGTTAGGGCCGTGTATGACTGGATAAACATGAGCACAATATGCTCTAGTGTTTTTGTATCCACCTGCCATTACTTGACTCTGATGTCACAGTCACACACACATTCTACAAGAAAGAGAGCAAAGGCGCATCAAATCACATGACTTGTTTATGTATGGTTTGTTTTTACTATTTTGTGATTGCGGCTTTGGTCGTCCTTTCTTTCCTTCAAATACATGCTGGTTGACATTCTATTCAATTCGCACATCATTTGATCTGCTTGTATTGACTTATTCTATTTACCCCTTTTCACTTGATTACAGAAATGGTCGAAGCAATGAAAGAAGTGGCAACAAAGTACTCAGACTTAACCACTGAGGAAAGGAATTTACTTTCAGTAGCATATAAAAATGTTATTGGAGCCAGGAGGGCGTCGTGGCGAATTATTCAGTCATTGGAAGTGAAAGAAGAACACAAATCTGCTGTCTCACCATCATCTAAATTGCAACTTATCAAGGATTACAAGGCTAATGTTGAAAAAGAATTGATGGAAATTTGCCGCGATATTCTCAATTTGGTGGACAAAAAATTAATACCAGCTGCATCAGCTGGAGAGTCACAAGTCTTTTACTACAAGATGTACGTAATGATTACCTTTCAACATCATTCAATTAGCAGTAATTTGTCCTGCAGTACAAATGTTTTCGCATCAAGGACAACATTTACGATTGCTAGTTCGATTGCACCGTCAGCTATCTCTCAAGGATGTTTTTCATTTTTGTTTGACCGCCAATCTATCATTTGCTTTGAATTTTTCTAGTTTTTGTACATTTTTTTTCATTGTTTTATTAATTGATTGTTTGATTATCCCTATTTATCATGTAGGAAGGGTGATTACCATCGATACCTGGCCGAGTTTGCCCAAGATCCTGAACGAAAACAATCAGCAGATGATTCGTTGATGGCTTACAAGAATGCATCAGAAATCGCATCTACAGAACTCCCTCCAACTCATCCTATTCGTCTTGGTTTGGCTTTGAATTTCTCTGTCTTTTATTATGAAATATTGAACTCATCTGAGAAGGCTTGTAAATTGGCCAAAGCTGCATTTGATGATGCCATAGCCGAATTGGATACACTCTCAGAAGATTCTTACAAAGATTCAACTCTCATCATGCAATTGTTGCGTGACAACCTGACCCTTTGGACCCAAGAAAGCTTCGGACCTAGTGAACCTGGTGACTCAAATCCAGGAGAATCAGGTGAAGGCAAGGAAGAAGAAGTTGCCACTACTGACACTAAAGAAGAGCCAGTTCCGTAATTCTGGCAACAAATTCTTCACTAATCGAATGTAACACCTGTGGTTTTTATTCACTACTCTCTCTTCTCTCTATCTATTTTTCCCTCTGCCAGCTCCTCTCTTTCTCTCACACTCACCACACTTTTCCTCGGACATTGTCACTCAACAATTTTATATTATTAATTTTCCATCTCTGTATTGAAGGAAACTTTGAATTCTCATTTTTGAATTCGTGTTCTCATTCTCTTTTTTTTTCTTTTTCTCTTTCTCTTTTTCTCTTTCTCTTTTTCTCTTTCTCTTTCTCTTCTTGCTTGTCTTACCCCCCACTTGAACACTCAATCGAAGTCCATACATAAAAGAAAGAGAAAAGAAGACTCATTAAGTATATCCTGGCAAATAACCCATCTTGCTTGTCTATTTCTTCATATTCTTACCGCTGTAATTGCTATTTATTATCTTATTACTCCAATCCAGTTTTAACAAGTTTCCAATAAGCCAATTCATCACCTTATAAATACATTTCGTGACATTTATGTGGTACTTACTCCTCAATCAGCTCAACTTCGGTGTATTTTTTTCCTCTCTCTTTCCCTGTTTGCTCGAACTTATCATTGTACGTTCGAACAAGTTCTAATCTGTTCCTACCTTATTATTCTGTCTCTTCATCCGCTAAACCAACTGAGTAATTAATCTAAAAGCTGGCGACTCACACCCATCACATAAAACACAACTGTCACATCTACACTCTATACACTCACTTTGTCACTCACTCACTCATTCATTCACAAAGATAATTTCAGGGTACAGTGATTGTTCAGCACATGTAACTAAGACAATTTTCACTGTCTATGTTACTCTTTTTATCAAGTCTGAACTTTTTCCTTCCTTGTCACTTCTTTGAACTTATTCTTTCTCGCTTTCTTCGTGCTTCAAGTGCCGATTTTTGACTTTAACTGGGTAACTGAATAACACAGTAACACAGTAGGACAATAATCTGCCAGCAAGGTGAAGCATTTCCACTCACCGCTATACCTTAAGCTCATTTCAAGCAAAGTTTATTGAAAAGGATACGATTCTTCGAGTTTACTGTATCTTATCCATTTTTTTACAATAATTATTATGATTCTTGTTCGATAAGGCAACTTGTGACTGTGAGTTTGGTCACAGTTTGAAAGTAATATATTGACGAATTAATGCTTCAGTAATCTTGCGTGAATCAAATGTTCAACCTTTTTTCCTTCTCTATTCAATGTTCACTGGATAACAAAAATATAGAAAATGAATCTAATATCGATTGGTAGTCTGTTGTTTTCTTGATTGATTCTGTGTTGAAGCGCGAATACGAGCTAAATTTAGCTCACAACTGCAAAAGTGGTAGTCCTTAAGCAGGAAATAATGCAAATGGAAATCAAGTTGATTCAATGCGTAGAATATTACAAATGTTAATCTTGTGCAGTGAAAACCAAGATCGTCATAGTTTTGAGTAAGTTTTTACAAAAACCATCGAAATTTGAAGATTGTATAAAATTTACCATTTAATCAAGTTGACTCATCATCATTTGCGTCATCAAGTTCGATTTTTCTCTCGCTAAGCCGATTGATAAAGTCGATGATGTACATTTGAAGTTGAATTTCTGTTGGATTGTTGGTTACATAAAATCCTGAAACTCCTGCCTTTTCGAGGGTCGCTTGTTGTTCGCTCACTATTTGGTCCAAATCCATGACTATTTTCATGTCACAACGATTAAGTTCTTCAGACGACCTTCGATCAAATTCTCTTAGAATCCTGGACGTTTTTTCACTCGTCGTTAGACCGACGGATTGATCTTCTTTTAATCTTTTAGCCAATTCATTTCGTTTTGTCTTCAAGGCATCAGCTGTTTTTTGACGTTTCTCATAAAGCGTTTGCTCAGTTAGTTTTTGAATATCACAGAGACCTTTGACGATCAATCCAACGGTATCTTCAATTAGAGAATTGGCCAAATCCGAAAGCAACTCATAAGGTAATCTTTGTTGATATTTTCTTTGGAAGAAAACAAAAATTGATGAGCATCAATCATTGACATCTTTAACAAATTCGAAGCTGAACTTACATTGGAAGCTCTGATGACATAGATTGGAGATCCTTCAATAATTGATAGTGTTTCTCCTGACGTTTTTCTCGACACTCTGGTTCCATCTTTTCATCCATGATTTTGATCGAACACTGAATTTTAGATGAAACCCTTTGAATTGGAAAATTAGAAAAAAATCCCTGTAGTCTGATAGTCCTGCCATCTAGTTATGAAGATTTACATAGATTCTTTGTGCGAAATTCGTCAAAGAACAATCAAAGAATTAGGTGAATATTTCAAGTTGAATCGATGTAACAAACCAGATTACATAGATTTATCGTTAATTCAACTGTTTCGATGTGAAATTTTTTTTTTTCATCACATCTATTGTTTTCAAATTCAACTAAAACAGGTCATCTTCAGAAGTTATTTGCTGTTTCGGCTTTTTGCTGTCTTGATGACAACATAATTCATCATAAAAAGGATGAAAATTCTAACAATCTGAATACTAGTTTCACTGATCATCTAAATATTGACGAAGAATTCTGGACAATTTGATCGAATAGACTCGAGAATTTTTGCTTTCACTAAAAATGCACAAATAGAAAAGTTTTCATCAAAAGGATGGAGCCACGTGCCTCACACGA
The DNA here is from genome assembly GCA_030280995.1 of Hemileia vastatrix. Lineage (NCBI taxonomy): Eukaryota > Fungi > Basidiomycota > Pucciniomycetes > Pucciniales > Zaghouaniaceae > Hemileia > Hemileia vastatrix. The sequence continues at coordinate 155,776 of JASXTE010000029.1, forward strand.
TTAAATCAATCGAATTGGTTTAAGTCAAATACATCAGCGAATCACACAATTATAAAGGGTATAAATGGTTAGAAATCTTCTATGCGGTGAAAAATTGATCACTCAGTGAAAATAGTCTTCTTGGCGGTCAGTTGCATCATTATTTAATGACGACCTCTTCACTTTCAAATTAAATGACTGTCATTAGAGTAAAAATGAAAATCTAAATTTGAGCCATAAATCGAGAATATTTTCCGGCTGTTTTGTCTATTCTGACAATAAAGTACTGTAAAATGAAATTAGAGAAGAAGTCAGTAGCTCGGCGAAGACAACCGTCAGTGAATCGACATACAAAATGAATTACAAAGGTCACTCCTTAATTATCTGTCTGATTTGGGTAAATTAACATAATTGCCCAACTTGGGCTGAATCGGACTCTTACTTGGCATTCTAATCACTTCATTGAAGAAGATGCAATTTTCAGCAAAGTCACCTCGTCATGCATCATAATGATTTTTACCGACTCGATGGTTGAACAGAGAACAAAATTGAGAAAATAGAAAACTGAGAACTTCCTTCTTTCCCAATTTAATTGTTTGCTCGGATATCACTGCCGTGGTGCTTCGATGAGGGCGATTTCAGTAGATTCATCCAAGTTCAAAATATACATTCGACCTGACTGGTAACCAGAGGAACTGATGATGGGAACGAATGATCTGTTTGTACAAAAGTTTACCGAAAATTCTCCTTATTTTGTCGTTTGACAAAAATTTTCAATCAAAATGCATTCAATTCATGTTTTTAAGAGAATGACAATGTAAACTAAATATCCTTCGAGCACATATTCAATGAATCTGGCCTAAACCCTTGGTCTGAATAATTGAAAATACATTCCAAGGTTCCAAGAAGAATGCTTTTTTTCTCTGTCTCTGTCTGAATGTCTTTTTCTTTCTTTTTCTTTCTCCATCTTTTTCCTTTCTCCTTCTCGATCTCATCTCTTCCTTTAAATGTCAATTTAACATGCAAAACCTTCCATTTTTGAGATTTGCACAATAATAACTTGCGAGGAAATTCAAGTATTTTGATTCTTCTTCCAACTCAGCTCGATTATTTCAATAAAAACCTGAACTCTCGGCCAACCTTGAGATAAATGCACTGTTGAAAAAGGTGAAAGAATGTCTCATCTTTTAATTTTTTCCATTTATGCTGTGACAGTAACAATTTACTGTATCATCGAGTGAACAGTAAAACATTGCAATAAAATTGAGTTTAATTCAATTTGCCCAATTCATCGGAAGGAAGGAAACTGCGTCGACATATTATATATATTATATATATATTATATACATTTATATACATTTATGTACATTTATATACATTTATATACATTTATATAGCTGCTGCCTGAATTGAAGGAATGAAAAGTTCAATATGGAAAAGCAAGAGAAGAAAGAGAAAAAAGAGATGAAAGTGACTCGTATGAATGTGAATGTGAGTCACTTGACGAGTCTTTCTTTGTTTATGAAGAATGCGTGAGAAGAAACCTTCCATCATTCAACTTTTAAACGTCGTCGAATGATTTAATCGTGTTAAATTGAATCAACTGATCTAATGGACAAATTCATTCTGTGATCATGTGATCATGTGATTCGGTGATTTTGTTGCCTGAGGATTGTACTTGTTTCTTGTTACTTAGATTGATTGGAAGGAAAATTCAAATGGCCAAAAGTCAACCTGTATCCGGGTTCGGTTTACTCTGATTCACTTTGATTCACTTTGATTCACTTTGATTCACTTTGATGTGTTACATTTAATCAGCGCACTCGCTGGTCTGCTCCATCAGTCATGTCTATTACTTGGTTCTTGTTGACGAAAGTTGTTTCGAGAATTTTTAACATTTTTACTCTTGTTACTTTTTTTCCTCTTTTTCACTCTTTTTTACTTTCCATGGCAAAGAAATAAAAGTTCACTCAGCTTATTTCATCATCATAAAGAGAAAGGTCATGAAAAAACATTACATTTTACTTAATGGACTATTCATTCGTCAACTTGAGTAATTTTGACTTTTACTTGACTTGAACTTTAAAAAAGTTTTCTTTGTTTTATCCTTCAAGTTTAATTTATGTTTTTTTCTTTTTCTTCCATTTTTTGATTAAATTTGACACTTTAAACATTTGATTGTATGAACAAATGTTAAATCATCTCCTCCGGTTCTTTTAGCAAAGTTTAGTGAAAACCTTGTACCGTCCAGTCGTCAAATGATTCCAGGACAATTCAAATGGCAATGGATAGCAGAACATTCGACTAAAGCTTTATGGTTAAATTTTACCCGATCTCGACATTATTGCGATGCCAACAATTCTTCTCATCTTTTCTCATTTCTCTCTCTCTCTTCTCATCTCTTATCATTTGTTTGTGAAAAAGTCCAGATGATGCAACTGTCACTCAGTGCCAATGAGCACAGCGCAGCATCTGGGTTATTTGGATGGCAGAATTTGTTGTTAAGTTGAGTGGCTCAACATCACATATTGTTACCTCGAAGATATCATCAGGTCGATATTGCTCTTTCTTTCTTTATAGTTCGCTCACTGAGTTCTTTAAATGGCGTAAAAATGTGAATACCAATCATTCATCTTGAATCACCTTCTGTCTTGCTTTTATTGAATGTCCATCATTGATAAATCTCAAGATGAAAAATATATTCGGATGAAATAAGTTTCTTAATCCTCATCTTTTCAATCCTTTTACAAGGAATTGCTTCACTTCCGGCCTTGTCACGTACACAGAGACTGGATGCGAATGTTAATGCTTTCATGTGCCCACAATGAATTTACTGAATTTCAAGTTAACTCAACTTGGATCTTTTGAAAATTAAAAATTAAATTACACAACATGAAAACATGGAAGAATCGTAGTAAACAAATGTTTGTAACTTATAGATCTCTCCTCATGAAAGCTCAAATCAAGAATCTCTGGGTCAATATCGATTAAACAAAAGTCTTGTTCATCTGCTGATTGAGAAGCTTTTGAAAAAAATTCTAGTGTAAAGATTACCTTCACTATGTGCTTGTGGACATCGGTTGATAAAGATGAAAGATGAAAACCTGAAACGAATGTTCCTTGGATGTTGGCCGCTGTCAGTGTGAATTCAAAAACACTCTGGTGACCAGGGAATTAGAAACGAGTACATCCGAGTCCTCATTTCAAATACAGGTCAGCGACATTTATTAATTGCTATTTCTACTTTGATTCCATCAACTTGTGTCTCAAATGAATTGACCATAGCGATCGAGTCCAGAATCCTTGTTCGCATCGATTGTAAGCAGGTACATTTCAATTTGTCGTAAAGTGAATACAAGATACTGATTTCTCAAACACGATCCTCCTCACGAACAGGTGATTAACAATCATTCGAACTTAAGATGAGGCCCAGATTGTTATCACAAGTTAGGAAAACGCACTTGGTGATCAACGCTGTGTTTAACAATCTCACACCGTTATACAAAGTCAGTATGCAGACTGATAAATATCGCTGATTGAAATTAAAATTACAAGCACATTCTTTGAGGCAATTGGAAAATGATTAATCTACCTGAACTTAAGCAATATTTGCTGACTATGAAGTATACTTTTTTTCTAAGATGTCATTGAAGATATCTATACGGTTGATTATGAGAATACTGATCAACTACACTACTGAATGCTATATGGTGAAGACGGAAGTCTAAAATGTTGCAAATGTTACATGGATGCTATACAATAAAAACACATTTATCATCGCCTGATTCGCCGTCTCATCCATCAAACTCAACAGCTATTTAATGCCTTGATTCTGTATCAACGGTTTTTTTTTGTGAATTTCTCATTGAATCAGTTGAAATTAAAACAACGAGTTGATGCAACGGAACGGGTTTTGATTGTAATTCAGCATCTTTCTTGGTGAAGGATCAACAACGTACAAAGGTAATTATGGGACTAACCTTGTGTTTAGTATTGAAAATGAAGCAAAGTTTTAATGGTACTTTTTGAACTTGGTGAATCTGTGTTTAAAATTTCAGCAGCCAACTTTAAGATGCCTTATAATTTGATGATAAATTTCTCATATCAACAATGTTACATTGTATACTTTGATGAAAGGGAGGAAAACAATGCCTTCGGCTAGGTAATTTCCAATTCACCTGTTTCATACTCGTATTTGAATTTCATGAATTGAACCCCAAGTGCATCTGAAAGTGATGGTCAAATCCGTGATGGTGATCGAGTGCTCAAAATCGATAACAGAATTTGCGGGGGTGCAACTTACAGTCGTCAGTCACAAGTTATTTCTCGATTGAAAGACATAATACCAAACAAATAAGACTTGAACCCGAACAATTCAAAAGGCTCACTTGGATCTCATTTTTTTTGGATCCCTCTTGCAACCTGGTCAAACCACCACCTCACACTGGTTCTTATCGATGACCTTCTCAACTTAGATCGCTGAGTTCACTTGTCAGTTTGCAGGAAATGTGACGACTTTGGAGACTTTGAGAGAATGGTAAACATCCTAAACAATCGAAAGTGAACACCATGAGTGGTCTCTTCTCATTATACTTTACTGAATGTTTGCCTTATTTGATATCTTCACTTCAGGTTCTTCTTGTCAGTTAGTGGCATCACAGTTGGCAGAGTTAGCAGATTTAGCAGAGTTGGCCAAGTTGCCAGAGTGGTAGACACATTAAAAACATTGGACACATATTCATCATGGCTGATTGATGTTGCCTTTTGCAACCTGAGTGGATTCAAGTCTTAAATCGGTCAGGATTCCGGACAGCACAGTTGTTTACAACTTTATTGACTTTTTTTCTAACTAAAACAAGAAATGTCTCTTTCACTGCGGGTTTGAGTGAATATCACGTTGTCAATAAGGTAAATTGTTCCATCAAGTTAGATTGAATCTATTTGCAGAAGAGATGAATGAAAACATTTCAACCTGACGATGAAAGGGGAGGTTCAATGGATACAGTTAATAAATCGATGAATCAATTGTGCCAAAGCGATGTCGACGACAATTGGTGATGCGGATGAGGGATTTGAGAGGAGTAAATTGTAAGTGAGTCATGCCAGTCAATCCACTCGGTGGGTTCACATGAAGATTATTTCCTTTTCATCTCTTACTCAATTCCTCTTGACGGTCTTGTCTTTCACTGGATCAGTTGAGAAAAGGTTCGATAGATATGGATGGATTGAGTGAAAGCCTTAAAGGAAACCAATTACATAACACCATGTATGACCTGGTGAGCATCTGTTCTTTGTCCCATGTGCTGAGTGAATTGAGTAACTTTTTCTCTCTTTCTCTTTTTCTCCCCTTTTCTTTTTTTTCCTGTCACCTTTCACTCTTCAATTTGTCTCTTGCTCCGTGGTGAAAGAACAAAGTGGCCAAGAACAAGAATAAGGGAGAGTGTGTTGATCCATTTTCCAGCAGTAGAAAGGTTCCAGTGCAAAATGTCACTTTTGACATGGGATAAAAAAAGAAACTGCAAATAACTTGTACTTGGAGGACTGGCGAACATGAGGCCCATGTGTGTCATCATGTTGAGAGAAAAAAAAAGGTCCTGATATTGGAGTGACCGAAGTGTCTTAATGTCAAAATGTTCGAATGTCCTCATGTCCAAATATCTAAATTGACTATGTTCACTCGATGGCAGATGAGGCCTATCGACATACACACACATACACACTCTCATTCTTACCTCAGGGTCAAAAGGCATCAATCATCAGCAATAAGGTTAATTTAGATGATTAGATCGGACTGAGTGAATTATCCAGAAGGTCATTTAACCAGGTGTCGATGTGTGTGTTCTCGGTATCAATTTGAAGTAACTGATCAACTAAATGACTTTTTTTTCCTACTCGCAATTGAATGAAGTTGCTGGATCATTTGTACTTTGTTCACTCATTTAGATCTTGTGCCATGGCCATTAGTAAATAAGAGACTGGACGCTGAAGGCGAACATGGTGAATTGCCGCCATTTAGATAATCACATGGAAAATAAGGAAAAAGAAATAAGACCAAACTTGGCGATGTTTGTCTATGTGATGTTGACTGTTATATTCTCGTGTAATGGGTCCACACTGTCACAGTGTCTACTTGTTTATGCGAGTTCATCTTGTCCGAAGCAACAAATGCAATTGAAGGCATCCCAGTATCCGAGCATCCAAGTGATGTTGCAAGTGACTTTATTTGATGCTAGTAAACTGACAGTTGATTGCTCCGAACCTCCAGCGACAGACAATTTCAATTCATCCTCATCATCAGATCGACCTTTTAATGGGTAGTAGTTATCCTTTGCTCGTTTACCACCAGACGTGATGGGCGAAATGGCAAATTCAAAGCCACCATCAAAACAGATGAACCAATTAGATTATCGAACTGAGCTGAGAAGAAATCAATTTGCCACTTTGTTTATCCTTGAACTGGTTTAACTTTGACAATTCGACATGTCAAGTACAAGTGAGGTAAGATGCTTGAGAAAACACTGGTACTCTAGAGGACTGGAAAACTTCGAATAATACGATGGTGACTTGGTGACTGATTGGTCACGGATAATTCATTCTGCGTCGTCCAAAGTGATTTGTGTTCTTGAATGAAAGAATGAGAGAGGAAAAAAAGAGAAAAAAAAGAGAGAAAGGAGGATAAGTTCACCGGACATCAACCAAATGAGAAATAGCTTAGTGTCAACGTGTCAATGGATGCACCGAAAGAATCAGCCAACATTGAAACAAAACGGTAAAACTTTTTTCTTCCTCTCTGTTGATGACACAGAACGAAGGAGTAACTGGTGATTGACAAATGCTCTCAACACCGACACAACCAAGTTGACCAAGTTGACCGAGTTGACCGATTGCACCAACCAGAGCAACTGGAGAAGACACAGACAATCCTATTAGAGGATAGAGAAAGTTTTGTCTTAGTCAAACTGTTTCTCCTTTGGTCCATCAATGATTCATCGAAAGTCACTTGCATCAGTTACACTTTCGGAGAATCCTTTTGACTAACTTTTTTCCCCTTTCAAGATGGAGATTACCGTTGACATAGATTGTATCTTGCAAGTATGTTGTAAATGTAGCAGTAAACTGTAGCACAAGCAAATACGTAAGAAGATTTCCTTGTACTAACATTTGGCCTGGTCCTGTGCTTTACTTCTTTGGGCTTTTTTTACCTGGTAACAAAGTCACTGTATGCAAAAATCTACAACTCAATCAACTTGCCTTATTTTTTTCTTCCTCATCTCCCAAAAGCATTGCTCTGTTTTATCCGAGTTTGGCCCTTCAATTGCTGCTGCTTCCAATTGACTCACTCACTCACTCACTTGGCCAAGTCATTTATATTAATAAGTTGTAATTCCCTCTCTTACTTTTAATTCTTCTCGGATGCCGTGTACTTTACTTTTCTCCCTGGTAACTTGTGCACTCTTTTTTTTACTTTCATCATGTTCTCCTTGTTTTTCTTTTTCCTTTTTCTCCTTTCTGCTTTATAACTTTTCCCTTCTTTCACCTTATCTTCTTCGTCATCATCATCATCATCTCGCTCATCTTCCTCATTTCGCCCATCTTGTACAGGATGAATTTTTCTTCATCCGCTCAGTGGCCAACTTTTTACGACTATTGCATCCGCCCAACTTGATGATACTTTTTATGTTGTCTTTTATTATTGCCTCTTTTCGGGGTGATGTTGATGGTACTTGGGTTCAATTAATCCGGCACCAACCACTCCATCAGTCCAATCAGCATTAATTAGCTGTTTCACTGTTAATGAGTGCCCTTTGCTGTTTGCAGTTGGCTGCGGGCTTATTTTTTGTTGTTACAATTTCTCCTGACCTCTTCGCCAGTGACAAAATGAGGTTGCAAAGTTCTTACTCTTTCTCTTCTTACTATCTAACCATCTCACCATCTCACTATCTCACTATATCCTTAATTCTCTCTGTAATTTACTCACTGACTCATATTATCTTTGTCTGTTGAATTAAACAACGGATGCGGACGACCGACAGTGAACAGCTAACAGCCAAGAGCGAACTGATGAACAGATGCTTTTTGATGTAAGAAAGAGTTGAAGCGTTACACTTACGAATTGCCAGTTTCTTTATCCTTCTCATTCGTTCTTTTGTTCGTGCCTTACAGATAATAAGTCAAAATGAATTAAAGAGAGAAATAGAAAAGGATAAAAGAATAGAAAAGGGGGAAAAAGGCAGAAAGACACAAAGACATAAAGAGAGAAATAGAGAAAGTGAGACAAGACAAACCGAGAAACAAGACACGAGGATGAAGATGATTTTGCTACTTTATATCCTCGCAATTTCTCTTCATCACTAACTGCATCAAACGCATTAGTAGTTGTTACAGCGGAGAAATGTTTAAATACACTGTGACTTACACCACTTAAGACTGTAAAGTAAGTAGAGAAATAGCCAGAGGTTACTTAAATTACCTGGAGAAATAAAAGAGGCACAAACAGAGAGAAAGGAAGAAAAAATGTCTCACTTGACACAAACATTGAATCAACATTGGCTAAGTGTGTGTGTGTGTGTGTATATATATATGTGTGTGACTCACTCAACTGTATTGGACAATCTTAATGACAATCAAATGAGTGGAATGTGAGGATGAAAAAGAAGAAGAAAATAATTCATTACACTTGCAAAATGAGCACTTGTGTCACTTTAACTTTTCTCTCCTTCGTCTTTCTGGACTTTTTTTCCTTCTTCTTTTTTTTGCCTCTTTTTTTCCTCTTCTTCCTTCCTCCTTTTGTCACTTGTATCTTTATTTCGCTTTTGCTTCTTCGCTGTCTCCTTCTTTACTTCTTCTCTTCTTTACTTCTTTACTTTTTCTTTACTTGACTGCTTCTCTCTTTCTCTTTTTCTTCATTACCAAAGATGACACTTTTTATGCGAAAGATGCTTCACTGACAAATGAAACTGTTTAAATGAATACATGTGAGGACATTCGTCACTTTGTGAATTACCAAAGCATCAAAGCATTCCTCGCCTCCCTGGTTACCGAAGACAGCAGCAGGGAATAAATATTGCAACGTTTTTTCCACGGCACAAGAGACATTAGAATGAATTCGATCTACCAAATTAGAGAAGAGAGAAGAGAGGATGAGAGGATGAGAGGATGAGAGGATGAGAGGATGAGAGGATGAGACAAAATCATTCCTGAGGTAATATTTTGTTTGCACCAGTCAGGGAAGAGGCTGACAGGGAAAAAAGCAAAGAAACTAAGAAGGAAACAAGAAAATGTGACTCACATTACGTTTCTTGATTGGAGCATCCCTGGTGCCTCTCACTTCATTTTATTTACCATTGGAAGAGTCAGTCACACTCGCTGTGTATATGGCCAATGCGATTCATTGATCAACGAATCAACAAATCAGCGAATGCAATGCACATTTTCTGATTTTGTGATTTTCTTCATTTCTTCATTTCCTGATTTCCTTTGCATATTTGCTCTGACTCTGTTCACCCTTGCACAATTCGGTCAGGAGAAGCTGAGACAGGAGACTTCGAAGAGTCAGGAGATTCAAGAGAGTAAGAAGAGTAAGAAGAGTAAGAAAAGTAAGAAAAGTCAGGAGAGGATGAAGATGTGACACGCATATTACGACACAAAAACCCCGAAAGCCAAGTCAAACCTATGGCCCTGTGAACACTGACTGTTGTGTGCATCTTTTCCTCTACTTTTGGTCCTTTCTTCTTCATCTTCTTCATCTTCTTCATCTTCTATTCTCTTTTCTTCATCTTCTTGTCTGCTTCTCTTTCAAAATATCACTACCGACAGCATGAACAACACGCAATGAAACAACATGCTGAATGATCTGTCATCATTCAATTGCAACTGTCAGCTGATTTGCCCTTCTATATCCTTGTCAACTTTTACCATCAAGCATCAAGCATGAAGCATCTTCCGATCCTCAAGTCCATTTGTGTCACGCATTATCCTGACCGAGGGAAGTCCTCTTTTCCTTTTTCCTTTTTTCTTGTGCTTTTCTTCCTTCTTTACTTTACTTTTTTCACTCTCGGCAACTTTGCACACTTGAGTTACTTGCATCTTCTACTCGTCTTGCTTTGCCTCTCTCTCTTTTTCTCCTTCTCTCTTTCTTTTATGACCAGTCTTTGACTTTAATCCCATAAAATGTGTCCTGATGCCAAAATGGATGAGGTTGACTTTCACTTGACTTGAGTCAGTTGAATATAAAGTTACTTCATCACTGGTACAAATAACTCTTAAACATTTATCATTACAGCGTGAAGACGACCAGGAGAACGAAGATGAGGATGAGGATGAGGATGGATCGGGGATGGGCAACCAAAGCACAAGCATCAAGTAGGAAGCAAAGCACAAACAGGATAAATGTGATGAAGCATTCACAATTACACTTGCAAGAAGAAAAACACTTTGCGTGGGTTGTCACCTCAAAGGACACATTGAATTATGGCTGATTTGACATTCGCCTTGCCTGCTTGTTATTTTTGGCAAATTTATTTCATCCTTACAAGAAACCACACTCCAGTGCTTTGTAATTCACTTAACTTACTCTTCATCAGGTCACATGTCTGATGAATATTTGTCCAAGTCATTCATCTAGAAGTTCATCTACAATGACCAGTGTCGTTCATTTTCCATTGCATTTGAATGGTATTTGCATTTTCCTCGCATATAAATTCATATTGCAAGTGCATCAGTATGTCAAGCTCTATTCATTATTCAAATGGAACCAGCGACATTTGTGACTTGTGACTTGTGACTTGTAACTTGTGACTTGTTACTCGTTGTTCTTTCTACCACTGCTACCGGCAAAGGAACCACCCGCATGTTGATGATCAATTGGGCAGTGATTTTTGATTTTTATACTTTGTTCCTCTCCACCCCGAGACTCGACCCCGCATACTGATGCATCATCCATTTTCCTTGTAATTTGGCATTCCGACATGTAGAAAAAGTCACCAAAAAAAAAAACCGGTCCATTTTGGTTGTTTGCGCTGTTGCAATTGAAAGAACCTTCAGCTCAGTTGTATCCACAGCTGTACCTTCATCATCATGTCCGGTCATCCAAGCCGACATCCGCATTTACTAGCACCACTTGTAACCGTTGAATAACATTTTGTTGTTGACCGTTGAACACATTGTATCATTTACATCTGAAAGAAACATTTGAAATGTCCTCTCTGTGAATTAATTTACATTTCATTGAATTTCAAGCGAAATAGCATTTGTGATGAGGGTCACAGTTGACACACGCAAATACTCTCGGCAGTTTCGGCAGTTTCGAAGAGATTGAAAGATTCACAGATTCTGAGCAACTTTTACGTCATCTTCTCACTCCTGATACCTCTGGGTCTGAGTTATTTTTCATCCTTAACTGCACTGTTGATGGTTAAATTGTTGAAATGTGATTGAATTTCCCTGCGTTTAGCCAAAGTTTACTTGTCCTTCTTTATTGTGTAGATCAGGGTAATTGGTGATCAACTTGACTTGAGAAGGAAAAGACCGATGAGGGTAGAGTAAAAATAAATTCGCCTGGTGGGTCAAAAGTGTCTCCGAGAAAATGTGTCCTCAAAGAAAGTTTGCTTGAGACTTTGTCTACTTGGGCGAAGTTGAATCCAAAAATTGTGATCCTTCTTTTTTTCTTTTCTTTTCTTCTCTCTGTGACTTCCTTTTTTCTTCGCTTGATTAATTATGAGTCAAGAGAGAAGGAACTGAGTTCACTTTCGCTTTGGCTCATTCTTTCTCTTCTTCTTTTTCTTCTTTCTTCTCCTTTTCTCCTTGTGTCTCTCGCTGAGGATTGGTCTATTTTCTTTTTTCTTTTTTCTTTTTTCGTTTTCCTCATCCTGGTTCCTGTTCACTTCTTCCTCATCCTACTTGATGCATGGGCCGTTGATTGTTGTTGGTGTCACTTTTGGAATTTGGGTCTAGCTCACAGTCAAGTGAGCGATGTTGCATGTTCCTTGGTGACTGGTAAGATGGGTTTTTCTCTTTCTTTTTCTTCTTTTCTCTTTTTCCATCTCCTTTTTTTTTCTTCTCATCTCATCTCTGCCTTGTGATTCTTTGCTCGAAGAAAAACTTGACTGAGTGTTAACACTCATTCACACCCTCTAGACACAAGTAAGTCAGAGAAAGCAATGAGATGCAATGTGCTAGATGATGAGGATGCGGATGGAGGGAGAATTTGTAAAAGAATCACCTTGAGGCATCTGCTACTTTCTAGTTGTGTCTTAAGACATACGTTTTGTGTGGTAAGTTGTTACCACTGGTCACGATTTGATCATTGAACGCCTCTTACTACTGAAGCACATTTGACTTTCATGCTTGTGATCAAGTGCATGATCATTGGCATCAGCACCAGCATCAGCATCAGCATCTACTCCCTTGTTCATCTGACTGTTTCTTCTTTTCTTTTATTCTACTGACTCTTGGTCTCCTCCTTTCATCCACTTCGAGGTATTTTCTTCATATTTCACTGTTGCACTGTTTCGATGTAAGCTGAAAGCTCAAAGTTCCGAGTTGCTCGCATCAAGAAGCCCGGCTGACTGTTTTACTTTTCATTGCATTTGGACTCTCAATCTCTCTGTCTCTCCTCGAGTACCTGTTACAGGGTCTGTTTCTTGCTTTTTTCCTTTCTTCCTCTCTTTCTTACATTTCACTCTCAACTTCCAATCCAATTTACGGCAGGAGTTGTACTTGTTCTCCCTTTATTTTTTCTCTTTTCCTTTTTTTCTTCTCTCTCTCTCTTTCTATCATTGCCTTTATTTCTCTCTCTCTCTGTTTCTGTTTCTATCTTTTTCTCCTTTTCTCTCTTTCATGACTAATCAGTGGGCTGGTCCATGTCTTCTTGTTGCCCGAAAAAGAGCCGACAAAAAGTGTCGACCGCCTCTGTATCGTTGTTTCTCCGTTTTTTCCTTTCTCCTGTTTTCTCTTTTCTCCTTCTCTTTCATCCTTCTATTTCTCTTTGCCTCTCTTACTCTCTCATTTGGCAGATGAATTCTTCACTTTCGGTGTAAAAAGTAAAAGAGTACTTTGACCAAAAGGTAAAAGAGTCCTAATCGCGTGATCTGAGGTGGCAAATGCACTTTCCCGTCCACCTGTCACAGCCCACATGCCTACTGAATTGTGATTCATTGGATGATTTAGTCATACACTTCAACTTTCAACTTACCTGATCTATCTTTCTATCCTTGCAAGGATTAACCGCGAATTATTTATTACCCTGTGTTAACTCACGCGGATACCTTTTTCCTTCCTTCTCTTCCATGTAAACTGCAGCATAAAGAAACTGCCTCTCTTCTTTCTCCTTCTTGTTCTTTCTCCTTCTTTCTCCTTCTTGTTTCTCCATCAATGTGTCGGCGGAATTAGTGACTTCAGTTGAGGTACAAGTTAACTGAAACACTTTTTCATCAAACTCCTCCTTTGGTCGACTACTTCATACTCAACATCAGGTAATCCAATAGACTTGACTGCTTAACTTTTTTTCCCTCTTTTCCTCGTTTTTTCTCTTTTCCCTGCTTCTTGAACCAATTTCACTGGCAGTCACAAGCAAATCTCAATGAAAAGTACTCACACTTGTTATCTGCTTGGATAAATTGGGTGATGTTGCTAAAATTGACAAGCGTGACATTTGCCTTCTCACATCGAACACGGAGACACTCGAACACTCGAACACTCGAATACTCCAACAGTGGAACATTCAAACATCACATCATTACATCATCACATCGACATCGTCATCGTCATGTGTCTCCTCTGCATCTTTTCTTCTTTTCTTCTTTTCTGCTGGCTGACTTTCTTATTTTTTCATTTGCAATTTTGCCTGTTGGGCTTCATCTTTGGCTGGGTGATGTAAATAACATGTGTATTTTGCCCAGAGTTGTCTGTGACACAAATCATCCTCATGTGTGACATGAGCTACAGTTAGTTACATGTTGCATATGCATTGGCCGTAAGATTTGCTTTGGACTGTTTTCTTCTTTTTCATGTCTTTCATTTTTGTGTGACTTTTCATCCTCACTTTCTCTCTCTCTCTCTCTCTCTCTCTCTCTTTCTCTTTCTTTCTCTTTCGCCTTCTTAAACTGATTCGCTACGGATTAGCTGACTTTTAACTTTTAACTTTTAACTTTTTTTTGTAGACTTGTGGACTTGTCTACTTGTTCTTGTGGTGGAGTCAAAGTATCTCAAGAAAATCTCCCCCACTCTTTGAGTTGAAACATTATTTTTCTTCAATTGAATCTGCGACTCGCTTGAGCCCAAATGTCTTTCAGTCAGGTGATGCAAGTTAATCCTGTGTATGTATCTCTCCCTCTGTGTGTGTGATTTAAGGGAAAAAATGATTTTCGTGACAGTTGTTGGTTGCCGGTTGAAAGTATATTCACTTGTTGATTTATTGATTGTAGATTGAGATCATTTGAAGAAATTTTTTTATCTCATTTTTTCCATGTAACGTCACGTGAGTTACTCTTTTACCTTTTGCCTTTTTTTTATATCCTTTAAACTTTAATCAAATCAGGTGTCATTTAAATTGCAAGTAAACTGCGTGCTTCAAATTGTAGCATGAGAGATGTTATCCGTGTATTTTCATTTTGCACTGGGTGTTCGCTGTTTGCAGTTCACTCAGTCAGTCAAGTTACTCAGTCAAGTCAGTGTAGTCTTTTCATTTTTTACTTCTTTCACTCTTGTATCTGTTTTTGGTGTCCGAGCCATTCACAAGCACAAGCACAAGTCACAAGCAATGATAAGAATTTTTATGGAAGAAGGAGAGAAAGTAATTCTTTCCATGCGGGTAATGGAACTGCCCGAGAGAAAATTTGGGCAGGAACTAAGAGAGGCTAAGCAAATGTTTGCTTCACAAGGAATATTCCGTCATCTCTCTTTCCCTTTTGCTGCATTTTCATCTCTCTCTATCTCTTTTACTCAAAGAATAAAAAGACAAAATAGTGAACTTTTACTGCTAGCCAAGGTTGACCTAGTCGATTTGCTTGTAGTTCGCACTTGTTTGCCAGATCGATGATCGGACATCCGTCCAACCTGTCCACGGCTCATCGATTCTTCCTCCTGACATCCTCCAGGCAGGAACAATGGCTGGCAAAGATGAAGATGATAGAGATGATGATGAAAAAAGGTTGATGAGATCCAACAGATGGAGATCTACCACTCGGACTTGCACAAAGAACAAATAGTATAAAGATGCTTCAGATGAAGAGGATGATGATGAAAAAGTCTTCGGCAGTGGAAAATCTCCCCGTTTACGCTTGACTAGTTCAAGCCCAAATGTCTCATCGGCTCAACTTCTCCTTCTTCATCCACACACAAGGACCAAGTGATGAGTAAGTGAAAATCCTCCTTCTTTCATCTCATCTCATCTCATCACTTGCAACTCATCCTTTGCTTCATTCAATTGTCAGACACTTCATCACACACTTTTGCACACTTGACGCCGATGAAAACGACTTAAACAATTTCCTCACAGCTGTGATGGTGATGCTGCGATGCTGTAATTCTTGTGTCCCTGTGTTCATGTGTTCATGTGTTCATGTATGTTTCTGTCTCCTGTTGGCCTCTGTTCTCATCTTTCTCTCTTACTTTCCTTCTTTCCATCGTAAAGTGTATTTGCAAATTGTCTCTATGTCACATTTATCTCTTCAACTGGACTCATTGCATTCCCTCGACAAATATATTTATAAACTCAACTGTTCTAATGACAGAATGATGAGTTAACTATTAACCATCATCATGAGAATCATCCCGCTTACACGAATTACTCACTACTACTTCTCTTTGTGCGAATGGCATTGTTATTTTCACCAGGGAAAAGGTTGACAAGAGGAGAAAAAAAGATAACTCGTTGCAAAAACAAAGAGTCACAATAAAAGCCATTATTAAACTTGTGATTGTTGATGATTAAAGATACAAATGTTCTCTCTTGATCAATGATTACTCACTGTTGATTCAAGTTGATTCATGCTGATTCATGCTGATGTTTGTCCTGAGTGTCTTGTGACTGTTGTTCTGATGAAAAGTCACATATAGATGAGATACGAAGAGAAAGGTAAAACTCAACTTTCATCTTTTCAACCAGAGTGAAATGGAAAAATATTTTGCCCCTGACACAGAGAAAACAGAAAATACACAAAAGACACAGAATAAGCGAGTCAATTAGAGTAAGGATAAACCACGCGAAAACATGAAATTTTTAAGTCAACATGACAAGGATGCCACGTAAAAAAGAGCAGAAAGTTTCTTGTTAAAGATAAAATTGGAAAAATAGAGAACTGATGACACTTAACGTTTCATGCTGGAATGAATTTCATTCTGCCACTTGACTTGCCTTTCACCCTCATCTTCATCTTCATGCTCATCCTGTTGGTTCTGTTGCTGCTGTTCACTGTGCTCATTCTGCTCATTCTGCTCATTCTGCTCATTCTGCTATTTCTACTCATCCTTACGATCTTGAGATGAGAAAATCGTGTGATGACAGGAGCAAACAAAGTGTCCTTGTCTATTTGACTGGGATGCTTCTGATGTTCCTGATGATTCTGATGCTTGGGGTCCTCTTGAACAGTCAAATGTCCAGAAAAGGCAAAGAAGAAGAAACAAGAATGGTGGGAGACATCGACAAGCAGATTGAGTGTCGAGAAGGGCAAATTACTTTGACTTTGTTCAACTTGACCAAGTCCAGTGTGTCCTTTGAACCATTTTCTTTTCGTATCTCTGCCTCTTCTATTCCTTTTTCTTCTTTTTCTTCTTTTTCTTCGTTTTCCTTTTTTTCTCATCTTACTCCCTCACCGAGTGGGTGGAGTGAGATTTAGGTTTGTTCCTTTGCACTTTTTCTCTTTCTCATTTGTACTTGTGATGAGAGTGGATCAAACAAAGTACTTTCATTGGTTCACTCGGCTGAGAAATAAAATTGCTTCTCTCAGATGAACAGTGAACAAGACACAATTCTCTCCAATTATTGGACTGGACAAGAGGGGGTGTTCATTTGATTCGAGTGTACACTGAGAAGACAAGAAGAGGTGAAGAGGAGAAGAAAAGAAAGATAAGAGTAGAATAGGAAAAGAAGAAAAAGAAGAAAAAGCCAAGAGCCAATAGACAAGAGTCGAAAGTCAAATTACAAGTTGAGAAAGGATAAAGAATGTTTTCCTTTCACCCGAGAACCAATGTTCCTCCACCATCTTCACTTTGGAGGGTCGGCATTATTTTTCAGGTGTCTCTTAGCCTCCCTCTCTTTCTTTTTTTTTCTCTCTCTCTGGACCAAACAGAGTGTCCACTTGACCGGGTAAATAATGACCATCAGGACTGATGATGACTGAGGTCTCGGGGGAAGATACAGCGACTGAGGTGCAATGGGCAGTAGGCAATGGACATGTTGCAAGTTGCCAGTTGTAAAAAAAACGGTGGTTTTATTCTGCAACCTGACCAGGTCGTTAGTTCAACTGTTACCGGTGAACAAGGCAACTCGTGGAATGATCAGTAGTGCAAGTCCAATCATTTGTCCTCACATGAGTCACTTTTATCCACTGCCAATGAATTGAATATGTGTTTGCTCACTGTGCTTGTGTCTGTTGTTTCGTGTCCTTTAACTTGACTCTTCTCTCGCTCTCAACTTGAGCTCAGAGGTTGTGTGTGTGTGTGTGTGTTTGTGTTGACAAACGTTTACACAGCAACAAACAATCAAAGAACAACAGAAAAAAAGTAGAAAAAAAAGAACCAGGAGTAAACAATAAAAATACTTTACTCATAGTCAAGTGAACTTTGTCCAGTGCATCTGCACATTGTTTTGCCTATTTTCTCATTTTGTCTGTTTGCTGGTACTTATTTTTTTGTATTTTTTTCTTCAGTTTTTCTTGCAGACAGCATATGCAAGGAATGAACACACTCACAGCAGGTCACTCGGCTGAGGGTTGCACCTGCCTTGAGTTGCTTTGAGTTTCCTTCAGTTGTTTTCTTGGCTCATTTCACTTGGGTCAAGAGAGTCTGTTGAAGAAAATGTCTGAAAGATGTAAACTTGAGGTCTGTGCGCTGCTTTGCACCTCACACTTCTTATTCACATATCTTATACCTTGGACAGGCATTGACTGACGAGGATGAAGATGATGAAAATGATGAAAATGATGAAAATGAAAAAGACCAAGAGGATGAGAAGGATGGCAAAAGGAGAATGGGAATGAGAATGAGTCACCGGGAGACAAAGTCAGCTGAACTCAACTCAAATCAGCAGGAAGAGAGGGCGGATGAAAGAAAGAACCACACACAGAAAAAGGAAATGAAAAAGCGACTCTCTCCTGGCAATTGTATTAGGAGATGCCTCACGTTGCCATCAAAGAGAGAAAAAAATAAAAGAAACCGGTCTGGTCAAATCAAACGCACGCACATCAATGTAATTCGAGTTCTGTTCTGAACTCATCTCGTTGGCCGTTTCTCGTCTCTCTCTCTTTTTTTTCTCCTACTTTCTCGTTTCTCGTTTCTCTCTCTCTCTCAATCTTTCGTCTTTCATCTATTGGTCAACCTGTTCTCCTTCCTCTACTTGTGTTTGTCTCTCTTTTGCTGTGTCTTTCTTTATTTTCTTTACCTCCTCCCTACGTCAGTTGGAAGATGCAATTGCGACAGAATGAAAGACAATCAATTGAATTCATCCGAGTGCAGGACTAACCAACAGTAACAATAACAACTGTGGTTAGTTGGCTTGATTTTTGTCTCATCCTGGATGGTCAATGCTTTTCCTTTGGTCATTGATTGTCATTTCCTCCCCACCGAATAGAAGAAAGGACATTTGATTCATTGATCGACTCACTCAGAGGAAAATATGAACAAATAAATAATCATTTATTTATTTACTTGTTTATCATTTACTGTGACAGCAATGATTTAACAAGTAACATGCGAAATCATTTTCATCCTCATCACCAAGTGAGTGATAAAAATAACAAGAAGGAGAAAAAGGAAAAGAAGAAAAAGAAGAAGAAGAAAAAGAAGAAAAAGAAGAAAAAGAAGAAAAAAGAAAAAAAGAAAACAAAATAACGTCGATAAATTAGTACAGTAAATGACATTTGAAGAAAGAATAAACATCTATTAGTTTATTGATGTGTCCCATTGTGCCTAAAGTATCTTATACAAATTGACGTGAATGAGTATCATTGAGTCCGGAAAGAGAATTTATGGAACATTTGGAGTGATACTTGACATAGTTAATGATGGTCGTCCAAGTCGTCCAAGTCGACGGTCTGACCATCTGACAGAGACCAGTCATATCAACAAATTTTGTCAATTGATAAATAAATCATCTTTTCAGAGATGTCCATATCAAATGGATTGTGAAAATCATATCGATGGTGATTGTTTTACATTTCAAATTGAATCAGCAAAATAGATTGAGGGAGAGAGAGAGTGAAAGTCGCAAAGTGAGAATAAGTCAGATAAAGATAGAAAGAGAGAGACAAAAAGAGAAGGAGAAAAAGAAAGAAAGAAAGAAAGAAAGACAGATGACTCGACAGCATGGGAAAGATGAGAGCGTAATTTATCAGCAATTTACAGGAACGAGTGTACCGATGTTGCATGAGTGATCAGGACGAATTGGCGAATAGTCTGAATGGTTGGATGGTCATCCGCAGGGAATTAATGTATGGACTGTAACTGACACACTTTACATTTAAGCACAAAGGATTTTAGCATGAATGGTCAAGACAGGAGCAAAACTAATGAATCACCAGTCATCCTGATGGATGAAGAGTCAGACCGAGTGTATTGCATGAATGAAACTTTTCACTGTACCAACAAAGTTCTAGGACAACTTGTGGAGGGCAGAATGGTGGAAGAGTCAATTGTTCGGCTGTTGAACTGTTGGTCTATTGGACTGTTGTACTTTCCACTGGATGTCACAAAGTACCGAAAGTTGAGTACCGAAGTATACAAGATCACAAGTTGCTTGTTGGATGTAAAAAAAACTTTTTACAGTAAAAGCAGCATGAAGTAGCAAAAGTAGCAGAAGTAGCAGAAGTAGCAGTTGTTAGAACAGTTGTCAAGTGTGAGTGTGTGAGTGTGTATGTTCACATTGGCCATTTGGTGAATCAGTTGGGGTGATTTAAATCACATGGACATGTAGGACGCTTCATTGATGGGCGACGCGAGTAGGGGACATTTGTTACAAACGAAATGAGGGAAAAGAAAGAGTCGCAAAGAGGAAAAGAGAGAGTAATTCATTGAAAGTCATTGGACGGTGATACATTTCATTGTATCATGTAGACCTTCTTTAGGTCCTTTGATTCTTCATGTTCTCCGCTTCTTCAGTTCTTTGGTTCGTCATTCGTTTAGTTGTTCAGTTCTTTAGGTTATTTCAGTAGTTGTGCTTGTTCTTTCTTCCTGTCCTTCTCACTTGCATCAATTTGTTACGGGTCTGGCTGTTGGGTGCGGTTGAGTCTGTTGAGTCTGTTGAGTCTGTTGTTTCCTTTTTCCTTCTTTTTTCCTTCTTTTCTTCTTGGCTACAGTCTGATTCATTGGTTCTACATCTCATTGTGAGGGAAAAAAGTTCGGGTTTTCTTTTGTCACAAGGAAAAAGGGAAAAAGGATAAAAGAAAGTAACAACCAAAGGAGGGCCAAGGACAATTGCAAAAGGAGACCAAAAAAGAAGAATGTGACCACTTGAACCGACTTCGGAGTTCTTTTCTTGGCTCCTTTCATCTGACCATCAACTCAAACTGGCGCACACAATGAAACTCGTCAACCACTCAAGTCTGTCCCGTGGTCCTAAACTGGCCGCATTTAAATCCGCTCTTCTTAAATGGAAACTTTCACTCCAATGGATTGAGTAGTGGATTGAGCAGTATGTGTACTCAACGAACTTACTCTTGGTAGCTCGGTGTGGCTCAGTGTTCACTGCTTAGTCCACACAGAGTACAGTTCACTTGTTAAACAAAAGTCTTCTCATACACTGTAGAGATACACTGAGGGACCAGTTAATGGACTAGTCAGATACGCCGGGCCAAAGGTGACTCTGCATCCTCCCTCTGCCCTCCCCCTCATCCTCCTTCTTCACCTTTCGCTTTCTTTCTATCTTTCCTTTTTCTCACTCTCCCACTTTCTTACTGTCTCATTCTCTCCGTCACTTTTCTAACCTCTCTGTAACCTCTCTTACCTTTCTTACCTCTAAATCTGCCGCCCTCCCAGCTGACAAGGACCTCATCGTCTTTATCCTCCAACCACTCTCACAGGTCAGCACTTCAGGTAAGTCCATGATGATTATTCAGTAACTTTCATTGGCAACTGTCTATTATTTGGGATG
This sequence comes from Hemileia vastatrix, assembly GCA_030280995.1. Lineage (NCBI taxonomy): Eukaryota > Fungi > Basidiomycota > Pucciniomycetes > Pucciniales > Zaghouaniaceae > Hemileia > Hemileia vastatrix. Next base: position 177,059 of record JASXTE010000029.1, read on the forward strand.
TGTCAAATGATACACTCAACGCCCATTTTCAAAGGACAGGTGAGTAAAAAATGAGCAGGGGAAAGAATCGTCCCTAATGGTGATGATGATGAAGCAACGAGGAAATAGCTTGACAGCGACACCAGTCAGTTGATTTAAAATGCCAAGAAAAGAAAGAAAATAAAATATTTTGGAAGAAGAGAAAGAAGAAGGAGAAGAAGAGGACGAGAAGGAAGAAGAATAAGAATGAGAATAGGAAAAAAAGGAAGAAAAAGAAAAGAATCATCAAGATCAATGGTTCAATGGTGACTGCTCCCCTTTGCATTTAAGCAAAATTGGGCAAATTATATGTTTTGTGAATCGCGGGCGTCGGCTCAACTTTAAAATGTAAAATTGCCTCCGGGGTCACTTGAAAAAAAACATTTCAACTTGTTTTAATTACAATTGTACAAGTTTTAACATTTTTTCCAATTCATTTGGTTACTCAGTTGAAAATTTACTCTTTCAATTGACTGAGATAAATTTTTTTCTTCTTTTGCCGTTTCTTTTTTATTTCATCTTGTTGCTTTTTATTCATTCTTTTTGATTCCTGTTAATTCTTGTTTCTTTTTCTCTTGCCATCTCTCTTGAGTCGTTGCATCTGATGTTGAGACACTTAACTGAGTAAGAATAAAAGACGATCTGTTAATGTCATGAGCTTGTTATAGATGTGGAACATTTTAATTAGAAATGTATCACATGGAAGTGATGTCAATTCGATGTGAATTTTCAATGCAGGTGGTTTTCCTTTGACCTATCTAACGGCAAAGCAAATTCACTGACCATCAATACTCATCAAAAATGACGGGAACTGGCTATCGGCAACAGGCAACAATCAATCGATGATCAAGGATCAAACATCAAAGATCAAACATCAAAGACCGAGTATCAGGTATTTGAGATGACCAGGAGACCAAAAAAGTAAGAAAGTAAGAAAATAAGAAACTGAGAGATTGAAAGACCAGGAGATGTGAGACCAGAAGGACACACATGGAGATGAGGAAACCCCAGCGAGTGTAGCGAGATCAATTGAATGTCAGCCTCGTTTAAATAAGATGGTGACCATGGTGTTGTGATGAATATTATTCCTTGCGGTTGTTTGATTGACCACATGGCCACAAATCGAACGGATCATTGAGTTTGTGTGACGTGACTGAAAGATAAGAACTTGGAAAATGCTTATTCTCTTGTCATGAGAGCAGTTTTGGGTGAGTGAGTATCATTGCAGGTAGAGTGTCGGTCAAACCAGTCTTTAAAACACCATCCGGTGCACAGCTTGACCCCTGCACAGATGCAGCTTTACAATTGAGGTAAATTTTGGAGAATGCAAAAAGAAAGAGGATGCAATGAGGAGCAGGAGGTGGCTTGATGCCACTTCATGATTACCCCTGCCTGGCCCTGGTGCCTTTCTTTTCTTTTTTTCTTTTTCTCTTTTTCTCTTTTTCTCTTTTTCTTCTTCTTCTATTTTTTCTCTCTTTCTCTCTTTTCCTCTTTTCCTCTTTCTTCCTTCTTTTCTTCGCCTCCTTGGCAGAGATGGTCGTCGTCCAAGACTCAAGGTGTGAACGAACATGAGATGCCATTGGTCCAGTCGAGACGAGGCATAATAATGGTCAAAGGACCAAAGACCAAAATGTAAGGAAGGTGAGTTGCTCCTCAAGTGGACAACAGGAGGACATATGGTCTTTTCTTGCAAAGCACTTCAAGTGTGATCTTGGCATTATTTGTGACTCGAGTTTGCAGGTCCCTCTCCTCTTTCGTTTTTTTCCTCTCTTCTTCTCTTCTCTCTCCTCTCTTTCTCTCTCTCTCTACCTTATTCTTCATTGTCGAGTGCGAATGGTGAGAGCGACACAAAATATCTGGAGTGCGATCGCACTTCTTTTGTGCTATTGAAGAACTTCTCTATTTTTCTCATGATTGCTTCCCTTCCTACCTTTGCTGCCTTTTTCTAACTTTGCTGTTTCTTCTACCTTTTGCTCCCCACTGATGGCTGCCTGCAGGCCATTTCGGACATTTGAAGAGAAAAAAAGTGCGATGAGTAAGTGAGCCGCACCTCCAGTTCAAATGGCAGTAACAAGCAAAACAAATGAAAAGCAAAAGGTAAAATAGCAAAGATACTTTAATTCTGATCAATGGTATATAATGACACCAATTACGGAACAGCAGCCAAATTACCCTGACAACGTGCAACTAGTAACAAGTGAAACTTGTACTTACTTACTTACCTATTCCCCTGTGAGGAAAGTAGAGAAGATGCAACAGTCAGCAGTCAGCATACAACATGAGGAGTCAAATGAGAGAAATAAGAAAAACAAAGCGAGAAGAAACAGAGAGGAAAGAAAAAACAGAAGAAGAAAAGAATAAATGAAGAACAACAGTGCCATTGCAGGACTTTTGGCACTTTTAAAAGTTGAAGAGAAGAGAAGAAGGAGAGTTAGAGCTGACTCCTTCGGTCAAGGAAAGGCATGAGGAACTTGCCTCATGCTGGTAGCGAGCGCATGAGCGCAAACAGCACCAAATGTTTCAGTGAGAGCAATGTTTAGCGGCTTCAGTTGCCTCTCAAACTCTGTCGAGGTCGTATCTGTCGTATGTGACTCTCTTCGTCTCTCTTTTTCCCTCTGTATCTCTTCCTCTCACTCAATACTCCAACTCGTGTTTCTTTGCAACTCTCTTGATACTTCTTTCTTCAACTCTCACTCTGCCTACATATCTGTATCGTCATTCCTTGCGAGCTGATTTCAGCCAGCATGGACAGCTCTACTCGAAATCGTAATACTTTTCGCAACGCTCATCAACAGTCACTTAAACAGCGACTTCATCATCATCCTAATCATCAACTTCATCAAGGTACTTCCGTGTATTCTAGTGGTGATTCTGATGTTGAAAATGAAACTATCAGTCAAGGACTTCGATTAACTGCTTACGGTGATTGTGATCGCGGTGATGATTCTGCTGAAGATCATATTTACAATCAGTATGAAAAGATACTCGACTCGAGGACTTCAGCCTCATCTTCAACCCTTTCGTCAACTCATCACGCCGGTCGTAGTGTAAACACGGCCGCTCATTACGCTGAGTCTGCTATCTACAAAAGGTCACGAGGTAAGAAAATTATGCATTATTCTGCTGCTTTTATTTTTCATCGCTTTCGTCAGGTATTTCACAAATATTCTCCGGTGAAAAAATAAGCGCCAGTATTACTTTGATAGACTACACTGCCAAATAGCATCATCATCATCAACAACAACAACAACAACAACAACAACCACAACAACAAATATACTACTTCTACTATTACTACAACAACAGCAACAACGAGTACAAAAAGTACAAAAAAGTACAAAAGTTACTTTGACCAACTTAACTTTCCTTGTGTGTGTGTGTTTTTTTTTGTAAGTGTGTGATTTTAGGCAAAGGAAGTCAATTGACTGATCAGGGGAAACATCCTGTGTTTTCACTTGATGTCTGATGCAATAGCAAATTCAAAAAGTGGGTAAAACTGGCATTACACTGGTAAATGTGGCACTTGACGTTGTCGATTTGTTTCTTTCGTGATTCGAGCATTTGTTGTGTTGCAAGTCGCTCTTCGGACCTCGTGTTTGTATATGTGTTTGTATATGTGTGTGTATATGACTAAGTGACTGAGTGAGTGAGTGAATGTGTTTGTGTGTGTGTGCAGTTGCATGTGGCTGAATAGTACATGTGAGTTGTGTGCGATTTGTAAGTTGTATTCTCTTTTATTTTCTATTTTTCTTTTCTTCTTTTCTTACTTTCCTACTTTCTTCTTCCTCCTCCACCAGTCTGTTGGTCTTTTCAATCGGTCTTTGCTTGTATTTGTTTGTTGTTTGCTTCTCAAGACTCTCTTTTCTCAAATCGCTCTCCATCTGTGACAGTGGTAAGGGAGAGAATAAGAAGTTGACTTTTCGGGCAAACAGGTTTCCATCTGTATTTCGTGTGTGGTTCACTACTATCAACCGAAAGTCAAAAGATGCAGGCTTCCTTTGCTCTTTTCTCTCTATTTCTTTATTTTTCTTTCTCTCTTTCTCTATTTCTTCCTTTTCTTTCACCGCAGGAAGCCACTGACTTGAAAGTCAACTGACTCTCTTTTTTTCTCTCTCTCGTTTTTCTCTTTTACTCATTCTCACTCACATTCTCTCCATTTCTCCTCTCTATTTCGCTCTGGCCCTTCTTACGTGAGTTATTTTCAAGGGCCCTTTGGTACTCTTCTACTTTTCTACTTTTCTACTTTTTTCCTACTTTCTACTTTTTCCTTCTCTCTCTTTCTCTCAACTTTTCTGCCTGCTTTTCATCTGCTTAATGAATAAATAAACCAAGCAGGCGGTAACTGCTTCACCAGTAAAGAAAAGTGAAAGAATGCAATTTGTGACCCAAAATTGTACAAAGCCAACTTGTGAAAGTACTTTACTGTTGAAAGAATGTCATAGCCAAGACGAAGAATGGCCAAGACAGAAAGAACAGAGAGAACAGAAAGAAACTTTACATGGCAAAAAAGGACATTTTGATTTTGTTGACCATTTATATGCACATGTTGCCTCAGCTGGTTCCTTATTTCATTTTATACTTTGCCTTTCTTGTGCTTTGTGTACCGAGTTGTGTTCTTCTGTTCCTCTGTTACGTTGGTGATTGTACCATCTCACCATCTCACCATCTAACCATTCACATCTCACCATCTCCACATCAACCGTAAAAAGGAACAGTTATTACTTTGCACTGAGTGCACTTTTCACATCTTGTTATTCCAAGTCTCACTGTGTCATCACACTTGACTATTACACTCGACTGCCTTTGGCTGGTTGAATGATGTACACGAGGATGCAGGATGAGCACTGGCAAGTTCTGGAGACGCACCATGTGTCTCCTTTGTTCTCTTCTTCTTTCAATCCTGTGTCCGTTAGAACATTGGAACACTGGAACATTCAAACTTCCAACATTGGAATATTTGAAGGTTTGAACATGCGAACATCGGTACACCAGTGCAAATGGAAAGGTCTTCTCTCTCTCTCACCACTTTGGCCTCTGCATGTCAAATAGTCGCCCGGAAAAGCATGAGTGTGTTTATATGTGTGCAGTTTAACCTTTTTATTCTTCTCTCCTTTATGCTTTCCTTTTACTTCTTGTCCGCGGAAAAATGAATACTGCCGAGTGAAATTTGCTTTTGCATTTGCAATAACTCAATTATTCGCATCTGGCTGCTCGGTATATTGCTTATTGCACCAAGGTACAGCTGACTTTGCTAATGGAGAAGTTGGCCCATGTCGCTTATTTTATTTCTCATAGAATAATTGTTCTTGCACTATATACACATTGAATTTACATGGGAAATTCCTTCACGAGTTGCACCAGAGACAAGACACTGCTAGAATTGCCCAAATGTATAAGTAGGAAAAAATGAACTTGACTCTCATTGCTTTGCACACGATGTATGTCTGTGTGTCCCTGTCTCTGGGTGTGTTTGTTCTCTTCTCCCTTTCATCCCTCGTTCCTCCAATTGCATTTGTTTCACGTGGAGCGTGAACAGTCACAGTGAGAGATGAAAAGAGATGAACTGACTCTCTTATTCTCATTCTCATTCTCTCTCACTCTATCTTTCTTTCACTCTTACACTCTTTCACTATCTGACTCTTCAGTCTCCTCTTGTCACAACTTTCTACTTGCTTGACTCCCTGCAATAGACATGTCAGGAATATGTTTCTTCTAGACTTTCTCTTCTCTCTCTTTCTCTCTTTCTCTCTTCTCTCTCTCTCTCTCTTCTCTCTCTTTCTCTCTTTCTCTCTTTCTCTCACCAGGACCTGCAAGAGTTTACTGAGGTATCATTTAATTTCATCGTTAAATACAGACTGAAGACCGATGTTGTGTGTAATAATGTTGTTGTACCTTCACCTGAAAGATGTATTCATCGATTCAACCTCTGTTAAACTTTGCCTTGTCTTCTTTGTCTCTGCCGTTTTTTCTCTGATGAGAGTGCACTTGTCCTTATTTTATTCAGTGTGTGCTACCCTTTTACCCGTTGAAGTTGCTTCATTCATTCATCTCGTATCGTTTCAGTGCCAAGAAGTTGAACTATCGAGTTGACTGCTGTGTATGTGTATGTGTGTATATGTGAGTGAGTGCGTTCTATTCCTTGTTCTATTCTACTGTTCACTGTGCTATTCGACAGGAAGGATCATTTATTACATTTTCCTGTCTCACTGACAAAATGCACCAAAGGTTTAGGTGAACTTTTTTAGGGTAGTTTATGTGTAAGTGTAAGTGTATGCATGTGCGAGTGTGTATGTGACTGTGTGACTTTTCTTTTAAAGTAATACCAGTGATAGTAGTGATTTCGTTTCCTCTCGTTCCTTTTTTTTACTTCTTACTTCTTCTCCGGTAGCTGGTAAGTCCAAATGTTCTTGGGGTCAGGTTGGTACTTGCAATGCTCTTGTGATGTCACTTTGTTACCATTCGATAAGAGCAAATGAGTCCATTACCGGTGTCGAATTCGACTCTGAATGGTACAACAGAAAGTAAAACAGGCAAAACAGTGAAAGAGTGAATTGTAATGAATACACTTGCTTTTTTGCAATTGCATCAAAGTCTTCTTTTATCCCTAAAGTCTTTTGTACCTTTGTCACTCGACACGAGAAAAGCTGTCAGAAAAGGTAAAAAATCTTCTAAGGACACTAAAGAAAATAAAAGAATAGACAAGACCAACTTTCATAAGGTTGATTCTACATAATGAGAGACCGAGTGGTTCAACCAGAAAGTATCAAAGAAAAAGTAGACACACTGTGTGAGAATAGGACAAAAATTGCACTGTGTTTATTTTTCAAATTTACTTGATACTGTATGACAAAAATGAAAGGACAAGTAAGTACAAAGTACAAAGAGTGTCGCACGCAACTAACAATAAAGTCCACAGACAGGTAATAGGTTGTAGGTTGTAGGTAGTAGGTTCATTTGTTCTGAAAATGGACAGTCCTAATGTCCCGTGTGTCTCGGTTTGTTTGTATATGAGCAGATGAGAATGTGTCAGGGTGAAAATGAATGGAAAGACGTCTGAACGATGTTGCATACAACACAAAACAGAACAAAGACTGCCCAAGTACAATGAGTGTGTGTACAAGTGAATACTCGTATCCAATTTTTACGGATCTTGGATTCAGGTCTTGTTTCTCACGGCTGAAGAGTCAAGAGAAAAGAGAAGAGAGAAGACAAGACAAAGTCTTGCATCTCTTGTTGTTGTTGTTGTTGTTGTTGCTGCTGTTTGTGTCACTTGTATTCCTTTTTCTTGCACTTTGCATACCTTCTTTACCGTCAATTTTCGGGGGCCTGCAAGTTATTGAAGTGAGTATTGTGAATACGTAAAGCATTTGTCCACTCTTTCTATCTTTCACTTTCTTTCACTCTCATGCACTTTCTCACTGTCTCACCATTCTACAATTTGACCATGCGACTGTTTCACTTGTTCTCATCGAATTTGTCTTGGCCCTTTCACTTGATAGTGTGTCATTCTTTGCCTTTCACCCTGTGAATGCACTTGCAATATCTGACACCGAAATCTCGAGGTATAAATTGTATTTGAGCTGTTAGTTCAATGCAATTGCCTTCGTCAGTTGCATTCACCCCTTTTGTCCGTGTGGTACTCGTTGCGATCTGCGTGTCTCAGTGTATTTGTATTGTGTGAGTGACAGAAGTTGGTGCATTTGCATAGACCGGACTGACTTGTATGTGTATATATGTGTGAGTGTTGGTTGGATCTCTCTACTGATCACTTAATGACTTGCACACTTAATACTGCAAGTTGATTTAAGCAAGCAGGCAAAGAATTTCACTATACATAGCAGAAGGGTAACACATTAAACCACCACTTTCACATATATAAACTTGAACAGCCACTAATGACTGGCGTATTTCATGTCTAATTGTGAATCGAGGAAACGGCATTTGTTAAAACCAGTTGGCCATTGATCTTACCTAACGGTTTGTGAGTTTGTTGCAACTTTGGACTTTTATTTAGTTCTTTCCATTGTATTATCCTTTGATACTCAAGAGTTCTACTTGTATCTGATTCTTGTGTTCTAGTTGTTGTTCTTGTTCTCCTTTTTTCCTTCTGTTCTCTCTCTCTCTCTCTGCCTGTAAATTAGACGATACGCTTAGGGCAATCGCCGAGACACAAAGTTTAATTCTATGAAAACACATGGATTTTCCAATGGTTCAAGTTGCAATGAAGAGAAACCTTTGTTCCGTCGATTCTCTGTACTTTCTTGGATCTCTTGATTCTCTTGATTCTCTTGCACACCATTTTTGTACCTCGCTTGGCCCTGATATCACAACAGTGAGTGTCCTCGTTGAAGAAGCCAATTGCTTCAGCTGCATCACTTAGGAGGCACAATGAAGAAGCATCTTTGACAGAGAAAGAGAAGAAAGAAAGAGTCACTTGGCACGAGTGAGAAGAAGCACAACCAGTGAAAAGAAGTAAAGTACAAAAGGGTTATACAAGTAGCATGAGAAAAGAGGGTGAAAGTTGTGAATACATGATGTGAAATTAATCTGCCATGGATTTTGCATTTTGTGCATTAGTTTGTATGTGTCGACTTGAAGTTCAAGCAGTGAACAACGAACAGTGAAACAGTTAAACAGTGAACATAGAACATAGAACATAGAACAGGTGCCATAGACATCTGGTGCGTGTGTGATATGCCATTTTCTCCTCTTGATACATTTTGCAAAATGAGATGGATCATAAAATTGTACCTTGTGTATTTGTCTGTGTCACTATTTTTTGCCCCCTGTTAACAGTTGAATTTGTTATTACGAGTACTTTTATAATACATTACCATTGCCAGCCTTTACTTTGGTCTATGTCTTTGTTCACTTTAACTATGAGTGCGTGTCACTGTATTTAGCGTTTTACCCTGGATCTCTTGTTCTATTTCAATTTCTGTGATTGTTCGGGTGGCCTTTTCATCTGTGTGATCACATTGCACTTGCGATTTTTCCCTTTTATTTTATTACCTTATTTTATTATCCTTGTACACCTAGTTGACCATGTAACTGAAACTCTTTGTACAGTTGCGAGTTAGCTTCGTTCTTCACTTTATTCTTTCCTCCATTCCACAGTGACAGCTGATTCCAATGATTACTTATTCCTTTTTGACACACCTGAGTAATATTAGTCATAGAGATGATTGGGTTTGTCTATGTGTGTATGTGTGTGAATATTATCACTTGTATGTGTAAAGTCACTCCTGTGAATATTCAATATGTATGTTGCAACGTAATTTTCACCTTGTCACAATGGATGGCTGACAATAATGATTACAAAGACCTGACGATGATGATGATGACGATGGTGATGATGATGATGATGATGATGAAAATGATGAAAATGATGATGATGATGATGATGATGAGGCTGATGCTTAAGGTGACAGATGTGAGTAAGTTGGTGGAAACATTTTTTCACCTCGTCATGTGTCGCCCATAAATGTTGGTCGTATTTAATGTAATGGGACACTCGATGGTTTAACTCACCCATTCACCCATTAGTCAAAGGTGTGTCTTGATTGGACACCTTGTACAGACGACAAGAACTTCACAAGAACATACTAGTCGACAAATGAATATTGTCAGGCGTTGGTGCTACATTTGCAGATGAGGATGAATAGGAAGAGATGAGTTATCATAAGAGACATCTCTTGTTTGGTCGTTTTTTGTCTCTTCCATTGACATTGCCTTTGTTTGCTGGTCCAATGGCTGTGTTTCCTTCAATGGCACATTTTGTCTCTTTGCTTCTTACCAGACACAAAAAAAAGAAGACATAATTCCATGAGAATCGAGTATCATGTGTGTATGTGTGTTTCTTGTAACATTTTGGTCCTTGTTACGAGGATCCATTTTGTCTGTGCTGTCGTTGGACTGTCTGTGGTTGCTTCCAATGGTCTAATGGGGTTGAATAAAGAATAAAGAATAAAGAATAAAGAATAACGAATAAAGAACAACGTATAAAGAATAAGCGACACATAAATCATAATGAAGACTTGGGCAAAAAGGATAGAAAAGTTGCTGTGTCTGTCCCTCACACCCAACCCAGCACTCAATTTCCGCCTTTTTCTCATGGTGTCCTTTTTCTTCCTCAACTTGTACAAGTTCTTCCTTCTTGCCGTCATGTGAATCTTATCCTTGTGGTCACTAGTAAAGGTCATTTGGTTTTCCTCTTAAATGTGCTCTGTTGTTATTCGAGTCACAAGTACACTTTGACCATCTTACTTTGATTGCCTTCACTCGAAATAGCTTGAGATGATGCAAGAGGAAGGGGTCATAATTCACCATTCCATTAGGCAATGTTGATACCCGCTTGGTTGGTCGGTTGGTTGGTTTATTTTTTCTTATTTCTTTTCTCTCTTTTCTTTCTTTTCTTTCTTTCTTTCTTTCTTCCTTTGACGACTCAAAAGCAGACCTCGTGATTAACCTTAAAGATGCACTTGCTGCTTCGGCATCTTGTATGCATCTGATACTCACCGAGAAAAGAAAATAAAGTAGAAAAGACAAGGAAAAGAGAGAAAAAAGAGGCAAAAAGAGCATCCGTTGATACATCCACTTAACGCTTAAAGTAACCTGAGTAGTTGGCCATGTTGAAGGTCGAGAATAAAAGAAATAATCGTATCGGACTCATCTCTTTTCGCTTAAAATGAGACCAATGAAAATGCAAGAGAAAGAAGGAAAAAGGATGATCTAAAGAAGCAGAATAAGAGTGACCAGTGTGATGAAGCGAGTTAAGTCAGTCACTTCGTGAATTGGTCAAACATGAGATTCTTCTTTGCCATTCTTTACACTTTTCGCCTTCTCACCAGTCCTTTTCGCAACTCTTGGCAGTCTCACCTGGCTTCCTGTTACTTTTGTTACTGGACTGCTGCTGATGGTGACTGGAGAGACTGATGAGTCAGTGAGACTGTTGCTCCAGGCTGTGGCAAATAATAGTTTGAAGAAAAAGAGAGGAGGAGAAGGTAGAAACGAGCGTGGAGAGGAAAGAGAAAAGCAGAAAAGTAGAAAAGTAGAAAGGTAGAAATGAAATGGAGAAAAAGAATAAAGAGAGGAAAGCAAAGAAAGAAAAGGAAAGAAAAGAAAGAAAAGAAAGACGGCCACTTGTGACTGCTCCCTTGAAGTCTCCTCCGGTCAAAGTGGCTCGGTGAAGAATATTGGAAGAGGAGAAGATGCTATTTACTTCTCAGATTACATGTTTTGTTAATCGCGGGCGTCGGCTGAGTTAGGGCTGTAAAATGGTCTAAGAGGGTCACTTGAATCACTTGGATCACTTGAATCAGTCGAATCACCGTCAAACTTCCCCTGGCCACATCATAAACCTCCCTCATAGTATCATTTGAACTTAGCTCTGATGACCAAGTCTGCCGAGTGTTTGAAAAGTCAAAGTCACCACTTGGCGCCGATGTTGACCCCTTACTGAGGAGCCCTTGGCCTAGCGACGGGCCAGTCAGCAGTCACCATTCACCAGTCAACATTCACCAGTCAGCATTGAGTACTGAGTGTTCGGTATTCGGCAGTCCACAGCCAGCAGTTCACAGTCAGAAACTCACACAAGGGCAAAAAGGCAAAAAGCAGAAGGTGGCCTCATGCCTGATTCCTGATGATGCTTTTTCTCTTCTTTTTCTTTTCCTTCTTTTCCTTCTCTCTGAAAGTTCTATGTGTGCCGTGTCCTGTGTTTTTGATGCCTGAGCGTGATTACCTTTGACTGGGTTGTCTTTGAAAACTCACAAACAAGTTTCCTTCTTTCGCTCTTTTTGCTCTTTTCAATCTTTTCAAAAAGACTGACCCTGACTCAGCATCACTCAACTGACTGACCGAAAATAACCGAACAAAGAATGTTGTGAAGAAAAATACAACTTGGCAAAAGATCCACTTCTGACAAAGACACGCAAATGAACATACACTGATGAAGCGAGGTTAAAAGTCAGATGAGAATGAAAAGATGTTACTTAATGCTAACTAAGTGTCCACCTTGTCTAGATTCTTCTCACTCTCTTTTTTAACTTTTTTTTCTCTCTTTCTCTCTTTCTCTTTACTCTGTTGGCTGCACTTTTGGGCTTCTTGACCGCCAACAAGATGGTGCGAAAGAAATAACAAGACAGATAGTCTTGATAGTCCTCTTGCGGTTGAAATAAAGAGAATTTTTTTTTCGTTTTTTGCGGTGTCGATTGATCATTCACCCAGAGACCGGGTGGGTGGATTTGGATTGCCAGTGTCACTCGCTGAAGGATCGATTAAATTGGATGAGAAAAAGCACAAGAGATTCCTCTTGTGGGGGATGTTACTGAGTAAGTGTGTTTGCTTGTCGATGTGAAGGATGTATTTGTGTGTCTTTCTCCCTGTGTTTGAGTTGAGTTGGATTGCATTTGGCCCTGTGGATGCTTGTGACAACACAGCGGCGAAGAGGAAGGATGCGGAAAGGAGAGAGAAAAGGAAACAATAACAAAAGAACCCAAATGGATGTCCTGCCTGTCCTGGCTGTTCTATCTGTCTGTCTTGCATCACTCGATGGTGACAATCGCCTTTTCCACCCTCTTCTCCATCTTTTTCATCTTCCCATCTTCTCATCTTTCCATCTCTGCGTCTTGTGTTACTTTTTGTCTCTGCTCATTGTTTCTCTTGGTTGCTTCTGTGTGTCTTGCTTCCAATTAAAACAAGAGACAGCAAATTCAGTTGTGACAAGTGGCCTTGTCAATTGTAGCCTGGCAAATGGAGATAACACACACTCACCAGAAATTTGAGTGAGTGAGAAATTTCCTCCAACAGGGTGCACATTTACCCATTTGCTCATTTCAACATTGTACCATTGAACCATTTTTCTATGTTATCATTTCAACCCTGCACGAGTAAGTCACTCGTTGAGACAATGTCAAAAGGAAAAAAAAAGTACTTTTCACACTCCAATGGTCTTTCCAGCATCATTATCGTCATCTTCACGATGTACGCTTTAATATGTAGCAAATGAATGCAAAATGAAAAGGACAAATGAAAAATGACAATTAAATTGGATAAATGCTTCAATTGCATCCTTTTACAAGCGAAATAACCCACGCATTGACCGCTGCAACATTCAATACTTTCACACATTCACATTGACTCCCACTTAGCAGCTTATATTTATTCACGTTTTCCCTTGTCATCATCATCATCATCATCACCGTCATTGTTACGCCTTCATCTCCCCCTTCTGCCAACTTCCGGTTGGAATGTTTGTCAGTTCGTCAGTTGGTGAGAAAGAACAGAGTAAAGGGGAAAAAGATCAACCCTTTGATCAAATGATCCATGCAATTCAAATGACAAAGCAAGCCCAGAAGAAATGGCTTGTTGGTGAAAAAGGGTCATTTGAATGGTCATTGGTTTGATGAGTCATTGGTGTCAAAATTCAAATGACTCAGAGCGTGTCACAAGGTACTTTTATTGAGTTAGTGTGACTGATGAGACTACTTTGGGTAGATATTGTTGATGAAATGGACGGATAAGACACGAATTTCACCTGACTCTCAAGTTGACTCATTCTGTTGGCCTCAATGAAATGGCCCATGGCTTTGACTCTGTGTATGTATGTGTGTGTGTGTATCCTGTGAATCATTAGATGCACACACAGAGTCAAAGAAGAATGAGAAAAAAAGCCAAAAAGAATGACTCAGTAACTTTGGGAGAGATGGAAGTGAGCGATTGTTTCGCTATTCTGACTTTTGCTAGATGAATGACACTTAACGTTCTTCCTGTCCCTGTATTTGCCCTTTGAATTACAAGTGGCCATTGCCTGTGTACGTCTATGTATGTATGTGTGTGTGTCTGTGTGTTGTATGAAGCTGTGTTGGTCGAGTTATTTGTCATTCTTCTCAGTCACAAGTCACCTAGCTCACCCTGAGTGTTGAGTCACTCGATGTGTGTTTTGTTCTTCCTTCTGTCACATCTTTGCATATGTTCTGTCTGTTCCTTTTCCTCTTGTTTTCCTTTTTCTCTGTGCTTCTTTATATCTTGTGTTTTCTGTTTTCTTCTTTCCTCTTTCCTTTTTATCTGGTCGGCTCTCTTTTCACTTTACTCTCTTGTAACCATTAGGAAGCAGGATGCTCAAATGCATCCTTCACAAACCACTCTTGCAACCAGTTTGCCCTTTATTTTGTGTCTTTTTGCCTTTATTTTATCCAGTCATCCATTTATTTGACGAATACTGGCTGTTGGCTGTTGCCACAGACAAAGAAAGTGCAATTGCATCATACAAGTCGCACCAGATGAATATGACTGACTTTATAAAAGGCAAAGTCGACTATGTACTTTGGCTACTCGGACTTTGCCTATGTCGATAAGGTAGGAAAAGAGACAGATGAAAAGGAGAAACAGAGATGGTACAGATGAGATAGATGAAAAAGATGGAAAAGATGAAAGAAAGAGAAAAAGAGAAAGAGAAAAAAAAACGATGGAAAGAAGAACAGACAAGACAAGAACTCATACAACACATACAATTGAAAGATTTGAAGAGAAAGAAAACGCATGCCGTGTCACAAGGCATGAGAAGAGAAGAGGAAAACTGAAAAAAACGAAGAGAAAAAGTTTGCAACTGCTTCTTGGATGAATTCCTGACTCACTTATACGCCCAAGTGCAGATCTGTCAGTCGGCAACACACAGAACTGTTCTAAACGTTTTCTTTCTTTCCTGCTCTTACATTTCATGTAATAGAATTGATGCTGCTTCTGCTGTTGCTTTGTCACCGGGTAGACATGCACTAGTCTTGCAATTGACAGGAAAATGTTGAGGAAAATGTTTGCCACCGATGGATGCATTTTTTTCTCTTACTACAAGTCCAAGTTCCAAGTTGGTGTCACCCTGTCTGAAAAAATTTGTGCGACTTTCTACTCGTTAGTCGTGTACACGAATTTGTGTGAACTTGAGGCTTTTAGACTTGTCTGCTTGTAAAAAGCAATCACACTGCATTGAATGTCAACTCGTCAATTCACCGGAGTCAACTTTCGCTGAGGTCGGTGAATTCACCGGTGACTTCATCGATGACTAAAGCAATGTTGCATCATTGTTGCATGTCTCTGGTATCATTGAGTTTGAAGATGAGGATGCCAATGAAATGGAAACAGGGAAAGAGGAAAGACAAGCCCACAAAGAAGTGGAGAAGAGGAAGAAAATGAAGGAGAATAGGAAAAAGGAAGAGAAAAAGCAAGAAAAGAAGAGGAAAAAGCACTCTTACATCTATTACCAAATATCTGGGCAAAAAACATACCAAACCATTTGTCCCTAAAGTGCACTCATTTCCGTTTGGGTTTGCAGTTACAGTGACAAACACACAAAGACAACTGAGAGAAAAAGAAGGAGGAGGAAAAGTCAAGTAAAAGTGTCTGTCTTGGCCCTGTTTCACTTGTTCTTTTGGTTGTTGTTATTTTTTTTTCTCTTTTTTTCGCCCCTCGTTTTTTGCCTTGTTGCTGTTTCACAGATGCGAACAAGGCAAAAGAAGGACAAGTAGAGAAAGAGAGAGAAGAAGAAGGAGAAGGAGAAGAGCATCACTCGTATCACTCGCAGGAAGGATGCTCAGTGTCTCCTCAGTATTCATGTACATCATGAGGATGGATATCCTGGCTTTTCTTGATCCTTGAGTCCATTTGCATGCGGGCTGATGTTGCTTCTCAATGTGTCGAAGCTGTTTCTTTGGTCGACTTTTCTTCTTTTCGTCTTTTCTTATTTTCTTCTTATTTTTTTTCACCTCACTTTGGCCCGAAGTGGAGTATCTTCTCTGTATCTTTTCTTCTTACTGTCTTTTTTTTGGACTTTTCTCACTTGTCTCACTTGTGCAGTTGTGACTTGTGTTGTCGCATCTTTTCGCATCTTCATGCCTCCATCAGGCGACGATTTTTCACATTTTCATCCAGAAGAAAGATGAGGCACAAATATTCTTTGTGCATATCCTTCTGTTCAAAGTGTGTGTGTCTTGACTGGCTGATGGGTTCGGTTAAAGAAGAAGATGAAATATACAAAGGCACAGTTGTGTGACACATCCTTTGCACCTTGTTCATCTTTCTCGTTTTTCTCGTCATTCTCGTCGCCTTCTCTCTTTCGCCTTTTCATCCAAGATACTTGGTTAAAATGAAAAACAGCTGGCAAAAGAATATTTTGAAAAGTTTGCAACTTGAAGTATTTGATCTTTCCTTTTGCAGGAAAAAGAATAAGAGACAAAGAATAAAAGTTATACTAGAACACTTGGGTGACAGGAATAGAATAGAATTTGTAAAATGGATACAAGAATTCGATTTACCCGTCTACTTTTACCATTGGATGCACTTTTTTTCCTGCATCTGAGTTTGTCTTGTGTGTCTTGTGTGTCTTCACTTGTCTTCACACGATACAAGTTACACTCTAAGGATGTAAGATGTTCCTCACTTTTTTCTCTGTGTGGTTTTTCATTTTACTTACTCACCTTGTGTTTACTCCATTCATTTTCATTTGATTTCGAGTGCACTTGCAACAACACCTTAACTTTAACTTTAACTTTAACTTTAACTTTACCTTTACCTTAACTCTGTCTTCGCTTGATAAAATGTCTGACAGAGCAAAATAATTTACTTTTCTGTCAACTTGTGCGAAAAGCAAAGAGAATTTCACCATAACTTTTTCTTTATTATTATTATCCTTCACTTGTACTTTTGTATTTATCGTGTGTCTGTGTGAATTGGTCTTGGTCGGAATATTGCCCGGGTCAACGGAAAGTCCGAACTTGTACGAGGCAAAATAATTTATCTGAGTGACTTTGTCTCTTTCTAAATTTTTCTTCATGTTCATCATGTTGATGTTGTGAAAGGTAAATTATGTAACAGTCTGTAGAATGTTTCTTTCATATCACCAGGGTAAAAAAAGATGACAACTGTGTAACTGGTTACTCAATGAACTGTTGAGTTTAAGTTATTCCTCTTTATCCGGTTGAAATTTGTTACTTCCTGTTCATTCGTCAAGTTAAAAATTAATCGGTAAGAATTACCCGGCGAAAAATTTTAACTTGGAAAAAGATGTAGCAAAGCATAAGGCACTTTTATTCGTTAGAACTGACGAGTGAGTGCAAAGTTGATGGTATAACTGTGGATGATGAATCACACACATACATACACACACAGACACACACATATATATATATATATATACACTCATACTCATACTCACACTCACACAAACACAAATGCTCCAAGTGCACAAACTGTACAAGAGACTGTGGGATGTTAAAGTTGAAAAAAGAGTAAAAAATTATTGAACTGCTTGACTCATTCTATGTCTACAAAAGCAAAGTATGTTTCAAGTGACTCGGGGTCACACTATATTATGTGACTGGTGAACTGTTCCACTGGTGATGTCTTCTATTATTGATGATATGCACTCGAGGATTGTTCGGCCTTTGTGTCCTGAATTCTTAAACATCGCCAGTTCGGTGGGTCACACTGCATCACCAGCTGGTTCGTAGAATGTTCAAATTTTTCTTTGGTCTTCTTTTCATTATACAGTTTCATCTTTTCCATCTTGTTCATCTTTTTCTTCTTCTTCTTGTCCTTCTTTTTCCTCATCTTCCTTCTTCTTCTCTCCTTAACTTGGACCTCTTTTAGTTACAATTCAATTGAATAACTCATACAACTGAGGCAAGCGAAGCGATCAACAGAAATGAAATGGGTTTAAAAAAAAAGCAAAAAGAAAGATTTTGATAGAGAAAAAAATCTCCACGGTTCAAATTAAATCTTTAATATGGTTGAACCATTCACTTTTCATTTTCTCTATGAATGGATGAGTTAAAATAAATGAAAAATGTGAGTTGCAAGTAGAAAAGGCCAAAAGAGATGAGACACAGAATGAGCAGTGAGCAAAGATGCCACACAAGATGATGGTGATGATGATGATGATTGTGTGTGCGGAAGAAAATGGAGACCAGAGTGAAAATAAAAGAGAAGAAGAAGAGATACCAGTTACCAGTGCAGATGAAGAAATCTTAATCATACTGTGACTCCTTCCCAGGCGACAGGGTGAACATGCATCACCAGAACTGCTGACAACATCACATTCAGCTGATCCGGTTACAGGTTAGGTTAAGGTATTTACTTCATTCATTTACCTTTCAACCAACTGTGACTGTCAAAGTGTGCCTTGTGTCATGTTGATGCACTTGTAACTTTGTCGTGTTTGTGATGTCAATTGATGTGACTGCAGCATCGATTGATGCTGACTTGAGGATATAATGAAGTAAAGACACTAATAAGCTTACCGCTTGGTCAGTACAGTTGAATGCTTTATCAATGTCAGTCTATGAATATGAATGGTTTGATTGTGTCATTGAAGGGTGAAAAAAGAGAGGAGAGAAAAAACATGCACAATGAATCAGTAAAGATGTCTGTATGTTTGTCAGAGTGTTTGGGGATGTGGAGAGTTTGAGTAAAGTGAGTAATATAGACATTTGCTGAGCCTAATTGAAGGACAGTAAAGTGGATACATGCAAGGATGGATGGTCGATTGAAGAGGGAAGAAGGAAGGATGGAAGGATGGATAGATCGGACAATCCGAGAATCGCACAGTTGAGCAAGAAAGATGGGGTAATGTGATGTCAGTGATGTCAGTGATGGTCAGGAGGAGGAAAAAAATCAACCTGGAGTATTTGATTAAAGTGAAGGCGAGTGAGTCTTTTATGGCATGTCATCTCTTCTTCTACCCAAATAACCCATCCTCATCTAACGGGCCCTTTGAAAGATTTAACAAGCCGGGTAGAAGAGCGAAAAAGTAGTAGAAATACACGCTTTTCGTGCTCCTTGCTCGTTACTTTTGCATGCTCATCCTCCTCTTTTTGCTTCTTTTTCTCCTTTTGCTCCTGAATGTTCGCTCTTTCTTCCTCTTCTTCTTCCTTCTATCCGTGTGTTGCCTTCCTCTGTGTCCTGTGCTTCACTCTTCACCAGTCAAATGGTCAGAGAGGGAAAAGGGAGGAGATGTGAGGAAGCATCACAGGCTTTCCTTGAAAAAAGGATGAGGATAAACTCAAATATTACCCTGGGGATGAGGGAAGCCCGCGGCTTCTCATTTGAAAGATGAACACAAGCCAAAAGTAGACTTGTAACTGGCCTGACTGGCTGACTGGTTGACTGGATGACTAGATGATGCAAGAGCTGATGCCTGATGCCTGATGTACGACCTCCGACCTACGGACCTGGCCTGTGAGTCAAATGAATAAACATTTCACTCACCGAGCAAGTGTACAACATTTTATTTTCTTCCTTTTTACGCGGTTAAATGGCAAGATGACTCAGTGAGAAGTTAAGTTAGAGTTAAACTGCAACCGGCAAGAGTAAGTGACTCTGTCTCTCTTGAAATGACTTTGTGTGTGTGTGTGTGTTTTTGTTGCTTGTGGTTACCTTTTAGTTGAAACACTTAAATCATCAACTACCCGCTACTGGCAGTCGGTATATAAAAAATACAAGCAGAATAGACGAAAGTGCAAGTGAAAAAATAACAAAAAAAAACGAAAAGAAAAGCACTTTGTTCGATTTGACCCATGTCCATGTGTGATGGGAGATCATTTATCTTGTCTTCTCCTGACTCTCATGTTGGGTCTTGCCAAAGATGTGTGCACAAATGGCCAAATGGTGAAATGGTGAAATGGTGCAATGGTGAAATAGAAAAGAGAGAAAAGAGAGAAAAGAGAAACAGTCAAAGACAAACTCAGGGCAAAGACTCAACTGGAAAGATTTCTTCCTGTGGGTAAAAGACAACATGAAAGAATGAAAAAAAAATACAAAAAATAGAACAGAAGCCAGAACAGTAGAACAGTATAACTTAACAACTAAAGAACGGTAGAACAGTCGAAGAAGCAAAGAACAGTTGAAACAATTTTAACATTGCGAATTGTGTACATTCCTGAATGCAAATTAACTTGAAATATCTTTTATTTGTACACACACTCAACTGTGCTTGCTTTTACATTTTGTCTCATCTCTTCTCTCACTTTCTACTTTTACATTTACTTACTTTTTCATGTCCATGGGAATGTTGAATGTTGAATGTTGAATGCTGAGTATTTGCTGCTGCCTGTTCAATGGTAGATGTTGGATGTTGGATGGTGGATGTTGTCAAGTGTGGAAAAAAACGGCATAAAGTATGCCCATTTCTTCCTCATTTAAAGTTGTTGTTGATGCTTAATGAAGATGCTTCTTTGGGATGCAAGTTAATTAATGGCAAAAGCTAATTCTGACATTTCGCATTTACTTTCCGATATGACACTATCCACTTGACTGACTGACTGAGTCACTTGAAGAAGTCGCAGTGTGTGTGATGAGATATTTCATCGAGTCTTCTTTGTCTTTTATTCTTATTGTTATTTATTTGCCCTGACTCAGTGCTTCACAAATCTGTATTTGAGTATGTGAGTCCGTGAATCTTTGAGTCTTCGAGTTTGTAAGTATTTGAGCATCAGAGTATTTGATCAAATGCACAGCCTGTGAAAATTCAATGATTGAGAGGAGGAAAAAAAGAGACAAAATAAGACGCAAAGAAGCAAAAGGAGGAAAAGAAGAAAAGAAGAAAAGAAGAAGAAGGAAGGAGGAATCTTCAAATGCCAGCTGCACAATTTCACTTTGACCAAATTTTCGACGTACTTTTTACTTCGTATTTCACTTGTACATTTTTTTTCCTTTTTTCCTTTTGAAACATTCTTTTCCTTTGCCTGGTTATTCCTGTTGTGAAATTCTCTCTGGTACTTTTGTCAATTTTATTCGAGCATTTTTCTTTTACTTCTTGCTCACTCTTTTTCTCTCTTTTCCTCTTCTTTGCTTCTTTCATTTTGTATTTTTCCCCTTTTTACTCTTTCGCATTGTTAAAGAAGGCAAAATGACACACACAGCACACAGGACTGTTCATGTATTTATGTATGTATTATTGTATGCTTAGCTGTCTTTCTTCTTTCTCTTTCTCTTTCTCTTTCCTTCTTTCTATGTGTGAGTGTTGAGCTGCTTTTTACTCATTTCAACCCGACAAGAAGAAAAGAAAATATCACCAAAGTACAGTTGTTGCTGTTGCTGCACTTGCCGAGTTATCGGTGTTCTGTTGCTGTTTCTCTTGCTGCTCTATACCGTAAAGATGCTGAGTGAAAAACGGTGAAAACGGTGCCAAACCTCCTTGAGTCAACCCACAAGTCAGAGTAAAAAGTTTTCTCCCCCAAAACTGGTTAACTTAAATAATACTATGTGAACATTGACTAAAAAAATATATGTATGACAAAGAGACAAATGGACGGTCAATTTGTGTATGCATGTGATGATTTGCCGAGGAGAATCTTCAACTCCTTGTATCGTTCACTTTTCGACGTCACTCAGTCGAGTAGTTTACTTTTTTTCCCTTTCTCTTTCTATCTCTCTGTCTCTGACTCAGATGATGCAAGTATTTTTCACCGTCTTGTGTCTTTTCGGCGAGTTCTTTGTCTCCGCTTCACCCTACAACTGTGACTGCTGGGGTAGATGAGCTGGCCAAATGACTGATGCATTCACTGTTACACACTCGCACAGTTACCTCTTGGAAAGATGAAGATGCACAGCAACCACTAAAGATGAAAATGCATCTGAGCCAGTAGTTATAGTAGTGAGAGATTGAAAGGGACATTTTGACTTGTAACTGAATCTACATTCACATTGACATTCATGTATGCCTAGAAGGACTTTGCTTTTGATGGTAATAATTTGCCACTGCAAGAAATAACCAAGTAGACAGAGTAAGAGAGACATAGAAGAAAGAGAAAAGTAAGAGAGAGAGAGGAAGAAGAGAGAAAAAAAGAAAGAATCACAGATGAAGGTTTACTACTTGCGAGTCACTCACTTGGCTGAATGAATAAGCACTCGCCTAATAAATTGCAAATGTATACGTTGGCGCCTGTAACTTGACTCATGACCTCAACAAAGGCAACTATTTCTCCGCATCTTCATTCTTTTGCCTCAAACAAATTTGCTGGATATTTTTTGCTGAATCATGGGCGAATTTTTTTTACCCTAACAACAAAAAGTGGTGAAACAAAAGGACAAGACCAACGGCAAATGAACTCACACAGAGGAATAGAATCACCGACAGCCACAAAATGACAATTGTTGTCTTGTCCTTTTCTTTCATTTGTCGAGTGCCTTTGTTTCTGTTACTTCCAATGTGACGCCCTTTGTTGTACCCACTTGGATGGAGTTGGTGTTGTCCTTGTTGCTTCCTTTTTTTTCGGAGCCGGGTGACAGAGAAATTCAAGGAGCAGAGAATACAACAGTAAGAATCACTGAGCTAAAGGAAAAGAGTAGAAAAGGAGAAAAAGAGAAAAGGAGAAAAGTTGTAGCCAGGGACCCGAATTGGTGGATGCTCATACTTTGTCCTGGTTGACGCAATGGCCTATGAGAACAAAGACTAAATTGTGCGTAAGAAGCCCTCTGCTGCGATTAAAGAACCAGGCCGAGGGCCAACTGAGCAAAGCTTCTTCCTCTTTTCTTGCCTCTTTCTTGTTCATCTTGGAGCTCTCAGGACTGTTTCTTCTTATTCTTTTTCTCCTTTTTCTCTTTATTCTCCTTCGCATCTTCCTTTTTCTCTCTCTTCTACTGCTTGTCTTGTTGATGCGGATGGAGCGAGCATCAGTTGATCCTCCATATCCTAACTGGAACCATTCGTCATCCTTTTGTTCCAGTCAAGGTGTACTTGGCCAAGTAAACTTAACTTGCAGTCAAAGACCCAGAGAGCAGACAAGTTAGAAGAAAGCACAAACTTTTCCCTGCCTCTTGGACATTGCGGGCCTAATTTACCAACTGTCGAAGTTTCTTCATGGTCTTTTCTCTCTTCTTTTTTCTATTTTCTCCTTTATTTTACTTACCTTTCACTCGGCAAATTGCCTTTGCTTGTGTGACTTTGCTGCCTTTGTCTTCGGAACAAGTGACTTACTTTGTGTCACAATATTTTCTTTAGCTCACAGCAACAAGCAGTTAGGATACATGAAATCTTCGGCCAAATGTACTTACATTTAATTTGCTCATGTGACACATTTTCACTG
Organism: Hemileia vastatrix; assembly: GCA_030280995.1. NCBI lineage: Eukaryota > Fungi > Basidiomycota > Pucciniomycetes > Pucciniales > Zaghouaniaceae > Hemileia > Hemileia vastatrix. The sequence goes on from JASXTE010000029.1 coordinate 200,149, forward strand.
ACCATTTGCTTTTATATGAAAGTAAAAAGGTTGTCTATTTTTGCCTTTTTTTATTATTATTTTGCCCAGTTTGTTGTACTCTTTGTTACTTTTACCTCAAGAGTGTAACATTTGGTACATAAAACATTGTGACAATGAAAAATGGACGCATCTGGTGTTTGCTATTTCACTTTACACTGGCAAAAGTGAAATTTAGGCTTCTTTAGTCCCCTCGGTCTCTCTTTTTCTCTTTTCTTCTTTTCCTCTTCTCTTCCTCTCTCTCCTTCTCCTTCCTCTGTCCCAATCAATAGAAAGTGAATCAATCTGCTGTTGAAAATTGAATTACACCCGTCTTCATTACTTTGTTACATTTGGCCCTCTTTCTTCTTTCTTCCTCTTCTTCTTCTTCTTTCTCCTTTCTTCTTTGTGAATCTTTTTCTTTTTCCTCTTTTTCTTTTCCATGTTCAACCGTTGCATCTGTTGTATTTGCCTTTCTTTTTGCTTTTTGCTTTTGCTTTTTGCTTTTCACTTTATCCTCCTTCCTTTGATACCCGGCAAACCGAGGATGCGGCAGTTGCTTGATCAAATCACTTGACTTCACTGTAAATTGACATCAATGGATTGCAGACTGTATTTTATCCTGGTTTTCTCTTTGTTTCTTTTCTTGCCATAAAAGTACTTTACTTCACTCTTGCTGATTTCCATGGAGTGCACTGAGTGTACTGAGTCAACTGTGAGATTGTGTGAGAGAGAGAGAAAGTGAAAGACTGAGAAACTGAGAAACTGAGAAAAGGAAGGACTGAGACAGTGAACTGTACTAGTTACACAAAACCGATGAGGAAAAGGGTGAAAGAAATGGATACTTCATCTGAAGAAGAACCAGCTGGTCAGAGAGAAAAGTGATGATGTCACAAGCTGATTCACTTCGCCCAATTAGACTTACAGTTTCTTTTTTTTTCTTCTACTGTTTCTTGCTCTTCTTCCACTGGGCTCTACTTTTACTCGTCCAATTGCACTTTTGCAACTGCTGCTGCAGCATGAGTTATCCATTGAATAGAATTGACCTGAAGCAGATTGAAACAATGCTTCTGCAAGCAAAATGACTCTGCTTGATGTTGCATTAGTAAGATGCACATGTGATGCACATTATGCACTAGCAAAGAACAGACAAAGTGAAATAAAGAATTGAAGATGAGTTTAGCGAAAAATGCTACTTGCTTTGATACGGATGATTGAACAATGTTAAGAGAAAACTTTGATTCGCCAATCAAATTCAATCCAAGGTTCGCAAATTGTACACATTTTCATCCACATGACATTGTCACACTCGACGAATGACATGTTGTTAGTCGTGTAATAAGTTTACACTGTGATCAAGTAGTCAAATCGATTGATTCGTTTATTTCGTTTATTTCTTTGTGTTTGATTCGCGAATCGGCTGTTTAAACAATCTGTCCATGAAATGTTGTTTACTTAGTTTGCGAGTGTTGAGGTAATTGCAACTCGACAGAATATTCATCAAGTTGCTCTGGACATTTTACTAAAGTATGAGATAACCTTATGTCACCGGGTAAGAGTGGAAGGAATTTTTCTTATCCTTATTTTTTATTTGACTGCAAGTGACACATTGTAACATTGGAACATTGAAACATTGAAACATTGGGACTGTCGAGTGTATTTCACTGTAAGTGACGGTCACCCGTGACAAGAGTTCTTTGCCGGATACATCTTTCACCAATTGCAAACAGTTGGACCAAACGTACAAGTGAAAGAATATCAGACAAGTAAACTGTACTTTAGACTTGTATTAAGAGTGTCAGAGTATTTTTTTTCGTTCTGTCTTTTTGTTGCCTTTCTCTCAGTCCCTCGACCAGGATAAAATTAAAGCAGCTGCAGGACTGCCCTGTCAGTCAATTGTGTCTCTCTGACACCAGGACACAGCTGAACCTTCTTTCGACTTCTTTCGACTTCTTTTGTGTCTGGGGTGTTTCGTTTTCTTTTTCTTTCTTTCGTGCAGTGTGTTTCTTTTTATCCTTGTTTCTTTCACCGTTTTTTCACCCTGTTCACCCTGCTCAGTACTGACTTTGATTTGCCTCTTGTCACCAGTCGTCAGTTTGCCTCTTGCCAGTGAGTTTCAACATGACTGGACTTTCTTTTTGGACAGCGAAGTCAGTTGTGAACCCGTTGACACACTTACTTTGTCCTGACTTTGTGTATGTGTGTGTGAGTGTGTGTGAGTGTGTGTGTGACTGTATATTTTTTCTGTGATAGAGTGTAAGTCAAATCACATTCATGACCTGACATAGGAAAAAGGAAAAAAAAGTGCGAGAATATCAGACAAAGTGAATAAAAGTTTGTGTCCTTTTTATCACTGGTGAAGCTGAAGAGTGAACTGTCATCACTCCCCTGGTTAAAATCAATCACATAACAGTATACACTTTTTACCCGTTTGTTTTCACTATTTTTTCACTACAACTAGATACAAAGTCAAATCGGATACACGGTTGAACAAAGTTTAAATGAGAAAAAAAGTCGCATTGGAACAATACAAAGAAAAATGGGTGAAAACGAGGGGAGAAGAGTTGATGAATGAAAATATTTCAAATTCATTCAAGTGGCAAAGTGTTTCATTGTCAACATCATACACACGCAGGGAAAGACTTTTCAGATGGGTAAATTGAATAAGTGTTTGACTGAGTTTATTTGTTGAGTCAAGATGGTCACCCTTGCTGGTGGTGTTAATCATAGACAATTTGGAGGAGAAATGCACACGACGCAAAGATTATCGAACAGTCTGTTGCTTTTGTTACTTTTGTTGATGCTGTTGATGCTTTTGATGCTTTGGTTGCTTCAGTTACTTCAGTAACTCCAGTTGCCATTGCATTGTTCCCTCAGTAGGTGACTGGGAAAACATTACTGACACTCAAGTGAGTTCATTGTTAAAGCACAGTTGGAGGAAAAGGCGTGTGATGAGGAGAAAGAAGAATGACCTAACATCGGCAAGAGAAAAAGGATGATGATGAGGATGATGAGCAGGAGGTGGAAAAAGGGGAGGAATACTACCCCTTACTCTCAACTTTTCTCGAACACCCTTCAACCCCTCAACCATCGTATACCATCAGCCTTTACTTGCATCATGTGCATCATCAACATCAGCTGCATCATGTACTTTTACTCTTTGCCTCGTTGTCACTCTTGACTTGTATTTTGATTGAAAGGGTGATTTGATCTTTCACTCACTTACTCACTCATTGCTACCCCCAATTCTCTCGTCCAATTTCGGGCAAAACTGGCCCACAACGAATTTCACTTTTCTTTTCTTCTTTTTTTCTGCTTCGGGAAACTTCTTCTCTCAAGTGACAAAGAATAACGGTTGTATGTGCAATGTTCATCAGCAGCATGCAATTGGTCTTTTACTTTGCCATTTGCATATGTCCTGAGAGTCTAATTATAGTGAGTAAAATGAGCGAATGACTTGTTGTCTCAACTTACTTTCCAAAATAAGCAAGTTTTCTTTTTCACATGGGATGAAGATGCTTTTTATCCTTGAAATGGATCAAACTGTGTGTATACTATTCAAGACATCGTCTACTCATTTCTCTGTTTTGCCGTTTTCTCCGACTCACAGTTTCTCTTTATTCTCTTGATTCTTTTTATTCATGTGTATGTTTCGTCTCACCCAGCTTGATGAAAGTCAACCAAGGGAAAACCAGATACACGGCTGATGTATGCAAACTGTTGTAGCCAACTGTTCTGTTTGCTCCCACATTGTTGTATTGTTCACCCTGGACAAAGTCGCAAGCAGGACACAAAGAACCTCCCTGACTTTCTCTTTTCAGTAGACTGAATGTTCGGGCGGTGAAAAGAAAAAAAAACATGAGCAACATCAGCTATAACAAGTTGGATGAATTCAATGAATGTTGGGATAATTGCAGTTGACACCTAATATTGGTGAAGATGTTGATTGCAATTGAATTTGAAAAGGTTGAAAGAATCGAGGGAGAAATGAGAAGAGGGAAAAAAGCTAAAGAATTGGAAGAATGAAGAAAATGAGATGAAAGAACAGCCGGTTTAATTTAATGTTTCTGTGATGACGAAGGTGAAGAGGATGAGAAGAGGACAAGAGAAAGAGAAGAAGAAGAAGAAAAAAAGAAAAAAAAAGATAAAGAGACAAAATGCACAAAGATTCCTCAAAGAAATTAAGGGCAAAGTAACAAAAGTTACTACATGCAAAGTAAAAGTTTCCTCTGAAGCAATGAATGAACGAGGACTGTGAACCCCTCCCACGTGAAGCAGTTGTTAAATTGATTTTAGTTGGACACTGTTACAACCCGCCTTTCAGCGGCAATTTTAGCGTGTTGGTGTATGTTGCTCATTAGTGGTGCGACCGAAAACTCATTAAGTTCTTCATATATCGAATAGTGTGTGTGATTGTCTTTACATCAGCTCATCCCAGCATAAGACCCTCACACTGTCTATTCACATGTTCACATGTTCACATGTTCATCTCACCATCCTCGTCAACCAGCCATTGGCCGATAGTTGAATGTTTGAAATGGTGAAATAGTGAAATGGTGAGAAAGTGATGGAGGAAAAAGCGAACATTTTCATCGGTTCGTTCTTTGTTCTTGCACTTCATCCTCATCTCAGTCACGCAGAAGTATTTTCAATCCTTGATCAGTGGGTCATTTGCATTCGCACCACACTCATTCTCATCAGGCAAAGAGGATGGTGAACCGAGCAGAAGAGACCAAAGAGACAGAGAAAGAGAAAAAGGAGAAAAAAAGAAGAAAACGAGAAAAAAGAATAAGTAAGAGTAAAAGTACTCGCAACTTGTCCTTTAATTGACGCAATGAGCTTGCTTTTGCAAATTTACTACCCTTTGCTCACTAACGAGCCTAATTGCAAGGCACATTGAGAAGAAGAGAGATGTGAGAGAAGGCGAAATGAACTCACTTGCACTAAACACATGTTGTAAGAGTTGTCCGAGAGACAATTGACCTCACATCGTACTCAACTGGACTCAACATCGGACTGAGCAAAAAGTAAGGCAAAGAAATCCTTGCACGGATTCGTCATCAGTGAATTTATTTGTTCAAATGCACTCTCCATCGTATATGTGAGTTTGTGAGTGCAAGTGTTTGTTGTCTTGTATTTGTCTGTGAGTCTGTGAGTCTGTGAGTTTCTCTATTTTCTTCTCGGTATCTTGAGCTAGCAGTTTATCCAGTCACGAAGTAAATGTACACTCAAATAGAGTACAATTGGACCGTGTGATTCTTTTCACCCAAAATAAATTGCGCCAACAGGCTTGACATGCCAGGGTGAGAGATGCGTTTAATTTGACCGAGTAAAGTCAATGGTGGGGAGAGGGCCAAGGAAAAGGGACAGGAGAAAGAGAAGGGCAAAGTGAAACAGCAACTCACTAGAAGAAATACAAGAAAAAAAGAGAAAAAAAGAGAAAACATGGCAAAGAAAAAGACTGCGAGGGAGAAAAGATACCCGTGATGTCTGTGTAATGTTATTTGGTCGAAAAAGAACAATAACCGTTTTCACCGTTTTCACCGTTTTGGCCTTTTTCACTATGCACGCAGCGACCCACTATCATTGAGAAAACATGTTCCATGTTACATGTTACATGTTCCTCGTTTTTGCCTGCATCTCTACTGCATCAGCATATCCTATGCATAAGGAACCATCAATGTTCATCCTGCCATATGGACATCGTACTTTGTACACATTTACTCATTGTCATGTGATTTTTTTTCTTCTATTTTTTCTCCTCTCAACACGTTCACTGTTTTCCTGTTGGTCTTGGCTCTCTATGGTGATGGTGGATGCTTTGATGCTTTGATGTTTTAATGGTCGCTCCTTCCGTCTTCCTCTGGTCTTTTGTCCATCATCCGTCCCTCGTCTTTCCTTGTCCATCCACTTGGACAATCACAGGCACTGGCATTAATGGTGGCAATGAAGCTTGGTCTCCAACATCTGCCAATGGTCCATCAGATACACCATCTCACAATGGTTCATCATTTCAAACTGTTGACTCCACTGGTGGCTCGGCGATCGGCATCGGTGGTGGTAAAATAAACAACAACCAGCAAATGCTTCTTACTAACCAAGTTCCATCATCAAATGCTCTTCATGATACTTTTCTTGCATCATCTGTTCGAGATTGTCACATGGATATGACACATTCTAATGCTGGCAAAGTAAATAATCGTCATCAATTGACAAACAACCTTTTGTCATCAAGTGTTAAAGATCTAATGTCAACGTTGTCCATTCAACGAAATAATAATTCTAATGGACCATGTAACCAGCAACAACAAGGACAAGGACAAAATTCACAACAATTATTGTCCTCAACATCTTCACAAGGTACATACACACCGTTAATTGTTGGTAACAATGGTAACTACAATCGAGATGTTTATGATTCGTCAAATGGACCAACTTTAATCAACCTTGTTCAATCACAAACTGGATCAAGATTATTTGCAGCATCTAAAGGTGACAATGGCAATGGATGTATGTTGCCACCACCTTTGGTTGATCATTCCTTGATGATTCGTCCAAGTGTAGGACACATCGGTACCACATCACGATTAAATATGAGTGGTAAAATTGGACATGGTCGATCATCTTCTTCTTCCGGTGGATTTTCGTCTTTTTCATCATCATTTCCCTCACGATTTAGCAAATCATTTAGTCATTTGACATGTAATTGGCGATGTACAACATTTGTACTACTTGTGATCTCACTATTGACATTCTTTGCCCTCGTTTATACAATTAATTATCGTCAAGTGAGTGGATGCTCGTGCTCACCTCTTGAATCATCATCATCATCATCTTCATCATCTTCATCACCTCCCGTATATTCACCCGATTCAACAACTAGTAGTATCAATTTACCATACGGTGTCACGTCAGCTGCTTGTCCCATCTTATGTTCAAGTCGTGGACAGTACTTAAAAGGTATTTGTCACTGTCCTTCTGGATGGAAAGGTAAAGAATGTGAATTACGTGAAGATGAATGTGAAGTTGCCAATTGTTCTGGTCATGGTATTTGTACAAATGGTCGATGTAATTGTTCACCTGGATTTACTGGAACTAATTGTGAAATAGAAACATGTCCAACTCTATGTTCGAATCGTGGTCTCTACGACAAAGGTACTTGTCGATGTAATCCTGGTTTCAAGGGCAAAGATTGTGAATTAAAAGCTGATGAATGTTCACCTGCCAATTGTTCCAATCATGGTACTTGTGTCAATGGCAACTGTATATGTAATCCTGGTTGGAAAGGTCCTTCCTGTTCACAGGGTAAGCAACTCACGAAACCCTTACATTTTTTTTCATTTCTTACATTTCTTACATCTCTTACAACACATACTTACAACCTGACAGCCTTACTACCTCATCACCTTTGAACCTTTGTATACTGATGGTTGTTGCTTTAGACTTTTCCATTTTCTCACTCTGCTGTGAAAAGCATAAATGTTCCTTGTCTGTGTCTAACGCGTTTCTCGTGTCTTTTCTTCCTCCCTCTTTATCCTTGTGACATTTTTTTCTTCCTTTTTTTTGTCGATTTGCTTCATCTGGCCCTCTCATGCTAATCGCTGGTTGAACCAACTGCCATTATAACCATTACCATGGTGTGATTTCTCATGCTTGGTTCCACTCATCGCCCATCATTGGTATTTTTTTCTCTTTTTCTCTTTTTCTCTTTTTCCCTTTTTCTCTCGCATTCACTTTGATGTCTCATGTGTGTTCTGACGACGACGACAACGACAACGATGACGACACAGTTGACTGTTTGGATCCTGACTGTTCTGGCCATGGATATGCGTTAATGGCATGTGCCTCTGTGGAAAAGGATGGAAAGGAGGTGACTGTTCTGAAATCGAAGTTGACTCTCGAAAATGTCTCCCCGACTGTTCTGGTCACGGTACTTTTCTCATTGAATCACAGTCTTGTCGATGCGAGTCAGGATGGACGGGAGTCGATTGTTCTCAGGGTAAGTCACATCTTTCTCTTCATCTCTTCTCTTGGTTTCATCCTCAGCTCATCCAACATCCTCATCCTACATCCTACACATACTACATCCACTCTTGTGTGAAAGCAAGTGAGAGAGTGTGAGAGAGAAAGGCAAAGAGACAAGAAGTAGAAGTAGAAGTAGAAGGAGAAGGAGAAGAAGAAGAAAAAGGAGAGAAAGAGAAAGTGTGTGTGTATGTGTGTGTGTTGCTTGTCTACTTGTCTCATTTGGCCCTTTTATCACTGCCGCCACGGTGAGAGAGGATTTTTTCTCCTTTTCTCTTCTCTTTCCAGTGGAACAGTGTTTCACTATTTCTTCTCCCCTCTCCTCTTCTCCTTCTCCCGCTTGCAACTCTCTCAGCCCCCATTTTTCTTCCTTGCATCGAATTTGCTGCCTCACTGACCCATTAAGGCAGTTTGTCGATGTTGCCTTTTGCTGATGTTGTGTACATTGGCATATACTTTCCATGCGAATTCATGTGTTTAATTCGTAATAACCTTGTGCAATTTCCTTTCTGGCCTGTGTCTGGCAGATTTTGTTTCCTTGCTGCTTCTTTCCTTTACCAAATGTTCTGTTCTAACTGTCCAATACATTTGACCCTAACAGAAAGGTGCGATCGAGACTGTGGACCTAATGGCCACTGTTCTAATGGTGACTGTGTTTGCAATGACGGATGGACCGGCATCAAGTGTACTGAAGCACTTTGTGACTTGAGATGCCTTGAACATGGTCAGTGTAAAAATGGTTCATGCATATGTCAAACTGGATGGAATGGACGCCATTGTACACTTGAAGGTTGTCCCAACTCTTGTTCTGGACATGGTGAATGTAATTTACAAGAAGGTGATTGGATTTGCGAATGTAATCCCGACTGGACTGGTTCTGATTGTTCAGTCTCCCTCGAACGTGACTGTTCGGATAAAAGGGACAATGACCATGATGGCTTAAGTGACTGTATGGATTCTGATTGTTGTTCATCCAAAGAATGTTCTAACAATCCTCATTGTCTATCGTCTCCTGATCCTTTGGATATTCTCCTGCGAAAGCAACCACCACCACCTACTGCATCATTTTTCCAGCGGATGCAATTTCTTATTGAAGAAGATTCTGTTCAATCTTACGCCCATCGACCATCTTTCAATGAAAGGTCAGTATTCTTTGTCTTTTGTTTCTTCATCAATCCTTTTTTTCTCCTCCACTCGGACCGGTCACTTGATCGGTCAGACTGCAATTCACCTTGATATTTCTCTTGGGTGATAAATCTTCTTTCTTCTTTATTCTTTGTTTCTTCTATTTCTTCTATTTCTTCTTATATTTCTTCTTCTTCCTCCTCCATCATCCCATCTGACTGATTTTCATTGTGCCTGTCAATCGTATAAGTTATTTTCCTCGGACTCTTTACTTGTTTTTCATTTCTTCCACTTGACTTATTTTTCCTCTTGTGTGGCCTTGCGAGTAACATTCAATCGCAATCCATTATTCTTTCTTACTTTTTTTTCTTTGACTGCTTTTGCATCTCTATGTCCATGTCTCTGTGGCATCTTTATGTTTTCTCTTTCTTCGTTTTTGGTTCTTGTTTTTCCTCTGTTGAATCGTTTACCTGTTCCTGCAAATTCGCCACCCACTGTTATGTGTCTTACTCATTGCATCTCAGCTGGATTTCCTTTAAGTCTCCCAGACTCATGCACATCTTTTCATCTTTTCATCTTTTCATCTTTCATCTTTCATCTTTTTTATCATCTTTCTTGCTAACTTCATCTTTATCTTTATTCTCTTTTTCTTTTACTTCTCTTTTGTCGCTGATGATCTCTTCTCTAACTCTCGACTGTATTTTTCCTCCTGCTGTTACCATCACTTGTACTTGTCTTCTTCTACACTCTTCTCTACTGTGTTCACTTTAAAATGTTAATGTTAAAACAATAACAACAACAACAACAACAACTACTACTACTGCTGATACTTCTACTTCTACTTGTACAACAACAACAACAACAAAAAACAACAAAAACTGCCACTATTTCGACTGCGTCTTTCAACTACTTTTCTCGGGATGATCATTTCCACCGACAACTGTCCTTACCTTTAAATCAATTTCGCTGTTTTCATCATCTTCTATCCGATCACTTTGTTACTATGTTACTATGTTGACTTTTGGCTCTTTTATCTGTATCCTGTCTGCTGTCACTTAATTACTTACCTACTTACTGACTATCGAATAACTGCCATCGGACCAACTGACTCATTTCTATCTTTTAAAAATAGCTTTTCTACCAGATTCATCCCAAGGTAAACGAAAATTAATGGTTTATTCTTTTCTGAGTTCATTTCGTCTTTTTACCGTTATTTGCTTCATTCAAGTTATATTTCTTTTCGTTTCTTTTAACTTTTTTTTCTTCTTTTTTTCCTTCCTTTTCCTTCATTTCTTGCTTGATTTTCCGTTTCCCGTTTTTTTTTTATTTTTCTTTCTTTCTTTCTTTCTTCTTTTTCTCTTTTTTGGTTGTTGTTGTTGAACACATTTATACTGCAAAACTCGAAGGTGATTTACTTCCTTCAAGTCCATCATTGGTTTTATTTTTTTTAGTTTACTTTTATTTTTTCCTCTGCTTTTTCTTTGCTCCCCTGATATGATCCTGCAATCTCACCCATCCTCATCTTCTTTTTTGGTTGATTGTTCTGTTGGAAAAGTTAAAGAGAGATGAGAGCGAGAGAAATCTCATTCTCATCCTCCTCTGCCATCCCATTGAACCATTCATCTTTCTTTGCCTGATTTGTCCTGAGTTTTCTCTTGTACTTTTGTTTCTTTGATGTTTCTTCTTGTATTATTATTTCATTGCCGCATCAGTAAAACAAGCGAGTGTATGTGACTAACGTTTATCCTCTTCTTCTTCTTTTTTTCCCCTCTTTCTGTCTCTCTTTCTCTTGTTTCTTTTTGTATTTTGCCTTTTTTGCCTTTTCGCCTATTCGTTTGTTCGCTTCATCTTCGCCTCAAATGTCCTGGTGAACAATTTTCTTCTTCCCGTTGGCATTTTTTGTCCGTTTATTCTTTATTCTTGGCTGTTCATTGACCATCATCTCATTCTGTTCGGACATTCGGATTACATTTCCTTTTTTCGCTACTCGCTCCGTCCATTTGTAAATCATCGATTCATCTTCCACTGCATCTGGATATTGTATTCGCCCGTGTAACTTTGATCTTTGGTCGTTTATACCCTCTGGTTCACTTGGTCTCTTTGTTTGCCTCTGTTTTTGGTGGAAAAAAACTTAAATGGAAATTACATCCCGTTTGATGGACGACAATGATGATGGTGATGATGATGTGTGTTTGTGCTTTTGAATTGGTTGTTCGATGAACCATCACACGCTTGACCAACAATTTAACCGTGGCACCATGAACTAACTATTTGACTGTTGGACTGTTGGACTGTTTGACTGATAAATGAAACACAGTCGTGCATCAGTAATCCGTGGACAAGTCATAAGCCCATCTCGATCTGGCTTGATGGGTGTTCGTGTAGGTATTTCAAGTGATCCTCTGCTCGGATTTGTCGTTACTCGGGAAGCTGGTTGGTTCGATATCATGGTCAATGGTGGCTCAGCTGTATCATTGCACTTTCAGAGAGAACCATTTTCTCCAATTACTAAAACACTCCTCGTACCTTGGAATGAAATTGTTGTCATTGATCCTGTAGTTATGAGCTTGGATGATTCAACTTCATCTTCATCAACTTTCATCACTTCATCATTAACATCACCATTTGCTAGTACATTTAGTCATGAAAAAGATCATCATACTTCATCGTCCTATGATTCACCTTCACCTAGTGATTCATACAAGGGACCTATTTGTACCGATCATGATTATGACATGATGAAGCCGTCAGTTTTTGGTTCGTGGAAATCATACCCTTGTTCACCAAACGGACTTTACGCTGAAGGAAATGTTCTACATGAATCACTTTCTATTCCTGCTACTGATTTGTCACTTGTATACAATTCATCTCGTGCTTCTGGTTATCGATCAGTCATTGAATTGACCTTAACACCAGAAAAAGTGCCACAATCACTTCGACTAATTCACCTAAAGGTTACTATTGAAGGTATTTCTTTTACCAAAACATTTGAAGCTGATCCATCATTACGATTTACTTATGCTTGGAATCGGCGAAATGTTTACCGTCAAAAAGTATTTGGTGTGGCCAATGCCATCGTTTCCATCGGTTATGAATATTTAACCTGTTCTAGCATAATTTGGGACACTCAATCAGTCCAATTACCTGGTCATGATATGTCAATATCGGAAATTGGTGGATGGAATTTGAATATTCATCATCGATACAATTTCCATGATGGCATCTTACAAAAAGGAGATGGAACCAATATTTACCTTAAAAAACGACCTAAAGTAATGCAAAGTATTATGGGTGATGGTCAACAAAGAGCTCTTTATTGTCCTTATTGCAATGGTTCAGCTAAGTCACAAAGATTATTGGCCCCGACAACACTTGCTGCAGCACCTGATGGTTCTATTTACATTGGTGACTTTAATCTAGTTCGACGTTTATCGCCTGATGGTGATGTTTCAACTATCGTTGAATTACCGTCATCAGTCGTTTCTTATAAATATCACCTTGCTGTTGCTCCTGATGGTAAAGTTTACCTTTCTGATCCTGAACAACATCAAGTAATGAGAATAATAAATCCATATAATCCTGAAGATGGAACGAAAAATCTTGAAGTAATCGCCGGTACTGGTATAAAGTGTCTTCCTGGTGACAAACATCACTGTGGTGATGGTAAATTAGCAAAAGATGCTCGACTTTCCTATCCTAAAGGTATTGCTATTTCATTAGCTAATGAAGTTTTCATCGCTGATGGAACAAATATTCGAATGATTGATTCGGCTGGAATCATCCACACAATTGTCGGTGATCACTTACACAAATCTTATTGGAAACCTTTCCCTTGTACTGAATCTGGCATTGCTATTCAAAAGATCAATCTTAGATGGCCTACTGAATTAGCTATTAATCCAATAGACAATTCACTGCATATATTAGATGATCATATGGTTCTCAAGGTTACATCTGATAAAAGGATTAAAGTTATTGCCGGACGACCTACTCATTGTGGTTCAGTTAACCCATCCATCATAAATAATGATCCAATTGATCCTATCAATTCAAATTCCCGCAATGACAATGAATACGTTAAAGCAACTTCAGTATATCTGGAAACACCGGTTTCAATATCATTTTCACCAATTGGTGAATTGTATATTGCTGAATCAGATTCACAAATGGTAAATCGAATTCGCCTAGTAACTGGTTCTGGCCGAATTTCACGGTATGCTGGTGCTGATAATAAATGTTCCTGTTTAGATCGTGGATGTGATTGTTACAATCAAGACAACGCTTTAGCTCTCAATTCAAAGTTGTCAACGATAACTTCATTAACTGTTACACCATCTAATGATGTCATTGTATGTGATCAAGGTAACTTGAGATTACGAGTTATCAAACCTTTCCTTCCATCACCAAACAAAGATGGTGATTATGAAATAATTTCACAAGATACCATGGAAATTTATGTTTTCAACAAACATGGTTTACATACAGCAACTAAATCAGTTTTATCTGGTAAAATTTTATACAATTTCACCTATGTTGTTAATACATCATTTGGTAAATTGTCATCAGTCACTGATTCTACTGGTAATCGAGTTCAGTTGTTGCGTGACTACTCAAATCAAGTGAAAGAAATTGAAACATCTTCCGGTTCCAAGTGTCGCTTGGAAATGTCGCGAACTCGACTGTTAGAAGCATTTATCCTTCCCAATTCGTCCAAGACAACCTTTACATATAACGGAGTTACCGGTTTGATCAAGTCAAAGAGTGACTCCAACACCGGAAACTCTTACACATATGAGTATGATAAAAATGGACGTCTTATTAAAGCAATCGGACCTGACAATGAAGACCTCAGATGTACGACAGATGCTCAGTAATTCGATCTTTCGTGCTGAAGAGAAAGTTTTTCCAAGATGAAGATGGACAGATTATACTTTCGGTACATTGAGGCCATAGTCAAACTTGAAACTGTAAGTTGACACGAGGAAAAGTCAAACATAAGAAATAACTTGGAAGAAAGTGTCACTTTTAAACCGGAGTGACCTGACAAGCACTTTTTACATTTTTCTTAACGAAGCGACAAAAGTCATTTTGAGGAACATCCGGTTTTCAATGCAACATTAACTGGTTTGCTTTGCCTTTGCCCTTGCACTGGCATCTTCTTATTCATCTTCCTATTCATCTTCATCTTCCTCACCATCTTCATCGTGTGTGTCTTCTTCTTCTTTACCCTTTTGACCAGGAAAAATGTTCTTGGGTAATCTGCTTTCATACTCACTGGTTTAAATAAATTGAATGATACACCTGACATCATCAATCAAGTAGTCATCTTTCTCTCTTGATGATGATGTAATTTACACTTTATGTGTACGTGTGTCTTATTCATCGATTTTTTTACAACAAAGAACATGGCAAAAGAATATAATGTGTACATTTACATGTACAGACATTCACACAATGGTACAATGGTGAAATGAGAAATGAGAAATGAAAAGAAACAAGAAACAAGAAACAAGAAAAGAACGAACAAAATAAAAGAAGTAACAAAGAATAACACCATTAAATTAACCATCTGCTATGATGTTTCTGACTCGGCTAATTTTTCCCTTGGTGTGAATTGGTGGCAATTTATTCAAAAAAACTCTTTTGCGGATAAATGAAACAAATGTCAAGTGAAAAAAATGGTTGAATTTTTTCTTTCTTCATCTCTTGTGAATCTCTTGAATCTCTCTTACTTAATTCATGCCTCACTCGTGAATGAAATTTTCCACCGTTTTGAGTATCATTCAATTCGTCTGTGACAATTAAATTTGGAAAATTTCGATACAATAGAATCATCATGATGTCATGATGTCGTCATCGTCACTGGAAAATGCGAAATGAAATGAAATTCAAATAAATGTACACCGTTGCCTTTGATTGTGAGTGAATTCACTTCTTTTGTCGACAAGTTTCATCAACATTTATACTGTGACACTAATTTTGGTCTCTTGTATTTAAAATAAGTGTCACACGTTCAAATGCTCAAATAATCCTGATAGGCAAAAAGAGAAAGAGAGAAAGTGAGAAGAAGAAAAGAAGAAAAAGAAGAAAAGAAAAAACAGCCGAAAGAAATTTCACAAATTGATCTTTTGTCTTTTCATCTTTTTCCACTTTCATCAAATTGATCCTTGGAAAGTTCTCTTAAACTTTGTCCATCTCTGAAAACGTAAAATCAAGTGTAATTCTATACATTGGCTTACTTTTGCAGTGAAAATATCGAGCTGAAAAGTTCTTTCATCTCTGGGCTTCTCTTTTTGTTAACTGTGAAATATGATGAGCCAAGAGCAATGAAACAAACTTCAACTCAACTTACAAGTCGAATGACCTTATCAATTAGGTGGGATAAGTGTCTCATCCAGCACCACTTTCAACTGAAAATACCATGTGAACATCACCTCATCACTTCATCACCACATTGCCATCATCTTCAAATTAAATTGTCTTTTTTGCCACATTCATGTCATGCCGAAGCATCAGAACTAAGTTCACTTTTACCATCTGCCGGGAGTGAACTTGCTTCAGATTGTAATTACAGTATGCATAATTAATATATAAATATTTGAACTAATGCTTGACGCCGTGTCAATCATCAATTGATTGAAACGTGTGAGCATTAATGATGTACAATGTCCATGTGCGTGTGTGTCAGTGTTCACCCATATGGTCATTGAGTGCAAGTTCAATTGTACACTCAACTATTCCTCCTGCTCATTCAGCTCATTCTCCTCATTGTGCCCATTTGTTATATTCTTTTCCCCTTTTTTCCCCGCCTTTTGAATTGAAGTGTCTTTCAATTCAAGTGTCTTCTTTCGCCTATTGTTCTTATTGTTTGCAAATAATTTACATTCGATGTATCTGTCTCTCTGTGTGTATGCGTGTATCGACATCGACTTTACTTGACTTTTCATCTTATCAATTGATTCGCATTTCAATTTATACTTGAAAAGATTAAGTGACGGCTGCAAACAAAAATCTTCTCTGCTTCATACACACTCACTCCATCGGATGCGGAGAAGATGCTTTTGATGAGGATGAAAGAACAGACGTCTTCATTGTTAAACCTTTACAAGTGAAGACAAACATTTACCAGAACAGAGTGAAGGAAATAAAAAAAAAAACAACACCGATAATTATACCTACGAGGGCAGAGTGAATGATAGGAATATTGAAATAAGATTAGTCACCAGCAAAGTATTATTATCATTGCTTCAATTGTCACCATCTTCACCACCTTCACCAATGTCATCATCACAAATCACGCCAACCTTTTACTTTATACTTTGACTAATTACTACAACAACTTGTCACATATTTGAACATATATTTCTTTCGCTTTTCGGTCGCTTCTACTTGATCTTGACAATATATTTGTGTCACATTATCTGTTTGTACTGATTATTGATAAAACTATACACACTAATTGAACACACAACCATTGAATGAACGAAATGATAAATCAATTAATTGTAAATACTATGACAAAGGTAAAAATTTTCAAAGAAAATAAAAAATGATTCAAAGTACTAACATATGACAGTGCAAAATTTTATTAATTGGATTGGCCATGTTGAAAGGCAGCGAAAAATTGACTGTACAGTGAAAGGCTGTGAATTTGAGTTCGATTGAGAAAATTCGGTGAATCGAAGAATAGAAGAAGGAAAGAATAGAAGAGAATTCAGTTGATGAGTCACCGTCAATTATCGAGGTGAACAGTTGTACTTGTGCGGACATCCTTGTGCTAAGTAACTTGTCACACTGAGGAAGCATTTGCCGTGTGAATTTTGACCTAAAATGAAGTTGACCAAGTGTAATGTGTAATGTCTGATGTGTAACGTGTAAAAGCAAGAGCAAGTGTTGGACCGTCGATGTTAGGATGTTAGGATGTTACGATGTTTCCATGTGTCCATGTGGACTGTGGACTTTGTTACCTCCTCCTGTCTCTCATTTCCGTTTGTCTCAGCGTGATGTCCAAAGCCGTGAAGAAGTACCACGACTGGACAAAGTACTTTAAGCTTGCCAGTTGCACACAGTCGAATTGGACACAATGAATGTACCCACCAGTCGTGAGTGGAAAGAGAGAACAAGAGACTCTTTTATTCGGCTGGAGCGAAGGCCTCCTGTCTGACCGGATTTAACGGACTAAAGTCTTCTTGTTCCTGCTTCTATTCATCACTTCTGTGTAATAAATGGAAATCCGCTCGGATCACAACTTGAGCTTAACGAAAAACGAAATAAAAGTGAATGAAAAGACATAGACACATGAAACACATGAGCACATGAGCACATGAACACGTGAAACCCGATGAAACAACTTGCCAACCAGCGATCCAACCTACCAACAATGTACAATGTACAATGTGCTATTTTCTCTCCTCGATGTTCTATGTTCTATGTTCTACCCTCAATGTTCAATGTACAATCGACACATGCTTTACACTGGGTCTTGTGTTGCTGTGTCCTTGATCACACGCAATTACATGTCAATTTATCAGCAGTGAACAGTGAAAGTTCTTTTATTCTTCTCTCCTTCATCACTCTGTTTGGTCCCATTTCTTTTTTCTTCTTTTCTTTCTCTTTCTTTCTCTCTCTCTTTTTCCCTTGTTGAATTTGAATTTGCGATTTCTCATCACTCTTGGTTACTTTGTTTGCACTTTTATTTTGCCTTTCTTTTCATTTATTCATTTATCTTGGACACAATATTTCACTTTATTTGTCGATTGGTCCTCTCGCTCGTTCTGTCGATTCTGTCGACCCTCTTGGTCTCTTCGAACATTTGAGGGGGGAAACAGTAGGTCCATTATTTGTCTTTTCAAAGTATCTATTGTGTCTTGTTGTCTGTTTGTTTCATTTCATCTCTGTATCCATCTTCGCCACTCCAACTACTCACATCGCAACCATCTGACTACCTGAAATGGGCCAAAGGCATTGTTATTCCTAGACATGGAATGCATTTACAGGTTTTCCCTTTTGATGGGGATGCTCTTTCCCTCACATCACACCTCATCCTTCATCGATGCTTGCAATGTGTTCTATTCTCTCCTGCACAACAACATAACAGTGATGTTCTGTGTTGCCGTGAACGGTATGTAGTGACACAGGCATGTTTTGTACATTAATTCCAACCCTCTTATTCATTCAATTGTCCTATCCTCCTCTTTTTCTCTTTTTCTCTTTTTCTCTTCTTCTCTCTGGCTCTTTCACTCATTTTGCCCCTCATGGTAACTACCATCGTCGTACTATCGTCGAGCCCTACAGTTGATCCGATAAAATTTACCAGTGACAAATGGGCAACACGAGTCACGGATTTATCCTCTTGCTAATGACACCCCAAATTGTATGTCTGTGTTTGTCCTCGAACTAGACGGTTTACTTTACATTTTGGTCATCTTTGTGGTGTGTTTCAACATCAGCTTACTTTAGCTCTGTAGTAAGTTTAATTTATTCAGATAAGTTACAATCTGTATCCGTCATCATTTCATGTATCATGTGAACTTTTACTTCATGAATTTTCCTTTCAACCGGGTGGATCTTTTTTTAGAATATTTTTTTACCATTTTTTCCTGTTTTATTTTTTGCTGGTTAAAAAAGTTCACCCAACCAAGAGACAAGGTTATAATGGCAAATGATGGACAAGATGAAATTAGCCGTTGATCAATTGATGGATCGAAAAAGCATCCATAAAAAGCAACATCAAGTGAGAGGGCTGGCGTAGGATGGTTGCAGGGTAGAATGGCAAGAGGATAACTGAAGGATGGCCACGCGAGGCTGAGGAGTGAGATGAGGAGGTTGACTGTAGGAAAGTTGGGCCGTTGAATGGACTTGTATCGATGCAGCTGCTGCCGAATGTTTCTCGAGTTGCATCTCTTTTTTCCTTTCTCTCTTTTTTTCTCTCAATTTCTCTTCTCCTCTTCCTCTTTTCTCTTCCTCTTTTCTCTCCCTCTCTTCCCTTCTCACTCGAATTACATCCACCCCCAATTGACAAAGCAGTCCAGCCCACAGACTGAGGCCGAATTCTCATTTTAGTTCTTCTTTGACATCCTCCACTTTCTGTCTAGTTAGCAGCAGAAGACAAGCGATGCAGAGAAACAGAGAAACAGCGAAATAGAGAAATAGAGAAATAGAAAGTGAAAAGAAAGTACAAAAAGAAGGAGGAGGCAGTTGGCCCGGTGCCACTTGTCACCCCTCAAATAAGAATATTGTGAATGTCCGTGTGTCCATTGTCACCCATGGCCACCACTCGAAAAACTGTGGGTGTGAGTGACTCACACTAGTTGGATACTGAATTTCCAACAATAGATTTAGATATCCCCAAATGCAAAGAATGTACTAAAAGCTAAATTCATTTCACCCCGAATTTCTTTTTGCCTTGTGCCCTGCAGTTGGATGTCAAGTAGGGCCAGTTGGCCCACGGTTAATGAAATGCTCTTCCTGTCCATCAGTCAGATGTTGTCGACTTGCGAATGGAATCACCCGAACCATGTGTCGATGTGTCGATGTTCAGTCAGTTATTCCCTCCCTTTTCTTTCTTTTTTCTTCCTTTGGCATCAATTTACTCATTGTGTTCATTCAATTAATAGAAGCGATCTCATCACCTTGCAGGAGAGACTGATGAACCGATGCAGAGCTTCAACAGTCTTTTTCTCTTTGCGAAAGATGTGAGTGTCGATTGATGATGATTATCAAAATGAAAATGGATGCCGACAATAAAAGTTTTTTTTTCTTCGTTTTGAGGTGAAATCTAGTGAACTTATTGTACTTATTCTACTGATTGTACGTGCACATTGAAGTTATCGGTTAATTCGACGAGCGAAATAATCTACACTAAAGAAAGAACAATGATAACAACAATGGCAATATGAAGCCCCAAAATGATTGCTGGTTATTCGGTCGGACATTCATGATGAGAGGTGCATCAAGTGTAACCCGGCACTCAATGAATGCAATGAAATGAAAGAATGACAGGACAAAAGGAGAGAAGAAGAAAAGAAGAAGAGAAGAAGCGGAGAAAAGGATGAAAGAATGAAAGAATAGTAGAATGGTAGAATGGTAGAATCGCCCAAGTGGACCAGAGGACAATGAAACCATTGAAATAGTGATAATAAAATACATGGTAACCTAAGAAGGTGAAGTGAAAGAAAAGTACACTTGATGATGCAGATGATGGCTCTGGTGGTGATGATGAAAGAATCTCCCAGTTGTTTGGCTGTTAGTTGTTTGCATCACTCACGCAAAGAGCGTGGTCAATTGTTCTACAAGTTCACGATAAAATACAAGAAGAACTATTCGTGGTGGGTTTTTTTACTTGTCCGGTCTTTGGGTCTTCGGTGTCATATTACTCTGTCTGGTTGTGCGTGTATTCGAGTTCATCGAATGGATCGGGTGTACTGTCATCCTTCCTGCCACTCGTGCCTTGTGTTCCCCATGTTCTTGGTGTGCCTTGTGTTGCCTCTACTCATTCCATGGTCAGAGTGAATGCAGACAATGAAAGTACACGACAAAGGCGTTGGGCAAAGCAATGAGAAAGAAAAATCTTCACTAGGAAGCAAGTTTAGCGTAAAAGAACGGATGCCTCAAGTGCGAGTTGAAAGGATAAAACATCCAACATCCAACATCCAACATCCAACATCCAACTTGCACAGACAACGTTGCCCTTAGCAAAGTGAAAAAGGATAGGGCAGCAAATGAAGCATTAGAGAAGAGAAAGTCGAGGGCAGATCTTGTGACCTGAGGCCTGCTTCGTTCTTTCCTTGCCTCAACTTGGCTTCTCCTCCTTACCAGACGCCATTAATGACCAGAGTCCAAAGAACACTAAGAACATAAAAGACAGAGCACTCATGGCATTCCTTTACCTAACACCGTCGTCCAAACCAGTGTCAATTACGCAAACAACCTACAAATCACACTCGCGCGCCAAGGTTCAAGTGAAAAAATGCAACATTACTCACAAAGATCCTTGGTTACTGGTCACTATATAATGCACAAACAATATATTCTTTACTGTTTTTTTTGTTCAGGCGAGATTCGTGTACTCTAGTATACTTTAGTGCTATTTCACTATTTCACTATTTCACTTGCAGCACTCTTTTCCCTCTGGCATGTCCGTTGACAGACTTTTTGTACAAATCGATAGCATGTTCGAAGTCAACGACTTCGCCAATTACAGATTGAATTCGGCCGTTAGAACTTTCTCGAGATAAATATGCCAAATTAGACGATGATCCACAAAAAAAACGCCCATCGAATTTTCTTGGATCCATCACGTGCACTCTTCAAAGAATCTGCAACTATTTCGCCAACTGATTTGACACTACCACGAATTAAACCAAATTCATCTAAATTGCTGAGTAAAGGTGAGGTCAATGTGACATAAGTTCCACCTTTTTTCAAGGCTCGAAGTGCATAAGACTGAAGTTGAGATGCTGATGACATAGATGCTGCATTGATGACAACATCGAAACTATTGGCGAATGATGAAAGAGTAGGATCAAGTGAATAGTCCACAATTGATTCAAGTAAAGGTACATGACTTTTAAGCCAGTCAACAGCATCTGTTGATGCAGTTGCAGTTACAGATGCACCGTAAGAAGTAAGCATTTGTGCTGCGATGATACCAACACCACCGGTAGCTCCCAAAAGTAAAACTTTCGAATCAAATGCATTTTCATTATTTAGACCAGCAGAGTAATGAATTGCCGAATAAGCAGTCAGACCGGCATATGGGATGCATGCAGCTTCTTCGTGAGTCAAATTGTCAGGTTTATGCGTTAGTTGGCATGAATCAGATAACACATGAGTTGCATGACTACCATCAATTACTTCAGGAGGTATAAATCCGATTACATCTTGACCAATTTTGAAATCTTTTACATCAGATCCTTTGGCAACAATAGTTCCAGAAAAATCACGACCAAGTGTCATTGGGAATTTATCATGTGTGATAAATTCATTCTGATTACATACTAATTGTCGTGCAAAGCGTGCAGCTCCCAAACCACTAGCACCGAATCCACGTGATATTTCGATATCAATTGGATTGACAGTTGATGCCTTCACTTGAACGAGTACATCTTTTGGTTTTCTTAAGGATGGTACATTAGTTTCTGTTGACAAGATGACACTTTCTGATGTTATTTCAGGTGAAAAACGTGGCAAAATCCACCTTTTAAATGGGCCACGAGGTATTGAACGCATGGATGAACTAAGTATTGTCAATTGTTCAATTGACGATTAAACCACACAAACAACGAATTGGTGTTTACCGTCGAATCACATCAGCTGACGCAATATTTGAAACATGAGACACCTGGCGTCGGTTTTGGCGACCAGAATTATTTTTCATCTCTAATTGGAATGCAAAAAGGAACTTGATGGACTTCTCATCGATAAAACATTCTGAATTACCTCTTTTGTGTATATCTGCATATTTTCGAATATTACGAGTGAATATCGAGTTAAAAAATAACTAACAAGATCAAATTTAGTCAATATCTTGCATTACTTGAATGTTCTTTTTTTTGCGATGACATTTTAAAATGAACTCGTCAACAGCATGATGTCAGTGGCATACCAAACTGAGTCTCCTTCTGCAGAGTATCAAATTATTATCAAATTTGTTGATCGTAACATAAAGGGATGTTCATCCACTGCCAAAGTTAACGGTGAAGGACGCGAAAGAGCTTTTACTTCTCACGGATCAAGTACACAAGTGTCACTTAAAATTACTGACAAAGATTTACGTAACATGAGGACCACAATAGTCAAACCAGTAGAATATGAAGAACATCATCAAAAAATTATCCTGGAAACTTCTCTGAATTTATTTTATCCCTCTGACTCGTTTTAATCTTTCAAACCGAATGAATTTTAACCCTATTATCGATGCCACTCTAAGTGATAGTAGACAAACTTTTCAAAGTATTATGGACTTTGAGAAAGTTGACCAGGATACAAAGTGTGCAAAACTTCATGACGAGTGTATTAATTGTATTAAAAGTTCTCCGAACGAACAGACTATTTAGGGTTCGATTCAGAGTTTCTTATTGTCACAAATGAATTGATTTTCCATCTCCGCAAAAGACATGAATCAACCTTGCTCACTGATCAAAGGTCACCGCATGACATTCTGTCTCAGAAGAAAGCTGAATCAGGTAAATAAAACTCTTTCACTGTCACTTGTAACCAAGCTAGTGAATTATGCCATATCGACTTGATACTTAGATCTTATTTGACATCGATGACCTTACAACTTGTCAGATAAACACTGATTAGCTTGAATATTTTTCATTTAATAAACAACAAATTCATAATTCATAAGTTAAAATTTGCCTTGCTTGCAGTCATTTTGAGGATGAGAATTCGGAAAATTCGAAAACCACCTTTTCTCAGTGTATTATGATTATTTGATGATGCTACAATGACGATGAAGAGATTTCGATCGATTGAATTGCTCGATTTCAATTAAGAAAAAAACGAGTTAATGGTTGTCAGTGGGTTTACATCAATGGAATCGATCACTCGTGATAAACGACGTCCTTACAGTGTGTATCGAAGGGTATATCTATTCATCTATTTATAGTTAACTTAATTACTCTTTGAAAAAAAGTTATGTCTCTCAAAATGAGGCAAAAAGAATGGATGAATAGAACATTACACTAAAAGGCGAGAAGGAAAAGACTCTCGTGTTGATTTTGAACTCACTTTATTCGTCCATTGGCTTCATTCTCCTAATTCATTGATTCATTCAACGAGGTGACTGCTTACGAGAAACCTTTTTCCGTTTATTTCTTTTCTTCCTTTTTTTCTCTTTCTTCTTTTCCTTCTTTTTTGCTGTCTACTCGCCCTTGTTCTCAGTTTAACATAGTCGGGTGTTCTTCAAAAGAACCTTATTTTCACATACAGTGACTTGCATCACTTGTTCTACCCTTGTTATTGCAGAGAAAGGATGAAAGAGAAAAGAGGAGAATTGAAGAGAATAGAAAAGGATACAAGAGGGTAGATGAGGATACAAAGAGGTAGAACTTTTTCTTCTCTTGTTTCATTGACTTTCACTTGAAGGGTATTTAATTCTTTTACTTTACTACGATACCAGCTGCATATTTAACTGGCCTCAGGGATGAAGATAATTTAGTAGAGGGAATAATGAACTTTTGCCAGCTAATTTTGTGACTTTCAATGATTCATTATGTAGCCTCAACTTTGGTCTCAGCAGCACTTGATGTTAAATATTTCATTTCTTGACCCATCGATTTATTGTACTTTCTGCTATTTCTTTATAGAACTAGCTTCGACTTTAACTGGTGTGATGTATTTGCTCTTTTTTCCTGTTGGGTGAACATTTTTTCTCATGTACTTTCTTTTATTTTCTTCTATTTCATAATAAAAATTTACTGTTGCCCATTTACATTATTATCAAAGTGGTAATTTGTCTTTTCAATGACGATCCATTTGAAGGGAGATCTTTTCACTTGTTTTTACATGTCTTGTAATATATATGAATACACATACAGAGAGAAAGACACACAAACACATATATTCTGTAAGTGTTGTCGGTTCGTTTGGACTGAAAATTGCTTCCAGCGGAAGTACACGAGTACATGAGTACATGTGGAAAACACGTCGACGGTTAGAACAAAACAAAATGGAACTAGTTGCATAGATTGCACTCGAAGAGTTAACAGACAACAGTAGAAAGACTGCAAGGGATCTCGTCATAAAGTACACTGGCGAGTTAGTTCCTGAGTGAGGATGAAAATTGATTCTCTTCCTTTCTTTCCTCTTCTCTCTTCCTCTCTTTCCTTCTCTCACTTGCACCATTACCGAGTGTTCAATTGAATTCGGGCGAATTGTATGTTTGATGTATTATTCCACATTCAGTCGGAAGCAAGTCGATTGACCACAGCTAAAGAAAAAGTAAAAATATACACTTGTACCTAGGGAAAGGCAATGAGAATACTTGACAATTGACTTGAAGAGTAGTAAATTTGATGAATAACGCGCATCATGGACATCATGGACATCATAGACAGTACTCTGTTATAAGAGCACCATACAGTTTACCCAATGAAGACTGGACCGATGATGGACATTTTTCCCATCGTCGGTTGAGTAAAATGGTTGAACAGTCGAATAGTCGAACAGTTGGGAAGTACGAGAGGGCAAAAATTGCTCTTGTAAGGCGAATGAACTCCACTACTTGTACTCAATAGTAAAGTTTGATCCAAACTTTCACTCTCAAAGGCATTTATTCAGTCAGTTCTTTTTTCATCGGTTCGATACTCACTTGCCACTGTAAGCACTGTTCAGAGACTTGTATCGACTCCGGTGGATTGGTTGATGTAAAAAAACTTTTTCCTTTTTCCGTGCCTCACCACGTCTGGGTACCTGTTACATTGAATTTTATTGCAAAATCTATTACAGACAAAAAAAGTTTATACTCAACAGACAAAACAACAAAAAGAAAGAAGTAAATGACACTCCTACGAAGGGATCCATGATGTAAGCTGGACACCAGGACACATTGCAACACACAGAACAAGGCTAAAGAAGTAACAAAGGAAAAGAATAAAAAGGAAGAACCGACATGCTGAGAAAGAAATCTCACGCACCAAGTTATTTTACTTTTTGCCTGTTGGGAATTTTGTTTGCAATTTGTAGCAAACAAGTAAAAAGTAAATTTGACCAGAATTGTTTGGTCACATTGAATCTTTTTGGATATCCACACTGATAACACGATTTTCCCTTTTTTTCCAACAAACCAGCAAACTTTTGTCCTTTCTGTTCTTTGCTATTGTGTTTGTTCGTGTCTTGTTTGTGCTTTAATGGAAAACGTTCTTCTTCGTCCTCAAGCTGAAACAACAGTAACAAGTTCTATCAATTGGACAAAAGCACAGGAATACTCAGTGAATTTGTTATGTTGTTTTGGGCCACAAATGGAACTACTTAGTGAGTGCAATGGCACCTTCAACCCTCTCCTTGGATGTTCTCGCTATTTTCCATGGCCAATTCTCTCGTGTCCATCTTCCTGGTCCCTGGTGAAGGTGAGAAAGAGAGAAAGAAAGAGAGAAAGAGAGACCGACGACGGCGAAATAGTCAGATGGCCAAATAGTGAAACGGTACTCGCGAAATTGAAGCAAAAAGATGTTCTCATGATGCTTCTCTGGTGGTGTTTCACTATTTCACTATTTCACTGTTTCACTGTTTCAGTTGCAGCTGCAGTTGTATATTTTCTACTTTGCTCTCAACTGACGACAGTCAAATGAAAGGGAAGACCTTTTGCAAGAGACTACATGTACCAACAGCAAATAACTCGATGCTCGCGGCTACTGTTCTATTGATCACATGATCACATGATCACAAGTTGCAAAAGGATGAACGACCTAGTGTAAACTCGATCACTTGCCAACTGGCAATCTCACAACGGCTTCCGGGCGGCAGAGAAATGAAGACAGAGAAAAGAGTAAAGAGAAAAACGAACTCGCCAAATGTGCCGGGGAAAAAGTACCAGGAGCCAGAGAGAGAGAGAGAGAGAGAGAGAGAAAGAGAAAGATGAAAGGATGAAGTGAGTTCATCCTAATGTGCCAATACATGAGAACACCGATGCACAATGCACAAGCAATTTTTTTTTCTTCTTCTTCTTCTCGCTGTAACTTTAAGGCCTGATGCACCTGACACACCTGGTCACAGGAAACAACTTCTCTTGAGAACTGACCACCGGTCAGTGCGACTGCAAATGTTCCCATGTTTTTTCCTGCAGCATTGAACGGTTCGACCAATTCGAACGATTCGAGCATTATTATTCGATGGTTAGTTTTTCTTTAAGGGTGAGTATTGACTTGAAAGATACTTTTACATGCTCGCGGGCTCTTTTTTATCACTTTTCGAGTGTGTGTGAACAATTTGGTCAAAAAAAATGTTGACGCCATCATTTGACCGGAAACTATTGGTATACATTTTTCCTTCGCCTTAGTGGACTCCTTTCAACTTATCAAGTAGATGGAAAGAAAAAGTTCAATGATCAATTGCCATAGTCTTGTTACAGCTGTTACCATTGAAATGGTTCAATCTTTTACCGGTTGGTCTGTTCAACGGTTACTTGACCCAAAGCGAGACACTATGACTGATGATTCGAGATGACTGTTAAAGTACACACATGCACATACACACATTGAGTAACTTACTCCATCCAATACACAATCTTTTCTTGATTCTTTTACCTCTCTTGCTTTGGACTTGGCTTTTCCGTTTTTCCTTCGGTCTTTTCGTTCCCTTCTCCATTTCTCCATTTCTCCATTTATCCATTTCTCCTTCATCTTCAACAACCGCTGTGCCCGTGTTCTTCCAAGCTGTACATTTGGTGAAGTCCGTTAGTTGCACAGGCAGGAAAAGTGAATCAATAATCCACTTGAATAATTGGTCTCAGTTTTGCCACGGCCTGAAGGTCGGGTCATTTCTAGTCATTCATTTTGTCCGTTTTGTCCGTTTTGTCCGTCTGGCCCATTTTGCTTGCACTTGATAACTGAGTGTACAAGGCAAGAGAGAAAGAGAGATAGAGACACAGGACGGTATTTCCATCTTTCAATAATGTCGATGAAACTTCTATCATCGAATGACTCAGCTAAAAGGCTGATTCAATCCAATTGACAGTAAATTCGACACAAAGAAATAGCAACCAACTGACCAGTAAAAACAATTCCCAAGACCGGTAAATTCACAAGCCAATAATACATTGAATCAACTCATCAATTGGCTCATCAAAGTGTCTGGCAAATTGTTAAAGGGTCTATTTGATTGTTCTCTCAGTTGTGCCAGTTGTCTGTCTCTTCTTTCCGTTTTCGGTTCAATTTCTTTATTCTCTTGCTCTAGTTGATCCATTGTTTCTTTACAAGGAGTTGAATTTACTCTGCTGTGTACACTGATGGAATGTGAAGGATAAAAGTTTAAAACAGGTTTTTTCTCTCTATTTTACACTTTGACTTTGACTTTGACTTTAACTTTAAGCTATCTTCTGGTACTTTTTGCACTTTTTTCTCTTTTTTCTCTTTTTTTCTCTTTTTTCTCTTTCTTCTTCTTCTTCTCTTTTTTCCTCTTCCTACTTTCTTTTCACTCTCTATTCTACTTTTTACTTTTACTTGGCTGGCCGTTGATGCTGAGTCGGTTCTTTATTTCGTCAAACTGTAAAAGTCATCGCAAAGTCTTCTCGAGCCATTA
This sequence comes from Hemileia vastatrix, assembly GCA_030280995.1. Taxonomy (NCBI): domain Eukaryota; kingdom Fungi; phylum Basidiomycota; class Pucciniomycetes; order Pucciniales; family Zaghouaniaceae; genus Hemileia; species Hemileia vastatrix. Next base: position 228,538 of record JASXTE010000029.1, read on the forward strand.
GATTTGCTCGTACGTGACCTCCGTGTCTTCAACACTGGTTAGGCAAGTTAAAATTTCCACTTTGCCCTGAAAGGAACAGGAGAAAAGGACTAAAGAACTAAAGAGCAAGAAAAAGAGGAAAAGGAGCCAGGAAAAAGAAGGAGCAAAGAGCAAAGAGCAAAGAGAAAGAAAGAACAATTTGACCGCCCTTTTTAACATCCAGTTTAAGTCGTTAAAAAGTCTCTGTGTCCTCTTTACTTTCTTTTGCCTACTGAGGAATAAACGACTAAACTGGAGGACATTGAGTTACTTTCATTAAAAGAGTCACTCGCAGTACTTGGAGTACGTCCGAAAAGATCTCTTTCAATGACAGACTCATTTTGTCAATGAATGAATGAACTTACTTGCTTTCATCGTTAAACGTTCAATGTGACTGTAACTGTATCCCGCTCAGTTTAAAAGGGAAAAAGAAAATAATGTTCACTCAATCGAAAGGAAAATAAAAATAAAAAATATAAAAAAGTAAAAAATACAAAATAAAAAAACTACACAAAGTATCAGTGACTTGGGTTTGAGTGAATTATAGAAGTAGTATGATCCTTATTACGATGTTTTCAATGTTGACCATTTGTATGGGACACAAAGAAGTTTCTTGTGTCAGTTTGTCGATTCACCGAGTACACACACAGCAGGAGGTTACAGTCAGTCAGTCAGTCAGTCAGTGAAAAAGTGTAACTGTAGTAACAAAAACCGAATATCCTGAATTTGTGTCAGACCAAAGTAAAAGTTAACTGTATTTCCTCCACGAGAAATAATAAAAAGTCCATTATTCATGTCAATGTTCTGATTGTTACTTTTGCTAGTAGTAAACTTTTTTCCCCCTTGTACCAAGTGTACTGGTGTAGTAGTTGAACAGTTCTTTGTCCATCCGAAGCCGCCACAACATGTGAACTCATAATACACGGTGATAATTTAACACAGTGAATCAAGAGAAATATAATACCCATTTGCTCACGCAAGTGACCAATGATAACTGCATTTTGCTGTTAACTTCAATATTTGTTATTGAATGACGTTCTTTGTCGTCAATGCAAATACTATTTCCTGCTTATTGAAGGGACTCATGTGAAATTTACCACTTTTAATGTGCCATTTATCAAATGTACGACCAATTAATGGTCACCGCAACAGCAAATTCACTCAAATAATGATAAAAGCAACAAATTTTGTTTACAAATGCTTTTAGAATCACATTGATGATGCAAACGTGCTTCATTTTTCATGTTTGTTAATCGTAGAATCGACACTGAATTGAATTTTTTTCGGTAGAAAATATACATTTGGGTGAGTAAATGTTAAAGGGTGAAGTGAAGTTAATGTCTTTGATACAACTATTCGAACAAAAGTTTCATCATCGTGTTATCCTTTCGAATTGATGTAAGAGTTTTGCCAAAAGTAATCCGGAATAATTCCTTGAGGTTTAAGTTGATTAACTTTGCCTGATCTAACATTACGTAGCAAATCTTTAATAAGCAAACGTAATTGTTCCAATGAGGGCTTTTTATCGGGTGATTTGGTTTTCTCTTCGATGCGACCCAAGTAATCGTTCTGTATAAAGTGTAGAAGTTTGACAAATTGTTTTCTGTAGACTAATGTCATTCTGTAAGTAGCAACGGAGAGGAAAGCATACAAAACAGCTGGTGTTATCCCTTCTATTGGTTGTAAATTTAATGTTCGAGCCAATAAAGCCCAAGCGAATTTCAAATTCTGTGGATGATTCATTTCTGGTGTTGACTGAACAATAGCTGCGTAAAGTTTAACATAGGATTTCATGCGATTTAAAAATGATTCTTCACTTTCAATTTTACCACCAGTGAATGTATAACCACACAGCTCCATGTAATAAACATCTGTATCGTCTTTTTGCCTTTCAGGATAATATGCAAGACAATAAGGACACTTTTTGAACAAAAGAGCTAAAAATATTGAGCCGAATTGTTCATGATTACACCACAAAAGAGTAATTACCGATGAAATGGAAAATGCAGACTGTGGAACATCGATTACTTGTTTGGGTATTGCGGCGATGAATGTATTTACCGCCGTTAAATAACAAAACTTCAGGGCAAGTGGATGCTGCTGACAATTAATGGTTGAACTTCTAAATGGCACATTTTTACCATCAAATAAATCACAAATAATTCGAAATTTCTGCCTCAACAAATCTGTAGAACCAGTGGCGATGTTGTTTATGTTGATTTTCAGAAATAACATCAAATTACTACGATATGTTTTCTGTGTATCATCAGTGATAAAAGGCTTGATGGAGTCTTCAAATTGTTTCAATTCTATTACCTTATTAAAATACAACGATTCGGGAGAGGAAGTTATTGGGTTAACATTCTTCAATAGTCCTTTGGCAAGGGATGAATTTGTCACATCATCTGACTTGGTGACTTTCTCAATTACTTTTGTTTGTTGTTGTTGTTGTTGCTGTTGTTTTTGTTGTCGATTTTCTTCTATTAATTTGGCTTCTTTTTCGGCTTCAGCTGCTTTAGCTGCAGTAATTTTTGCATTGGTGTCGTCAATTTCACTGGCAACTTTGTTGGCCGAATCAATCATACTGTTACAAGAAGAAGTTACTTCTTCGGTCAAATGACCCAATGAGTCAATTTCCTGTTCACTTGGCTGCGACAAATTGGTCAAGTGGCCAATTCGATTCTTGTAAGATGAAAGTGTATCATGGCAATTATTGAAGAAGTCCAGCCTTTCTTGACGTTTGTATTGATCCAACTTGCTTATGGTGTTTTCTATGCACTCTTCTAATTTCACCCTGAGTTCTTTCTGAATCAACTTTCTTCGATCAGCAGCCTCTTTTTCTGCCTTGACTTTTTGACTTTTTTTCTTAACTTGATCGAGCTTTTGGTTGATGTCATTTGATTCAACCAGTGAACCATTAGAATCAAGATATTCAGTTAAAATATCGATTTCTTCAGTATAATATGCCAGTGTCGGACATCGGGGTCGAGTATTCGAAATTGTTTTCGAATGAATCAACTTATCTTTTTCGATACTTTTGAGCTTGGCAAGAAAACTAGTGACCAAAGATTCATTGATGGGTGAAGATGCATCAAGAAATCGCATCTCGCTACTAGGCGATTTAGATGTTTGAGAACAGGTAGGTGAATCGCTGGCTGAAGATTGACTTGGCAATGATGTGGAATTATTGGAGATTATAATAGAATCATTATAACTATTATTATACTGTTTGCAAGATGTTTCAAGTTGAGAAAGTTGGTCATTATAATCGCTGAATGATCGGTGTTGCACATGGCTATTGTCAATGGGAGAAACGGTGATGCTGCAAAGTCGTTCATTGATATCATTGGCAATGACCAGACCTCTTCCCTCTTGATCCCAATTACGATCATATTGTAATTGACCATAACTAGATCGTTTAAGAGCATTTTTTACACTGGTTGAGTCACCCATGTTGAGCTTCTGAGGGAAGCCGGTCGTCAAAAATCAAGCAAGAAACATATGTCCCGGTCGTTTGAAAATAAGCTGCTGACCTCTGGAGGCATTAATGGTTTCTACGGATTGTTCGAATTCTGGTTGTGCGGAGGAAAACTCTTTTCGAAATAAGTCTTATTCAAATTGATCAAAACGAAAAGATATACTGACAATCATGATGATTCGAATGTTGCACTAGTTTGAACATGTTATCAGCTTATCCTGCATATTAAAAAAATGGTTTTTAAGTACGCTCAGTTAGTATAAACATCGATCGAATTGTTCGAGTTGAGATTCAATTATTTGTAAAGCGATGACTTGTTTGAAGTTTGAATCTTCGATTCTCAGGAGATTATACTAACAATTTGACTGTAAAGAATCTTCAACTGATCGAATTTCCTTAGCTCTACAAATGTGATGGCATGAAATAGCAACAATTTTAATTGACCTCATCGACTAAGTTAACGATCGTCATCGAATTAAAGTTGTCGAATCATCACAATCAACTTATGACCAGTCAACGGTGTTTTCCAAGCGATTTGATTACACTTAAGGTTAAAACAGTGTTCATCCACGGATGTTAACTTTAGAAGAGATCAATTCAACAGACCACAATTTGATCGAAGTAAGTATCAGAATCGTCTAATACTGTGAACAAATGAAGTATATCAAGTATGGAAACTAATGATTTGAACGGTAAAGTATCTATTGAAAACAATTTTCGTCTATGAGAATTTTTTACAATCGCCTCAGGTCGATTATGTTTCAATTACACTTATGTTGTTCCTTCGATGGAAAAAGAACAAATACAAATTCAAAAAAAAAACATAGCCTTGGGATAAGATTCAACAAATGGCAACATTGTGCATGGATAAATTATCAAGATATTTTAAGGGTGAAAATTAATTTGGCAAAAGTAAAAGGATAAGAAATGAACAGCAGTACAGCTGTTGACATCTACAAGTACATGTAATCATTTTCATCCTTTTATCATACCAGAACTCATTTGGGGTGAGGTAATGTTTACCGTTGATCGTTTTAAACAGTCTCTCATCGGTGTTTGTCACAACGCACTTGACTTCACCAGTCGACAATTGATACCTGACACACACGAGTTCGCCGCAATTATCAATGGCTGGGGACTTTGAGCGATCTGACAAATTTAACTATTCAATTGATTGGGCGATTGAAAATATTAATCACCAGGAGTACTCAAATTATCTCTAGTCAACCGCAGTAAAGTTCATGATCAAGAGTAAACTCAGTCGAGTGGTGGAGTACGCTGACAGGATTGATCGTTAGACAATTTGTATTTGTATTTGTACCTTGACTTGACCGATGCGAATACTTGAAAAGTAAATCCACTTGACTGGGTCTTTGACTTTGTCATTGATCATTTCATCCATATTTATTTGTCTGCTACAAGTGAATTTGTATTCACATTTATTTTTCACCGCGATGAAGAAGGTCGTTTTATTCTTTATCTTCGTCATCCCTTTCGCTGTGGGTGAGTATGAAAACATTTATTCATTTCATTTGACGTGAAGAAAAACAATTTAATTTTTAAACATTTCCCACGACAGCTCTCAATGTGCCAGAAGTAAGTGTGACGACAACAGTTAAACCACCCAGCACATATCACAAATTGTGCTTTGGTCAAGATCATTCAAGACCAGACACCAAAACATGTCAGTGGGGTAAATTCTGGTACTTTTCTGGTGAATCCCTTCGATGTGTTCAGAGTGATATTCAAGATGTCAAATTCACTGGTCGATATTGCGCTAATCTCGCACGGAAAACATTTGAAACGCAAGATGCTTGCAGCAATTTTTGTGAAGCTCGATTCAGTAAGAGTAACTAATCGTTTTGCACGTTCTCAACCAACAGAACATACACAACATACAGAACGTACATCTTTAATAGCTCAATCATCTAAATAAACAATTTTTTATCACACCGGAGGCTAAAGCTGTCCAATTTTATCGTTGATTTATCATGCTGGTCTTTCCAAACATTCCATGTTGATTCGTTAATTAACACCTGAAACGTTAGATTGATGTGATAGATAATATCTCATCGCAGTCCAGTTAATGCTCTCATGACGATGATTCATACACTCAGAGCAAGTGATTAACTATCATCAGATGAGATTGAGATGATTTTTTCAGAGAAAATTCTCTTTCTGGTGAAAGCTACAATCAGATGAGATGATTAAGTCACCAATGGTAGAATATCATCACATGCAAAATGATGACAAAATGTGAGGGTGTTAAAGTTACAGTCAAACAAACATTCGATTAGCCATGGCTGATAATGTTACCCAGACAAATGGCACTGAGAGAGCAAGTGCAAATTTGTCAAAGGATCGACAGGAAAGAGATCTCATACAGGCCGAGAAGTTCTGTTGATTGAATTTGAATAACTCATGAACCGAGGTTTGCAAGATACCCAGACACATCATTAGTCTTGATGATGGTCATCCATTTCCATCAGCCAAATCGACTTAATGATCACGCAACAATATACTCTAATTATCGATGGTACTTGCAAAGAACTTCATGCATAATCGATTGTCACGGTGCATTGTACTGACACTTGTGATTTTATTATCATAAATTATTGATTGAAAACGGACTTGACAACATTTTCTATTGAGACAGACAAATTCATTTTTCATTTGAACAAACATCAGTATAATTCTGATACACTATTAAAGATAATGGGAATCAATAGTTAATCCTATTGATTTTATTATGACTTTACTGTAGTTTGAGCAATTTAAACCATAAAATTATGTCCTTTTGCAGACATTTAAAGAAAAAGATTGAGTTTGAACATCAAGATTTGATGATTGATCATATCGAGACTGTTTTCCGGGATAATTAGATGACGGGACCAACAAAAATTCCCAAGAGGACAGATAAATAATTTCCTATGATGAGAAAGCTTCTGAAAAGATTTCACATTGACATGGTCGAATAAACCGTTCAAGGATATTTTGCAATCATCGAATTAGTTTTCTTACACGGACCTCTTGGTGTACATGGTTTTGATTTCAAGTAGGATTGAATACAATCCCAGTACGGACAAGGTGTAGACGAATCTTCTTTTCCATCTGAATCATTTGGTTCTCTTGCTGGTTCATCATTCATGGCAGGCATTTCTGAAATTGTAGAATCTTCCAGTGTCGATTCACTTGTAGGTGAAGTTGAATCAATTGCATTAGGATCAGATTCTGACGGATCTGTGTTGCTTTCTTCTGGATTTGAAGAATCTGAAAGTCCATCACCTGTTACCTCCGTGACTTCATTACTAATGTTTTCATTTACATTTGCTTCTTCACTGGTCACTGGGTTATTTGATGAATCTTCATCCGAACTTGATTCAGTCGTCACATCTGTCTCTGTCGATGATTCTACTGGATCTTTTGAATCATTCATACTTTCCAGATCTTTGGGGTCCTCAGTTACTTTTTCAGTTGATGCTTCTGCATCTTCTTTTGCTGTTGATTCTGATCCACCAGACGATTCTTCGGTGGCAGCTGTATCAATTTCAGTCGTGATACCTTCAGATTCTTCGGTTGTGACTGTTCCTTTACTTGAAGTTTCTTCCTCACTTTTACTGGAATCCGTTACCACATCTTTGTTGGAGGAATTTGGATCTAAAGTGGTTTTGGCCGTTGATGTTGAGCCTTCACTTGAAGAACCGATTTCAGAACTGGTTGAAGATGCATCTGTTGAATCCGATTTTGGAGTTGATGTTGATGTTTGAGTTGATCCTGATGTCGCAGTTGATCCAGTTGCAGTTGATCCAGTTGCAGTTCCGCTGACCGAAGTCAATGGTGTGGTTGACTTGGATTCATTTCCTATTGCCCTAGCACCTGGTACTTTTGTCGTAGCATTTTTAATTTTATCAGCGGGATTTTCAGTCACAACCTCAGATTCTCCAGGAGTAACCGTTGATGTAATATCTACTCCTTCATCAGGAAGTCCCTTTGATTTGGTAGTTAATCCATCAGCCGAAAGTGGCTGTTCAGTAGAAGTTTTATTGGCAGAACTTGTTGTCTTATCGATTGGTTTAGATGAACTGGTAGGCTGGGATACTTCAGAAGACGTTGTCCTTCGATCAGGTTCACTTGTTACTCCATTAGTAGTAACAGTAGCATCAGTTCCTTTGGTCACTTTAATCTCTCCAGATGCATCTGTCGTTTCTGTTTCATTTGATGATGGAGAAGTTTTGCTCTTTTCCTCAAGTGATGATGAAGTTTCTCCGCTACTTGGTGAAGTGGATGATATTTCATTATCAGTGGTCGATATTACTTCGACTGTTGTCTTTTCATTTTCTCCTTGTCTAGTAGTGACTTCAACACCAGACTGTATAGATTTGACAGTAGTTGTTTGGGAAGATTTTTCTTTGTTGACTCCCGTGCTCATTGTCGATGTTTTCGGTGTTGTCGATGGTACCAATGTTGTGGATGATACAGATGTTGGCAATTTTGTCGATGATCCAATGGTTGTTGCGTTCACCGCACTTGGTTTTGGTGATGTTACCCGAGTTGTAGGTTTGTTTGTCGAAAGTCCGATAGTTGTTGGTTTGTTTGTAGTCAATTTTATAGTTGTTGGCTTTTCAGTGGCTGTAGTTGGTCCATTTTGAAGTTTCACTGTTGTTGGTGATTGTGTTGTTCCACTCACAAACGGATCTGTCGAGTTTTCCTCTGGTTCTTCTTCGAACCATTCGTTTACTACCGTGGCTATTGTTGTTTTACGATTCTTCTTCCTCGTCGCCTTAATAGTTGATGGTTTGATGGTAGTTGTTGGCTGTACCGTTGTTGTAACATCGTCATCATCATCTGCTCTCCCTGATCTACTGGTAGTAGGTCGAATTGTCGAAACATTCGTTAAGCCTAAATCCGAATCATTCACAGCAGTTGAATTCGTTGAAATGATCGCAGTGGAATTTCCTGATTGAGTCGTGATAATAGTTGCTACAGTCGTTCTATTTTCATCATCATTCCTATCTTTTTCGCTGACTGAACCTTCATCTTCTTTGACAGTGGTTGAAGTTGCTTTTTCAATTTCATCAGCCTTTTCACTGGTGGGATTATTTTCATTTTCCAGTAAAGTTGAAGCAGTTGATGCAGTTGATTCCAATTCATCCGCTTTGGCAGTTGTAATGTTCACCCTTGTACCTTCATCTTGCTTCGTCGTGTTAGATGTGAGATTAGTCAATGGATCGTCGGTAGAACTTGACGATACAGTTACATTTTCTCCTGATGTTGTTGCACCAATCGATACATTTTTAACTGTATCTTCTAATCCACTAGTGCTTACCACTCCAGTGGTGACTCCACTCGTCCGAGCAGTCAATGTTGTTGTACTTTCATCAGGTGATTTAGATGTCGAATCAAGTGTTGACGTTGTTTCGGTCAAATTGAGTGAACCTTTACTTGTCACATTGACCGAGGTTGTTGATTCAGTTGCGTTAGATACTTGACGTTTATATCTTTCGATGACACCAGATTCTACTGTACCCAAAGAAAAACAAATAAACAGTACGACAGTTGATACTTGCACTTTGAATTTCATTTTGTCCTTTTCGAATGACCGATGTCACTGAAAACTTTTGCTAGTAACACTCTCAGTCCAATAACTTTCACTTTTTTTTCAAACTACTCTGTTGAATTGAAAATTGTTTGTTATGTCAGACTATTGTCAACATTCAAATGGTTTGAATTGATTGTCAAACTGGATGTTCGTTCAACCGGACAGTTGATAAACATCCAATGCGTTATCTTTCTGCTCATTGTGCCACTGATCAAGCGAAAAAAGTATAAAAATTGAAACATCCTTCGATGAGATCCACCCTCTTTCATCCGTCTGAGTTTTTGACATCCTTTGTATGCTGCTTTGAGCTTGTATAACCACCTGATTTTGTGTTTGACACTAAAATCTTAGTCCACTGACTTCCTAGTAGTTGACATTGTTGCATATTACTGAGAATGATCATCTTGGTCGAAATAGTTCTGTCTGACCTTTATAAATATTGAATGTTCAAAGATCAAGTCGATCCGTCGGAATAAATTGGTTTCTTTTAAACCCACATCCTGTCATTCGAATGAACGGAAAAGGAAATATGATTGTGACAGTCATCTAAATAGTCAGAATGCTTGCTTCAACTGATAACAATGCGATCAATGTGAATCTAAATCGATCGAATCTAGATGAAATATACATCATGACTCTTTTCGGTGACTAAGTGTTTCTATTACGACTTGAGAATAGTCCGAAACATTTTTCCCTCCACTAGAAACTTCATTTTAGATGGATTGCTCTCATCAATTTCACTCATAGGTGAGCCATGTAATTAAATTATTCGTCATGATGGACACTCAAAAGTCTTTTAGGGACAAATTCAATTATATTACAATTCACACCGATTTTTAAAGGTAGAAAAAGGTTTATTCATTTTTTTTTTTGGGTGCCCTGAGTTTTTGATCTGGAATGACAATTTGAATTTATCTCTGAGCAATTGAACATATAAAAAGATTCTTTTGAGCATTAAACGGTGACATGAATACTTTTGAACATCAGGTGCATCGATTATCATTCGACTGAATGTGTGAATGTAATATCTGAGTAATTGAGTTTATTCGGTTGATTGAAAGTATCATTGTTCAAATTTTTCGAATAATTAGATGACGGGGACCAACAAAAATTCGCAGAAGGACAGATAAATAATTTCCTATGATGAGAAAGTTTCTGAAAAGATTTCACATTAACATGCTCGAATAAACCGTTCAATCGTGCTGGATTAATTCCATCGAATTAATTTTACATGGACCTCTTGGCGTGCATGGTTTGGATTTCAAGTACTCTTGTATGCAATTCCAGTATTTGCAGGGTGTGCTTGCATTTTCTTCATCCGATGGAGTAGTGGACTCATCAATTCCTTCATCAGCTGGAGTTTTGCCTTCATCTGAATTGGTCGGTTCTTCATTTGGATTATCTTCAGTCGATGCTTCAGGAGTTGTAGCATCATCTGGATTTTCACTTGTTTCTTCGGAAGTTGATTCTGTTGATTCAGATGAAGATGGTTCTGATTCTGTTGATTCTGATGAAGATGGTTCTGATTCTGTTGATTCTGATGAAGATGGTTCTGATTCTGTTGATTCTGATGAAGATGGTTCTACAGATGATTCTGTCGAACTCACATCATCTCCCGATGAAGGTGTTGTCGATTTCGTACTATCTTCGAATGAAAGTGTTGTATAACTCACTCCTTCATTCTCTTCGAATGACTCTGTTGTCGTTGATGGACTTGAAGATTCCTCTTCAGTTAATTCAGTAGAAGTTCCAGTTGTAGCGATTGTTTCCTCATTTCCAGTCGACACTGTAGTTGGCGATCGAGTTGAAGACGCAACAACTGCAGATGGATCGGTGATAACTTCAACGTGAGGATCTGAACCTGATGGTTTCACAGTACTACCAGGTAAAGTTGTTAATTTTGGCTCCTGTCGTTTTTGTCTATTGATGGGACCAGATTCAATTGTACCTGATGAGAGAAAGACCAGAAGTACAACAAGAAATACTTGAGAACTCAATTCCATTATGGGTTCTTTGAATGACCGAGATTAAAAGGAAAACTTTATTAAACCAAAGTTATAATAGTCGAAAGGACGATTGTTTACACAATGAGACAATCGTTTGTGTGAAGCAGTTCAGATCAACTGTCAAACTAAAAATTTATTCGACCGGAGAGTCAACAAATACATAATGTTTTATCTTTTCATTCATTGTGATATCGTGTAAGCGTGAAAAATGAAAAACAACCGGATCCACCTCCGTCCATCCGTTTTAATCCTCAGCATCCTTTGTGGTCTTTAGCCTGTGTTATATTATCTATTAAAGTGTCTCTGTTCGTCTCTTACGATCTGAATCAATGAATCGATCGTGTATTCAATTCTCACTAGTGACAAACTACCCGGTCAATAAGATGACTCGTACTTTAATGGTAATAAGAATAATTTATTGAATCTTAGTACATTTAGATTTATTCTCTCGAAATTAAATATCTGATGAATTATGATCAATTAGCTGATGACGGTTACGTCCTTTCCAAGCACACATCCTGTCTCTCTGGATGAAGGGACACACGACTTAGTCAATCAAATTGAATAGCTTACATCCTTCCTTCCATGTATGAGGATGTATGAGGATGAATTGAAGTCCCTGATGGAAAAATGTCGCTCGAATAACCGTGAAATTTATTTTCCAAGTTCAAATTAATTCCACTTTTTTTTTGACGTTCAATCGATATAATTCACTATCATTGTCACCAAATCGAGTCGGATGTCAAATGATTACATTGACATGCTCATTTGACCAAAGATTATCTAATTTGTAATTTACAGGGCGAGACCTTGATTGGTTGAAATTTTTTTTCAATGAATCACTCTAAGTCACCGACGTTTGTAATGATTGTGATGATTGTGATGATCGCGAATTTTCCCTGTTAAAATGAGTGTTGACAATAACTAAAGTAACTTGTCCTTGCACCAGAGGATTTTTTGTTTTGTTTCTACTTGCTCAGGAAATGAGTTACTGTAGTCATCAGAAGGACGGATCTATCGACCATTCGGTTCTTCCGAGTGGTTCAAGGACATCCACCTCCTCATTCACCTCATCTGCATCATATTCATTCAATTTGATCATCTGATAAATAACACCCATCTTTCAATACTTTTCGCTGTCAAATGTAATAATTGGTCTCAGCTCACACAAAATAAATGATCATCATCATGAGTTTGATCATTCAATTTACTTGATGCAATTTGAATGAGAATTTTTTTTTTCACTGACCAGTTTATTGCCTAAATCACCCGTGTGATTGGGTCCAATCGATCGGTTACTCCTTGGATTCAATATAGTTTTTCCTGCAAACAGAAAAAGTAAATGTAATCACAATTCACACTAGATACATGAAAAGATGAAAACATGAAAATATAGATATACAGATGATGATACAAGGATGATGATTCAACGTACCGACCGAGAACTGCTTCGATGAGTATTCGAGAGCGAAGTTCTTTATGATTTTTTTTGACTTCCTCGTAGGCGGCTTCGATTTCGCTATCAAAACTGTCATTGTTAGAACCAAATCGAGTTAATGCTTCTTTGTGTAGATCTTCATGTCTTGCGTTCAATTCCCATTCAGTTGGTGGTATTTTTGATTGTTTGAGATACGATCTCATTCGATCTTGATAAAATTGAGCTGCTGGGTCAGCATTTTGATCTGAATGTGAATCTGGTGATTTTTGCATATTTGCCCGATCAAAGATCAAAATGTAAGTCGCAATGAATTCGATAGTGTGTGTACTGTTCGATGTCACAATGACAACTGTCAGTGAACATGGTGTTTGTTTCTTTAATTTCCTTTGGTCCAACCATTCACTTGATCAATGAGACGAGCTACAAGGTCAATCGGAGGCGAGACACGTGTTCACTGGATACTGAATCTCTCGTTAGAACCGGTTCTGTGACAACGGTAAGGTAATAATCAACTCAGTTGGAGGGAAGAAAAACATTTATTTGTCATTGGTACAACGCGACAATGTTACAATGGTACAATGGTATAATGTTAAAATGTTACAGTGACTTTCTCGAGAAAAGCAGATCAATTGTAATTGGTCTTTTGAGCCAATGTCAGTGGATAAGTTATCTTCACCACATGTTCGTTGTTGTCGAATAAACTTCAGTCCATTTTCATCAATGAAATTTTCTCCGTTAGACAATTGTTTGAATGTTTGTCCGTGAAAATGAACATTGACCGACTTGTGTCATCGGCATCAACATGGACCATCTGTTTGGATTGAATGTACATAAAGTAAAAAAAGTATAAAAAATTCACTTGAGGTAAAAATGTTGACAATGATTTGCCAAAGGACTCTTGACACATCCGGGACAACACTCATCAAATGACAAATAAGAGTACAGGTCAAATTGATCTTTACGCCTTACCATGTGGCTAGAGTGACAATGAACATTTTCACTTGAACAATGTCATGACGATTGACAGTTTGATGTTTCAACTCGATGTATAAATAGATTCTTGTGGTGACAGCAAAGACTATTATTTGCCTGGTGACAAATACCAATCGATTTGCTGACAATGATCTCCACAAAAGTCTTATACGTTGTCAGTTGCATCATTGTTTTCCTTTCACTCCGTGTCACGGCTGATGTTTGTTTGGTCGGATCGCCAGAAAAGGGTTGCAACTCAAATGACCTCTGGAGACAAAATTTAATCTGTCGAATTTTGGGTTCTCAAACCAATGGTCTTAGAAATACTGACGGATACATCGTGGATGCTTTGGGCATCAGTACTAATGACATTTCCACCGATACAAGAAATAGAATCAATGTAGCTGTAAGTAAAAGATACATTTGAATTGATTATCCATTTACATGTAACTTGTTTCTTTTATTTGAAGAGGTTTTTCCTGAGATCAGTCAGTTTGTTGCAAAGAAATTATCCCAACTACAATACTCAACAGAGATTGAATTTACTGATGCAAACTGAAAGAATGGTCAATAATTACGGTCAGGAACTTTATGGAGCTTCTAACTGGATGGCCAATACAACCTGCGGATTAACTGATTCTAACGGCTTGGCGATCTCCACCACTGTGAACTGTGGTGATCGAAAAAGTAATCCACCCAACTGTTTAACTTGGAGGAGTCACTCATCGACCGGAACAACCGTCAGCACGAATACCGGACAATCGATCACATTCGACGACACGTCTAACTGATTAAGTGATCAAATGATATAATTCTTGTCCATTTGGTGGACAGTCATGTTCTCATGATTATTTGACAACTTGACAAGAATTTTTCCATGCCAATAGGTATCGCCTTCTATCAATGGACGATCGCACTAATCAATAAAATAGATTTCACATGTGAAATGTCAAGAACTTTTCTCAATGACTCGCCGCCTTGTATACTTGTATTGTGTGACATGAAATCAACATTTGATTCTTTGTCCTTCTCTTGTCAAAAATTCACTGTCAAACATAATTAAGTCTGTTTACGAAGTTCAATTGGATGACAGATTTTTTTTGAAATGAAAGTTTCAAACGGTTGACGATATATTGATCTTTGTAGAGATTTTATCTGATATTGACACAAGAAATTTTCCAATCAATAGACTTCTAATCAAATTGGTTGCTTTTACGATTAATTGTATTGACAAATCAATCGATTTACTTGCCATGAATCCAAGAATGTACAGCATCAGTTGTATCAGTCCATTTGACCCAGAGATGCGATTGTTTTGCTCTTGCTGATCTTTTCATCATCTGCCCTAATTCCATGATGAGGTTGCTTTCGATCGTTCTTTCCTCCTTTCCTTCTTTCCGATGGTATGCTGAGATCTCAGATATCAATCTGAAATTTGTCTGGTTACAAAAAAAAATAACCGAATTTGAAGGATCTCTTGATTGATTGATTTGACAAAATTTCGATGTACTTCTAACTGAATTTATCAGGCGATCTTTTGCCATCTTCAAGCCCATTGGATGTAAAGTACTTTTTTCTATTCCCATTGTACAATGAACATCGAACATTGCAAATTCAATGTGAGAAAGTAAAAAAGAACCTCTCGGAAGAAATCTCTCGATTGGAACATATCTCAGTCCATAAATTCAACTGATGAGTGATGAATTCATCTGACGATGGAAATGTGAGGAGAAAAAATTCGCCGAAAATATAACTCAAATGCTGTTGAATAATCTAGTAAATTGTATCCATCTTACTCAATTTGACATGTTCAACTTGATGTCACTTGGTTCATTGATTGATTTTTCTTATAATTGTTGTCATTGGGTTCTCTGCAAAATATATACATGAGTCTGCCGAGAAGATTTGTACTTTGCATAATTATAGTTCACATGAATTTCATTCATTTCATTCATTCCATCCATTTCAATTGTACACTTTCAAATATTTGTCATGATATAAATTTTAAAAATGCATACAAACGATCATAGTGAATAAATGAAAAAGTTTTGGGCAAAAAAAAACTCAAGTAGCTCTTGCAATACAATAATGAGCTCTCTTCATATCTTTATATCTTTATGTCTTCACATTTTCACATTTTCACATCTTCACATCTTCAAATGCAATTGGATTAAGGACGACATCTATCAAATGAATGAATGCACAAAGTAGGTTAATCAGTCGACTCTTGTCCTTGGTGATGCAACCTTCAGAACTGACTAGTGAAAGAGATGTTGCAGTTGATGTAACATTTTACTTATTGATTAGGTGAGTGAGTTGCATGCTTTTCATGGAAATTGTAACTTTTGACACTTATGAATTCAACTGCACATTGAATTATGACTTTTCTGACCTCTGACGAGTTGTAAATCGGACAGCAAGTTGTAAAGCAGATCGAAAGTGACATTTTTCAAGTACAATAAAGTTGAGATGGCGAATGTGGAACCTCGAACCTCGAATCTCAAATCTCTGCAGTATAATCTGTGAGGCTGTTCAAATCAACACACACAACAGACAGATTGAAAGTAACATTTTTTCATCCTACGTAATGAAGGTGACATTTTAGTGCATGTTAAGCTCGACGTGACACGTAACACCAACAAATAAAGTAGAAAATATTGATTTTTTTCCATCTCATAAAATCAAAAGGATAACATTTTTGTCACTTTCCTACTTCATTTCAAGTGGACTATTTGCACATTATTTAATGTAATTCTCCTCATTTTCCAAGCAGATTTATCCACATTTTTTTCACACCTGAACGTGACTTATTAGAGATAAATTGTTTATCCCTTTAATGGATAAAGTACAAAAATGAGGCCCATTTGGCAGAGACAATGAGTGGATGACAGTAGCATGAAAGTAGTATCCATTTTTGGAATTCAACTACTTGAGTACATTTTGATGATGCGAAGGTTGAATTTTTTCTTTTTAAATTTTCTCTTCGAATTTTTTTTCTCTCTGAATTTATTTCCTCTCTCAACTCTTGTCCGACGGCAAATAAGATGTGGGTGAATTATTCGACTTATTATTGACTTTGATACGTGAAGAAAATGTTCTCAGAATAATGCAGTGCATTTATCGAATGAACCGATGGCCCATTCAACAATTTAGGCTGAGCTTTTGACCTTTTGCTTCATTTTTTCTTCTCCTCTTTTTATACCGTAATCCTCTTAAACAGCCTTTTTTGTTTTTTCTTCTGAATTTGCTTTCCTTTACCATCATCCAAGTAAAAATTGGATTCATGGATGTGACGGTGAATTCCATAGGAATGAAATATCATTCCAACCTCCGTCAAAGGAATTCTCTAAACATCTTCAATTTGATTTGACCTTGTTCCATCTTTGGCACTTGGATGTCTAATCAGAGGGTGAAATGGAGGAGTTTCTTTGCAGTCTTTGAGAAATGATCGAGTCACTTTGTGGTTCACTCTGGATCTCGGTGAAAATTGATTGCAACTCTTCGCCTATCCTAAAAGGCAGGCTGAAGGCACCAAACAATCTTCTTGAATGGGTACAATGAGTTTAGTTAGTTCAGTTAGTACAGTTAGTATAGTAAGGAGAATAACTAGAATGGGCAGAATATCAGTTCACGCTCCAATCAGCATGGTAAGAATTCATACAAAGAAATGTGATCTTCATCGAGTGTGTTCACCAGTCACAGATGTTTTTCATGTTTTTCATGTTTTTTTCTCTTTTGTAAAAAGTTTTCTTTGTCTTTTTTTTGGGCTAAAAATATTATTCACTTCAAAAATCAGATTTCTTACAGTTATATGATGCACGAGGTTGAATTTCATCTTTCATCCTCGGAGCTAAATGATGATGGTAATAGAAAATATGACATAATCACTTCTCGGGGGTCCTCGTGCTAATTAATTTTTCGGCTACAAAGGATGACTGTTGCACTAATGAAAAAGTGACTCGATAAGAATTTACATTTCTACACAAGACTGAGAAAAGAGAGGAGAGAGAAGATCGGATAGAAATTCTTTTCCTTTGGCCGTTTCTTTTATTTTGTGTCTCTCAGTTGTTCAGTTGTTCAGTCTCTTTTATTTTGTGAGTCGTCTCGGTTTCTTTGTACTTGATGGAGGAAGAAAAAAATGATAAAATTTTCCAAAACACTTGTTTCAGTGTGTTTCTACACGGCACATTACATCATAAAATATAAATCACTTGATGACACACACCTCAGCACTCGACATGATGGTCAAGAAGACAAAAAAAATAAACTGAAAGACCAAAAAGACCAAAAAGAACAAGGAGAACAAGAAGAAATAGAGATCCTTTTTCCTAAACAATCATTTTTTTCGGTGTTGAAGCGAGTTGTATTTTTTTTCTCTTCCATTTGAAATGGATTTTATATATATTTATATTTTTACAGTCATTTGAAATATTGTGCAAGATAGAAAAGACAGGCAGGTTGTAACAGTTGTGACGTTGTGACAGAACAAATTGTCCACATATAATCCAAACATGTGACTCGTGACTGGCGTGGACACGTCTCATGGAGGTCAAGTCACATGCATGGTTCAGCCTGTAGTGAAAATGGAGATGAGAGCATCGAATTGCCACCGATGAATATGAATGTATCAAACATTAAAATGCCAAGCAGAAGGTTCCTCCAGTGAGGGCAGTGAATGAAGAGAAAATTGAGACATGTCCTTGGGTAATTTGGAACAAGTTTATACTGACCATCTACAGTTACCCTATCGCGTCATCAAGTCATCAAGTCATCGAGTCATCGAGCAATTCATTAAAATAGGTGAGTGTAAAATGACTCATTAAGTTGAGAGGAAAAAAAGTGTCAACTGACCGGTGGTCGGGTGAGTTTGGCAACACTATTAGCAAAGTGAACTGCGAGTTGGCTTAGCCTCTTGAGAAAGCTCTGTACCTTCAGCTTATTCGTGACTTGTGTAAGTTTTGAGGATAATTTGAAAGAACAAAATCAACTAGCAACTTGAACCAATCGTAAAGAACATTAGACCAATGTGATCCGTTCACCTCGATAATCAAGTGCCCGGTCAATGAACAATTATCTCTGATGGATTTGTACTTTCGTGACTGTCTTACTCAAGGCAGAGGAAATACAGAGGCAATTACACGCAACGTGTTGGGTGACGATTCTTTCAGGATAAAAATAAAGATGAACCAATTGTATATACTACTATTGTGAGCTAAATTGGTCTGCAGTATGATCTGAGAGATGATCATGATTATAGATGAGAATAAATAGTAACTGATAAAGGAAGAATAAGAGAATGGAAGAATGAGGAGAATGAGAGAATGAGAGAATGAGGGAGTAAGACAGTCACTCTGTCTGTGGCTCAAAGTAGCAGAATCGAGTCGTTCTGTGCCGTAAATAAAAATTCGATCCGCGCTCACAGAGTTGTCCAGTGAGCTCGAGTTCTAGAATTCAACTCAACTCAGTCGACCTTTGCGTGCAGTGAGGAGAGGATGTAGCCTTTACTCTTTGTGCCATTTGTACACCTTGGATTGTGTCCTAGAGGACCCATGGGTTGCCTGCTGGGCAAAGTTAATAGAATAAGTGACTTGGATGCAAGTACAACTGGACCCATAATTGAAAATTTTCTCTCATCCCGTCAACTTCTCACTCTTTTCGACGATCACGGTAACATTCAACACGCATCCAAGTGTGTATTTTTACTAGGTAAGCATCAATTAGTCGTCCTGTCATCTGATTATCCATTATACAGTCCAATTCTCATGTAGTAGCAGTCAATTACAGTCAGTTAATCAGCCACTTTGTCAAAATCCACAATCATAATGATACATTCATTGTCACATCAGGAGCCTCCGGGTCGGGTAAAGGTGAATTTATCTGGAGTATTCTAAATGATCATCAAATTTATCACCGAATGGAATTCAACCTGTTCTACCTTGACATCGAAAACCTCATCTGTAAAAATATTAAAAAGCGTGTGAAAGAACTACTTAGCGAAAATAGATTCGCTGGACATTCTCCATGTCAATCTGATCAATCTTGGATTGACGGTGAACTCAACTGTGAACCTTGTGAATATGATTCATACTCCAATTCACCGGTAAATGCAGATGAAGATAATGATGTCGCCACATTGACCAATGTAAAAGGATATTTGAGTGAATTTTCCAATTTCATCACAGGCTACTGGGTGCAAAGTTTAATTACTGACGAAATATCTTCCGTCAGCAACAACAGTACGGATGAAAATTTATTTCTCGTAAATTTAATTCCCAATCGTATAAGTCATTTCAAGAGATGCTTATATCTCAATCAAACACCCAACTTCTATCTGACGCAGTTTGATTTTTATGCAATAAATTTAATCAACGAAGAGTCCACTAAGAAAGATTTGGATATTCTCGAAGGTGAATCATTTCAGAACGAAACAAATGCCATGTTTGTTAAGTATTTTGAATCAATAAACAAATTGTCTCATGTGAAGATTCATCCAATCAGCTTTGTTGACACGAACAAAGATAAATTAATAATCAAATTGGTTCCTCTCATCGACAATTCCATCGGAGCTGTCAGCGTGACAAATAGAAAACAATTAAGCCAGTTGATCAAGAAACATGATCGAAAGCAAATTCTCTACTTGAACATCGATGGATTCAGAATGCAACAAGAACAACTAGAACAACTAGAACAACTAGAACAAAAAGAAAAACAAGAACAAGAAGACAGTTTAGATGAGGAGACAAAAATGACAGGTAATAATGAAACAGTTGACAAAGCAAATACAGAAAAGATAGATAAAAAAGGTTTGTTGAGTGAGAAAAAGAAATCGAGATTGTTCTTCATCATCGACAACAAAATCGAACTAGAACATGTCATAATCGAAATGGAAAGAGCCCAAATGCCCTCAAGATATTTTGTCAAGGAAGTAGAAGAACTGTGTAAATGCTTAGACGAGCAAATGACACAACCAGGTGTCCCATGTAATAATCAAGCCAATGGTAAAACAATGACCAATGGGTGACATTAAAATAAAATAATTGACAAGAATATACAGTGACAAAGTGCCCTGCAACATCATCCTTCATAGGCAGTGGGTCAATTAGTCATCAGAGCAATGCTGGTGGTGATGATGGTCACATAGGTGAGATGGTCAGTCTGTCCATGTCGAGTGTCCAGAAAATTTGATTCATTAGGTGGACGTATACTGCTATAGTCAAGTCTTCATATCAGCAAGTCGTTGAGTTGTTGAATCGTTGACAATAATCGGACGGCCCAATCATTAGTCTGTCTGCCAATACGAGTGACCAACTGTCCGAGTGGCCAAGAGACGATACTCGATGGCCTTTATTTTGGCAATCTCATCACGTCACTTGAATCCACTTCAGATGACTTGGAATGACTTGCAATGACTTCGGATGAAAATGAAATCAAATTCCACTTTTATCATTGAAACATAAATATACATTCAGCCATCAATGAACAAAGAGGCAAAAAGGAGAAAAAGGAGAAAAAAAGAGAAAAAGAATATACTTTGACCGTCTTTGACATGTATACTTACACTTGCATTTTTATTATTTATGCTATGGTCTATCTTAGTGAGTAAATATGAATCAATTACATGTACATTCCACGCCATTTACCTCGTTATGTACCATCTTGTACAGTCAAATCTGTTCACTTGTGATGGATGACATTCATAGTTTATTTAACCCTAAACATGTCGTTCATTCATACAGTTGATGCTTACTTGGAGCGGATAATTCACTCACACAGTAGGGCACAGTTAACAGAAATGTATAAATTTACGTATAAATGTACGTATAAATCCACTACAAGTGACACCACAGTATCAACATTACTTCTTCAACATCTTCAACATTCTCAACATCCTTTTTCTAGTCTGTGAAATTCGATGCAAATATTATCTATAAAAATTAATTTGAAGCCAAAGTCAGAGTGAATAAATTTTAAAAAAGCAATTTCGGATTTTCACTTTTTCAACTGCAATCTCGAATTTGAAATAACTAAGGTAACTCGATGCAAACTTGGTGCATAATGATGATTGTGAACACATGATGATGACCTTGAACTTCTATTGACTACTGGACAACCGTTATAAATCACAACGGAACAAAGGAACATACTTACATCAGCACTTCGATGATAACATCTGATTAATCAAAAGTATGATGCAATTGATTTGTTACTCTCTCCTTTCAGTGACTTTTATTTTCCTTTGCTTCCATAGAGAAATTAGCCAACGATCCCTGAAAAAAAACCAAAAACCTTTATCATCTGTTTTCTCCATCCTATGATCCTTGCTGTCTTCTCTCTTTGTCTCTGACTTGTTCATGTCGGACAACGTTGTCACTGGTGATCAAGTTCAAGCAACAACTTCTTCAAATTCTGGTAAAATCGACATATTATTACGTGCTACCGGTGATGCCCCTATTATGACACAAAGAAAGTGGGCTGTACCGAAAGAAAAGAATATTGGTTACGTCATCTCCTTCATCCGTAATTATCTTAAACTCAAAGACTCTGATTCACTTTTTCTCTACGTTAATCAATCATTTTCTCCTGCACCTGATCAATCATTGAGTAATTTGTACGATTGTTTTGGTTCTGACGGTAAATTGGTTCTCAACTACGCTAAATCTCAAGCTTGGGGTTAAAATAAGCGTGACATGTCCGGCACTCTCAAGATAAATGCTGATTGTAATAAACGAATTCATTGCCACTTGATGCCAGTATCGATTGATTTTTCAGGTCCAGCAAGTGTTACCAATCGTTTTGAAAGTACCATCGTTGAAAAAGAAAATTCGCCTGATCTTGAAGCATCTTTTCGTGGTCGAGGTTTGGAGGGGCGTGAAGTTCAACTCCCACCTGGTTACATTGGTGCATTTATCAAGCGTGAAAATAATTCACTCGATACAATTGAAACAAAAGAACAATTTGACAAATTGTACTATTGGCAATTCCAAAAAGACGCAAAGCATAAACACCCACTACCAACTTCATTAGACTGGTTTTTAATTCAATCAACTATCCATGAGTCCCCCATCGACCAAAACCAAAGCTAATATCATCAAAAGCTCAAGTTCAAATAGTCTTACTAATTCGAACATCGTAATGTGTGTCAAGAAAAAGCAAAAGATATTCACCTTCAAGTTTAAATATAATTCTGTTGAATTGGAAATTCCAACATATCTACCAATAGATCCTGGAAATGGTTTTAGAGAATTGGCTTTTCAATTGATTAATCAACATAAAATTCCTCTTAAACATGAACCACAATTTTTCGAAGAACTTTCAAATTTCATCGATGAATCTGTTGAAAATTATGAAGATTCATTATTTGATGAAGATAAAGGAGAACGAATTGAACGATTCAGCAGGTTCTCATCTCTTCTCAAGGCAATTCATGCTCAAAATCGTGTGATTGATGAAACATCAAAAAACAAGTCAGAAACACCATTTTGGCAAAAGTATCACACCCTTGTTCATTCAGGATTCCTAACTGAGCCTTTGGTAACACTTGAACATTCCTTTTCTGCTGAAGTACAAAATTCGCTTGAATTACGGTCAGATGCTTCTCAAGAATTAAGAGATCATCACGAAAAAGAACTCGCTTCTATGTTAGAACGAGCCGCCTCATGTACTGACGAGGATGTCAATAAGCTTTCTGTGACACATTACGCCGAATTAGATGACATGAAAAGACTTTGGGATGTTAAACTTATCGAACTCAAGACTCAACAAAAGCGTGAATTTACCGAGTGGATCGACAAAGTGTACCAAGATATTGAGCGTGAAGGTGAATCAGAATCTATCGTACGAAAAATTCGTTCAAGAACTGAATCATCATTGGCTTCAGCTATTGAACGTGATTTAGATACAGTTAATAAATTGAGTGATGAAGATTTATCAACTATTGGTCAAATGGATGAAAGTTTCACAATCAATTTGGGAACTCAGCTAAAAACGACTCACAATTTACGTTTGGTCTCCAGTGATATATTGTCAACTTGTCGAAGTAAACATGGTCCTTCTTTGTCTTTGCCGACTCCACAAAGAATTCACACTGCTATGTCATTATATTCTTCCTCCCTTTCTGGATTGGTACTTTTGACTGATTCTAATTTCAACGTTAAATCATCTTCAAATAAGCTTTTCTTTCAACTGTGTGAACAATCAACTGATTTCCACTTTCCATCGTTGACAGAACAATTGGATCAAATTAAAAGTGAAGTCGAAAGTAAATGTCATAACAAATTACGACCAGGTGATTTTTATACCACCAAACATTCTAACTTATCTGAAGTTCATGTCGTATTTCATTTAGTCACTGATGATGAGTCCATTCGAAACTGTGAAATATCTTCACGTCATCCTGTGGTACTCGGTTTGAGAAATATTCTTAAAACAGCTTATTTATCTGATATAACGACAATATCTTTACCTCTCTTACTTTCACATGAAATGAGTGAACATATGACACTACAGTGGTGCCTTAAAAGAGCCGAACTTGTATTCAAGTGTGTTAAGGGTTTCATGATCGAAATGACTTCACTTGCTCCTTCATCTGAAGGTAACAGAACACTCAGATTCGTTCTGCCCGAAGGAATTCAAGAACAACTTTTCGCAAGCTTAGCCTCTATGCTTCCTTCAATTTTCAGATTGTCCAATCCTCTTGTCCTTTCGTCTCAATAAAACATCATTATACTATCTTGGATTTCCTCTCTTACTTTCATGATAAAGGTAAAAATTTTCAAAGAAAATAAAAAATGATTCAAAGAACTAACATATGACAGTGAAAAAGTTTATTAAATGTAGAAAATATACATTTGGGTGAGTAAATGTTAAAGGGTGAAGTGAAGTTAATGTCTTTGATACAACTATTCGAACAAAAGTTTCATCATTGTGTTATCCTTTTGAATTGATGTAAGAGTTTTGCCAAAAGTAATCCGGAATAATTCCTGGAGGTTTAAGTTGATTAACTTGGCCTGATTCAACATTACGTATTAAATCTTTGATAAACAAACGTAATTGTTCCAATGAGGGCTTTTTATCGGGTGATTTGGTTTTCTCTTCGATGCGACCCAAGTAATCGTTCTGTATAAAGTGTAGAAGTTTGACAAATTGTTTTCTGTAGACTAATGTCATTCTGTAAGTAGCAACGGAGAGGAAAGCATACAAAACAGCTGGTGTTATCCCTTCTATTGGTTGTAAATTTAATGTTCGAGCCAATAAAGCCCAAGCGAATTTCAAATTCTGTGGATGATTCATTTCTGGTGTTGACTGAACAATAGCTGCGTAGATTTTTACGTAAGACATCAGCTTCATCATATCCAAGTAATTAACGTCTGAATCTTCTTTTTGCCTTTCAGGATAATATGTAAGAAGATAAGGACACTTTTTGAACAAAAGAGCTAAAAATATTGAGCCGAATTGTTCATGATTACACCACAAAAGGGTAATTATCGATGAAATTGAAAATGAAGAACGCGGAACATCGATAACTTGTTTTGGTATCGCGGCGATGAATGTCCTTGCTGCGGTAAAATAACAAAACTTGAGGGCCAGTGGATGCTGCTGACAATCAATGGTTGAATTCCTAAATGGCACATTTTTGCCATCAAATAAATCACAAATAATTCTAAATTTTTGCCTCAACAAATCTGTAGAACCAGTTGCGATGTTGTTTATATTGATTTTTAGAAACAACATTAAATTATTACGGTATTTTTTTTGCTCATCATCAGAGATGAAGGACTTGATGGACTCTTCAAATTGTTGAAATTCTATAACCTTTTCAATATAAAACGATTCGGGAGAGTGTTGTTGTTGTTGTTGTTGTTGTTGACTTTTTTTCTTAACTTGATCGAGCTTTTGGTTGATGTCATTTGATTCAACCAGCGAACCATTTGAATTGAGATATTCAGCCAAAAGATCGATTTCTCCAGAATAAGATGCCAGTGTCGGGCATCGGGGTGGAGTATTCGAAGATGTTTTTGACCGAATCAACTTATCTTTTTCGATACTTTTGAGGTTGGCAAGAAAACTAGTGACTGATGAAGATGCATCAAGAAATCGCATCTCGGTGCTGGGTGATTTAGATGTTTGACAACATGTAGATGAGTCGCTGGCGGAGGATTGACTTGGCGATGATGTTGAATTATTGGATATTATAATAGAATCATTATTATTGTAAATGGGAGAAATGGTTATGCTGCAAAGTCGTTCATTGATATCATTGGCAATGAACAGACCTCTTCCCTCTTCATCCCAATTACGATCATATTGTAATTTACCATACAAAGATCGTTTAAGGGCATTTTTTACACTGGTTGAGTCATCCATGGTCGTTTTTGTGGATAGACGAGCGTGCGGGATGGAGGGTAGAAATCAACTGCAGAAGGCCGCACGTGGACGAAACAGCAGGTGGCCTTATTCAGCTTTTCGTACTTTCGATTCACCTTCAACAGATGGAGTTAATTCAACTGTTGGCGCCAACAGCTGATAGTGTGAAAAAGCAAGGAGGATAATTTGCTCATTGTTCTTCATCATGGTTATGGCACCTGAAGCTTCAACTAATTTACCTTGGGTTGAAAAACATCGACCAAAAGTACTGAGTGATCTCATTGCACATACTGATATCATTAGTACCATTGGTCGTTTTATTGAACAACAAAATTTGCCACATCTTTTACTTTATGGACCACCCGGCACAGGCAAAACGTCTACCATTTTAGCATGTGCTAAGCAACTTTATTCACCTCAAGAAATAAATTCAATGGTTCTTGAATTAAATGCTTCGGATGATCGTGGAATTGGAATCGTTCGAGGAGACATTCTCAATTTTGCCGAAGCTCGTCCAGTTTTCAACAGAGGATTTAAATTGGTGATTTTGGATGAAGCTGATGCCATGACTAATGACGCTCAAAATGCTCTCAGAAGAAGTAAGTATTAGTTCGATGTCTGTGAAAAAAATCAGACATACATCTCGAGACAGACAGATGGTAAATCTATCGTACATGTATGATTAAGGGACGATTAATTTTACGTGACGAATGATACATCTGTGGATGTGCATGTGATAATTTGATTTATTGAATCTATTTTTCATATCACGATTTTCTTTCGTTGTGGGAATTCGCCAGTCATGGAAAAATACACCAACATCACTCGTTTTTGCATAATTTGCAACTACCTTTCAAAGATTATACCTGCTCTTCAGTCTCGGTGCACCAGATTTCGATTTGCTCCTTTGAATCCTGCTCAAATTAAACCACGCCTTGAGTTGATAATTCAAAAAGAGTCAGTTAAAGTTACACCTGATGGAATTGATGCACTCATCCAACTGTCCGGTGGTGACATGAGAAGAATCATCAATGGTCTTCAAAGTACTCACATGTCATTGGGTGAGGTCAATTCTGAAGCTGTTTATAAGTGTTTCGGTCAACCAACTCCAAATGACATTAATCAAATATCTAAAGTGCTCATGGACGACACTGATTTGAGTTCCAATTATAAAAGTGAGTGTCATCATATTGTTGTCTCTGTTTACCACTTGATTTTGTCTGTTATCTCAATCGTCACTTCTTACGCTTTTCTTGTCTCTGTAACAGAGTTACTTGAACTCCAGACGTTGAAAGGTCTCGCCCTACAGGACCTAATTACTCGTTTACACGATTCAATTCATCAGAGTAAGTGAAATTATTGAATTAGCACTTAATTCTAACTTGTTAATTGAACTTTTTCTCTTTTCCCTGTGTTTATGTATTCCTTAATTTTCGTCATGACGATTGTCATTTTGTAAAAACAATTGGACATGGAAAACTTAACTGGTGAATGGTTGGTTGGTGTACTACACACTTGAAATTACATTAGTGCCGGAATTGACTGACGACTTGAAGGTGAATTTATTAGAGTCACTCGGTGACATTGAAATGCAACTTGCTTTGGGTGGAAACGAGAAAATTCAATCTGCAGCTTTGGCAGGTGCTTTTTTTGAAGCTGCAACTTCAATATGGTCTGATATGATGGAGTGACTTGATGAAAAAGGGTTTAGTTACCCTGTGTCAATTTTGTGACGACAGGAAGAGTGTAACCAAAGAAGTTTGCACCAATAAACTCTTTATTTTACCATTTGTTGAGTTGTTGAGTGCTTGAGTGTGTGTCCTGTGTCTCTGTGTGTTTGAGTGTGTGTCCTGTGTCTCTGTGTGTTTGAGTGTGTGTGATGAAGAGCAGGTCCCTCTCAGTTGAGTTTCGTGTTTCTTAGTGCATTTTTTTCCATTTGGGCTTTTGTTGGATCCTCTACCATCACATAAAGCGACTGCGGCTGTCACATCCTAGAGCAGTCTTGTACATAGCTCGTCTATGTGACTCACTCACTTTCAGTTGTACTATGCGATCCGTCAGCGAAGCATTTCAACCTCTCAGCTTGATTTTCACTTCTCCTTTTCTCCTCGATTCGTTGGACTCTTCGCGCCAGACATCCTAGATGCAGTTTTCAATTCTACCTAATTGCTACAATCAAATTTATCATCCACTTATTCACTTGTCTCTTCACTTGAATTGATCAATCTATCAACAGACCCTTATTTGTCTCAATATTCTTCTTTCCTTTTCATCCAAACCATCGCAATCATCATCATCAATTGTTATTGTTGATGCAAATGAAGAATACTATGATGATTTATTCAATCGACATTGATATGTTTGTTGATTAAAATCATCTCATCATGAATATACATCCATTTGGACTGAGTAAAGAAATCATAAAAAGCAATTTCATTTGTAGGAAAATTATCTTTTTAATTGGTAATCAGAAAAAGCATTTCTCCAAATTGAAAAAAGGACAATATAATCATTATCATTCACAAAATAATTCTAATAATTTACATTGGTTGTGCAAGAACAGACTATTATTGATACCAAATTATATTGATAAAGATCTTCAGATTGATTGGATAATATTTAAATTCAAAATTGTGGAAATATCCTCACCATCATCAAAAGGAAGGACAAGTATTAATATTCCTGGTTCAATCACCAATCCATCCTGTCAAAGTGACCTTAAACAACATGGTGCCTGTCACGGTAACAATGTCAATTACTATGGTAATCAGACTATGCTTTACAATGCTGGTGATATCTTGTTCAATGGCGGTTGCTAATGAACAACAAGTAAATTCAACAAAAGAAGATATTTACGTGAGTGACATTTGATTGCTTGTATCCACTTTCTCTCCTCTTTGCTCCATGTGTAATGCATGATGTTGTAGATGTTGTAGATGTCTTAGATGTTCTAGATGTTGGTGGCTATGTGAAGGATGTTGCTAAGGGTTGAAATGGTGATGTGAAGATGCCTCCAAGGATGATATGGGAATCTTCATTATATTTTTCTTGCCTTACTTCTTTTTTCTTCTTCTGCCTGGATGTGTCACACTCGCCATCCAATCGATCGATGACACTCGACCACTGCAAGTTGAGGCAACTGATGGCTCATTTTCACCCATTCTGGCAACAGCAGGCTTTGTCTATGTCACTCACACTTTGCCTCTCTGCCTTTTCTTTGTTCTAAGTGATTCACTTTGATTCTTCCATCGCAATCGATGCACAAAGTCAGCTTCGCTCGATGCTCACATCCTTTTGCTTTTGCGAACTCTAGACATGAAAAGTCAACCTAAATGAAGGATTGATTTTGCCTTTTCTTTTTCCTTTTCCTTTTGCTCTTTTTTCTCTCCCTTTTACTTAGTGAAGTCTTTCCTCTTTCCTCTTTGCACTCTCCATCCTTCATCATCTCTGTCCACTGGCGACGACTGCATTGGATCAACCTTGCTTGCTGTGACAAATGTCCAATGTGCCACATTCAATTTCAACAGTAACATCTGTCTTTCTTAATTTATTATTGTTTCCTCTTATATCACTCTTTTAATGAGTTAATAGTTCGACTATTGTTGTTCTAAAAGATTCTTGCCTATATGCTGTTATCAACTTGTATCAAAGTGAAATGTTCCATCATTAATCTCTGTCGTAGCTCATGACCCTGCAGAGGAGAATATTCAACCCAAGGTGAGGAATGTCGATCTTCAGTCAACTGAATGTCCGAATGGCTTGTTTGTTCTTCACAGCGTGTGTGATACGTGCCATTTCACCTTATCTATGTCTTTGTCTTTGTTGTATCTCTTTCCTTCAGCCATGTGTTTGAAAAGTACACACCAACTGATGCAGATGAAGGGTTTACATGAGTCTTTCATCAGTCTAAGGATGCAGTTTCATCTTCTTTTCCATGGCGAATGGAGGGTTCTTTGTTGTTCCAATTCAACCTGATGCTATTTGGCACCGAGTTCTACTGTTGAACTGGTTATTCTGAAAAAGTAGAAAGTATATCCATTTATCCATAATCCTTACTATTGAATTTGCTTGTCTGTTATCGCAAGTTACAAATGATGAGTCTTTTATGTCACTTTTAACATGGTTGTGACAGTTTGTGTATGTGAGGGTGTTTACATGGGTCTTTTAGTATGTTTGGTTGGAATTTACTAATGATGAGGTGACTGGCCTCGCATGAACCTCCTGTGTTTTTGGTATGAATGTGTGTAGCTGTATGTTTAGCTGATGGCAAGACAAACCGAGAACCAAAAACTCGAGAAAAGTACAGACTTTCAGTCGTTCTTTTTCTTTGGCTACAACTGTTCTGTACAAACAATCGACACTGGGTCTAAGTCTGTAGTTTACTTTCACTGTACACTGTGAACTGTATTCTGCTGCAGCTGTTTGTGTGTGTCTTTTACTGTTTTTCTTTCTTTTCTTTCTTTTATTTCCTCTGTTTCTTTTCTTTTTTTACTCTTTTGCATTTGTTCTATTTCTTTTATTCTTTCTCCCTGGACGATGGAAAAGTTTTTCTTCCTTTCTTTCCTTGGTCTCTCTGTTTTTTTTTGTTCTTTTTTTTTTGTTTTTCTGTTTGTCGGTTAATTTGATCTGCAAAGTCTTCTCCTTGCCTTAGACCAATTAGTCGAGATGTTGGCAGAGGATCTCTTATTGAAACAATTCACCTTCAATACTCTTACTGAATATTAATCAACTCCATTGACTCGCATTCAAATGCTCCCTGAATTACTAATCAGCCTGTCGACTGACACAAGGCAGCAACAATGAAATGAATCAATCGTCACACTCTGGGTAATTGGACAAACAAAGTTACTTGGATAAATTGTACGCTTCTGTAAACACTTTGCCATGCACAGGCATCGATGTAAATAACGCACTTGACTGACAAAATAACTTTACCTCTGTTTCAAATTCACACGATTTATCTTTTATAATTTCGATTGAACTGAACTGACAAAAGTGACGGTTTCTTCCTTTGCACCTGCTCTCACAGTCTGTGAACAAATTCTTTGCCTTCTCACACATTTTTCATTCGACCATTTTACTCGACTTTACCTTTGTCACAGCTTTCTCTGCTGATTCTTTTGTCACTTGGCAGTTCAATTTTGGATTTCACTTGAAAACTTATTGTCAAAACACTTTCAGTTGATATCAGTCACTCAGTGTCAAATATTTTATTCTAACATTTACTTTTTACCATTTTTCTATGCGTCTTCTGTTACTTCTGTTGCTTTTGTCGTTCGTTTCCATGGTGTTTGCAGAAGTTTCTTATTAGATTTGGCTACATACCCAAATTGAACGGTGAATCAAATTTAAATCTTGGTCTACTTCAAAGTCAAAGTAATTACGCTGATGCAATAAAGTTAATGCAGAAATATGCTGGACTAGCACAAACAGGATCAATTGATGATGAAACCACCTCATTTGTCCGTCGCCCTCGTTGTGGTCTTCCTGATTTCATCATTAGACAAGCTGATTTACACACAAATTCCAATGATCGAACTTCCTTGAAGTCAACGAAAAATGTTCGTGTCAAACGGTATTCTCTCAACGGCGGTAAATGGCCTAGAACTAATTTGACCTGGAGGTATGTTCTGTTCAGTTCCGTTCTGTTCTGTTCTGTTCTGTTCTGTTCTCTTCTATTCTGTTATGTTCTCTTCTCTTCTTGTGCATCCGGCACTCTCATTCTTTCATTTCTCCGTTCCTTCATCCTCGCATCCTTGCATCCTTGCATCCTTACTTTTTACACAATTTTCTTCACCATAAAAGTTTTCAACTACTTTCCAACATTGATGGAAAAGTAATCGTGTTTACTTGTGTACTCTAACTATGCCTTGAAGACTGAACGTGTTCTATCGATTGACTTGCTTGAAGGTTGCCAATTCGTCTTGCAGATGATTCTGTTGCATCAGAAAGTTTGACTTTGAAAGTTCCTTGCTCAAACTGGTTGTCGATGTGAGTTAATAACCATTTGAACATTTCATCACAACCTCCTTGAGTGAGTGATTTTTGAGTCAAGAAAAAATTACCAACACTTGATATGTGTCTTCTGCTTGCACAATCATTAAGGCGCATCTTTGGTGAACATTCAAACCAAGTAAAAGACAAAGTCGAGCTAAAGGCTAAGAATATCAATGAGATAGAAGAGAGAACAAGTTCACCTTTCATCTTCATCAATATGTATTTTTGTATCCAACAGATGCTTTTCCCTTGCCACTTGTCTTTTTCATTTTCCTATAAAAGCGAATTGGTTCTTCTCATGTATACATTCTATTTTTTATCTTACCCTGCCTTGTAAAACACATCATACATAGTATCATCGATTGGCCCAAAAACATCGACCCTATCATCCTGAGGGAAGAACTGGCTCGCGCTTTGAAAGTTTGGAGCGATGTTTCTAAACTAACCTTCACCGAAACTCGATCATCCAACGCGGACATTGTCGTTTCCTTTCGATCTGGTAAACACGGTGATGACTATGCATTTGATGGACCTGGAAATATACTTGCTCATGCATTTTTTCCGATGAAACACTCGCCCATCGGTGGTGATGCTCATTTTGACGCAGACGAAAAATGGGTTAAAAACTCACAGTTGACCGAAGGAAATACAATTTACGACAATGACCCTAACTCTGCTGACGGTTAGTTTTAATTATTTATTTATTCTCCATTTGACTTGTGTTGATGTTGTTCCATTTTTATATAAAATATGAAACATCTACTCCTACAACATGCATACACAATGAATATTTGTTTGTTACATTTTTATCTTTCTGTTCCGTCTGACTGTGCACTGTGCATGTCTCATTCTCTGTGCAATTCGAATCCATTTGCCTGTCTCAACGTGAATAATATTTGTTCCGGCAATTTTTCACCTTTACCTTGATATTTGCTCTTGTTACACCTCTTGTATCCATGTCACTGTCTCTGAGCACTTAGATCGCATGTTTGTGTTTGTTTTCATTGCATACTTTTTTCGTATATCCATGAAAGTTTTTTCTTCTTGCTTTTTAC
The DNA here is from genome assembly GCA_030280995.1 of Hemileia vastatrix. Classification (NCBI taxonomy): domain Eukaryota; kingdom Fungi; phylum Basidiomycota; class Pucciniomycetes; order Pucciniales; family Zaghouaniaceae; genus Hemileia; species Hemileia vastatrix. The sequence continues at coordinate 261,464 of JASXTE010000029.1, forward strand.
TTGGCCGACAAACTGTTTTTTCCGTTTGTCTGTCACTTAGTTACCTTTTAATCTGGATGGTGATGTTCTGCCCTGGCACGGCTGTACCGTTCTATCGTTCTACCTTTCTGCCTTTGCACGGTTCTACCGGTTCTTTCTTTCTATCATGTCTACTCTTCCTTGAGGTTGAATTGTATACTTTATCCTTAATTTCGTTTTGATGGGAAAAAATCTTCATACATTCGTCTTCATATCGCTGCAGACCTCTTTGAACTGTTTTCACGTTTTTGTCCTTTGGACCGTTCATAATAGAACGCTCAATGACGTGAAGACATTTCTTTGACAGTTTATCCGGTGTAAATGTATTTTCATACAAAAGAAATTTCACTCTGTCACCATGGTCTTTGCTCGTGTTTGGTATTTCCATTTATTGGAAAAGTCTTTTTTTCCACCAGACAGTCGACAGTTCTATCGACAGTCGATAGTCAACTATCGACGACTCCACTGTGACCGTAGAGACAAAATTGCATGGATAAAATCAAACATACACACGAGCCTCCAACAAACTGAGTATATTGGACTTATTTTATCTTCTTTTCGTTTTCCTTTTATCCATCTCGATGCGATGTTACACGCTTTTGGTCCTTTTGCTTCTTTTGGCAATTCTTTCTTTCTCCATTCATCTGACATTGTGAGTCTTTTTATACGCGACTGATGTTTATTTGTCGGCCCAATTGTATTTATCTTTGTGCCTTTTTGTCGGTCACTCACAAGAAATTCTCGTCACTTTGCCATTAGAAGAGCCGAAGGATGAACTTCCGTATCGTTCATACAGATCCATGGAAAACCGATGCCGATGCTTAAATTGACTTGTATCTGGTGCATTGAATAACCGGGTGAATTGAATTACATCCTCCTTCATGATGTTTGCCATGATAGTAAAGATAGGGAAGAAGGTTCATAACTATTCATTCAACCGGCAGTCAGTTGCTTTAACAGTTGATTTATCATATCCTCTGAACCCTCAATTAATAGTCAGTAAATGGCCTCATGGAGGAAGTTCTGTTGATGATATTATCCAGCGAAATGGAATACAATTTATGTGCATTTGCTCTTGCTGCCAATTGGTTTTTCATTAACTTTTTCTCTTCTGTTTCTTTAATCCTTTCACCATAACTTTAACCACCATATTCGTGTTTCGACTTCTCATTTCGCTGCATCTGGTCTGTAACTCGATTTTCATGACTTCCATGACTTTCATGTCATTAGTTCTGTCTGTCCAGAGAACTACTCGACTGGTTGAACATCGAACCTGTTTCGTGTGTCCCTATTCTGTCCACACTTTTACTTGGTTGAAATTTTCCCTGACATTTTGGACAAATGTCTTTCTGTCATTTGATTAATGTTAGTGATGAAAATGCTGGTTCTTTTTCTTTGTGAAGAATGAGCATCTTTCTATCACTCTGGAAGATATGTTCTGCTGTCACACGGTGTCAGTTACTTTTATTTCACCATCTGCTCATCAGTACAACAAAGATAACTTTTAATAATTCTCCTCTGTACTTGTAACAAATGTAAATGTTCTCTCTTTTCTTAATCGTCTTGTATGAACACTTGTTAATAGCAGTATTATCACAGTGAAAAGGAAAAAATGTACAAAGCTTCTGACTAATTTGTTGCTCACTTTGTACTTGGCTTTCTCGCTGAGTTAACTGAAAATACAACTTTTCACGAGAGTTACGAGTTAATTTCAACTGGAGTAATTAAAATAACCATCAGTGTCAAGCTTAATCTGTAACTCAGCTGAGACAGTTGAACAGAGTTGAGCCTGAATCAACAGAGTTCTACACCACTTCCAAGTTCTAACAGTCGGCTCAGTTATTATCACTGTGTACATTTGTATGTGTTTGTTTGTTGTCTTTTAAAATGCTTTTTAGACTCTTCACAGCGTAATATTCTTGTTGAATTAGTTGGCAAAGAGAGTGTTGAAGTTGTTTGCGGACTTCGCAATCAATGTACCCACTGAACTTATCATCCTTATGTAACCAACATCTGTCTTTTCTGTTCTTCAGCCTGCATCCTGATGCTGAAAAAAACTAATGATTCTTATGAACTCGTTCTGCTGGTTCTTTGAATGTTTCTCATGCTCTTTACAATCTGCATAAATAGTCCTTTTATCAAGACATAAATGCTATTTACTAATCCTCGTAACATTTATCTCTTTGTCCACTTTCGATTGAACAGGAGTCAGTTTATTTGCCGTCGCTGCTCATGAGTTCGGACATTCGCTTGGCCTTTCTCATTCTTCGGTTGCTGGTGCTCTCATGAACCCATATTATCAAACCATGAAAGACGATTTTAAATTACCTCAAGATGACACAGTTGGCATCCAACAGTTGTACGGTAAGAAAGTTGACAGTTTAATCTCTTTCAAGAACTACATGACTGATAGTGTTTTCTCTTTGATAATGTCAAACAGGAGCCAAAGACGACAACAAATGGCCATCTCTGTCACCACCGAGTTCTACTTCCAAGCCCAGTATTTCTCCAAGCAAACCAACTTCCAGACCACCAACATCTCCTGCCTGGCCAACCAAAAGTCCTACCTCTTCAACAAATGACTCAAATGACACTGGTATTCCTGAAACGTGTAAAACATCTTTCGATGCAATTTCATCCATCCGTCGAGAAGTTTTTGTCTTCAAAGGAGAGGTTCGTGACTTGACTTGACTTGACTTCGATGATAAGAACCCATTTAACCTTACAACTGTCAATCATTCCTTCCAATGAAGTGCTAGCTGACTACATTGATATTAATAAGATTGCTGCACGTAATGGAATTTTTGCAATGGAGCCACAACAATTTTTTTGATGACTCAACTAACATTTTGTTTCTTTCCTCTTTTTTTCTTTTTCTCTCTTTCTCTTTTCCACACTCACAAACACACCTCTCTACTTTTCCAGTACTTCTGGCGTCTCAATGATAGTAGAAAACTGGAATCGCCCACTCCATACGAGACATCTAGATTTTGGTTCAATCTGCCCAAAGGTTTTGGACAAATCGATGCTGTTTACGAAAGACCTAAGGACAAAAACATTGTATTTTTTATCGGTAAGAAAAGTTTTCCTAATCTTTCTTTTCTTTGTTTTGAATTGTGTTGTCTGTTGTCTGTTGTTTGCCATTCGAGTGCCTGTAAGTTCAGAAGCAGACCTCAAATCCTGCCATTACGCAATGGACGGGTTACTTTTCCATTTGTTCTCCACCCACACATAAAGCATTCTCTTTGCTATCGTTTATTTGCCTGCAACTTTACTCTATTTGTATTTTACTCATCTTCAAGTACATTACAAACTCGCTGCCTCTTGCATGTTTACTTTTTCTGGTCATTGCAATGAACTCAATGTCAATGTTCAAATGATAGTCTCTCTTTTTCTGTTACCAGTTGTGACTGGAAAAATCTATGTTGATTGTTTTCTTATTCTTTCATTTTGTCATTTTGTCATTTCTTCCTTCTTTCCGCATTTTCTCCTGGATCTTCTGGTTCAATTGAAACAATTGAAACAATAGGAAAGAGGTACTGGCTTTTTTCTGGCAATTACCCGATGCCTGGATATCCTAAACCACTCCATCATCTTGGACTGCCTTATGATTTAGAGAAAATCGATGCTGCCATGGTTTGGGGTCACACTGGACGTACTTATTTATTTTCAGGCCACAATTACTGGCTTTTGGACGAAAAGACTGAACTTGTTGAATCTGACTATCCTCGTGATATTTCAGTTTGGCGTGGTATTCCGTACAATTTAGATGCTGCATTCCAATGGCACAGAAATGGAATAACTTATTTTTTCAAGGGAAACAAATTTTGGCGTTTTGACAATCGTCGAATGGCCGTCACTCCAGACTCACCAAGAGAATCAAATGAATTCTGGTTCAGTTCACAATGTAAAAAACCGAAAGGTTTTTTCTCATTCTTTACCCGTGATAGTAATGATGATTACGATGAAAACTCTTCCCGCAATTTACACTCATATTCTTCTACAATAACTCAATTAGCTTTAGTTTACATATTAAAATCAGCCGTGGAACAATATTTTCTTTACATCTAGAGTAACGATCAATTAGATGAGAATATTTTCAGTCATCTCTCTCTCTCTCTCTCTCAACAATATTCTTTTTCCCAATTGACGATCAGTATATTACATTATGCTACTGGATGCGTGAGTAATTTGAACCAACAACAATAATTATCGAGGGAATCAATAATTAATCCACAGTGGAAACATCCTGTCATGACTTACACTGCGAATAATTTGCAACTTGTCACGTATATATTATTGTTGATGATGAGATAATGATCAAGTCATCGGTAAATTAATAATCTACGAGAATACTGGTCGTTCACCTGTCGTACCAATTTGTACTTTGAGAGATTATTCAAACGAGAACAAAATCATCTGTTATATTTTGATATCTTCATCTTGTATCATATCACCTTGTCAGCATCAAGCACACAACAATTCAAGTGTTGACTGTTAAATCCATCACGATATCAAAGTCAACATTTCGCTTCTATTCTTTCAATCAGAAAATTCTGCAGAATTTTTTTTCTTTCTCTTTCGAATTCTTGTCATTCTCCTCTCCTTTTCATTGTCATTCTGTCGATGCTGCAGATGGAATAAAAAGTTTTTACGCTCAATCGATGTTGTATAATTTCATTGGACAATGTCAGCCCCTGATTACTCTACCAAACTTCCTTTGAACCTTAACATGTACGATTATAATCGTCAGTCTGCATGTCTTTGTGTGTTCATATGTTCATTTGACTCAAAGGCAATCTGATTTACTCTGACATAGGAAATTATTTGCCTTTTGTCATTGCATCGGTTTTAATCTGGAAGGATTTTTTCTTCGCCCAAACATTCGAGTCGACAGTGCTTATTTCATTCTTTTCACTCGAATATTCTAGCAAGATTCAATCAGCTGATACTCTGAGTCTTCCAAATTAACTGGTGTCGTGCACAAAGCAATATTACAGCGATTGCAAGTTGAATTGTGTCTCCAGCCGAAAAGTTTTAATGAAGTTGAGACGTGAATTCTCTATCGAGTAGAATCAAGAGAAATCTCATCATCCAATCGACTGAGATGAATTTTTCTCCACGACCTAATTGTGTCTATCATGTCTGCAAGGGGGTAATTTTTTTATTTATCGGTATTCCTGACAATTTGTACCTCACACTAGGAGATGTACTTTTGTTAAGGAAGATGAAATAGAAGAAATATTGTCAGAGACATATCAAATCTCCTCACTTACAAATGTACATTACAAATCACACATGACCACAGAATCAATATTACCAAGAACAATACACTCAATTATTATTCACAGTTAGCAGTCATTCAAATCTAAAAGACATCACAGTCAACTGGGAAAAAGTCTTCCAAGAAGTTTTTCGTCAAAGCCTTGCAATGGAATGCAGAGCTTTTGCCTTAATGGAATGAATAATGTAACATAATGGATAATATTGATCAAATAGATTTATTCAACTGACCGGAATAAGTACATCGACTAACAGTATTTTCTCGTTTTCTTGGTCAGCAGTATCTGCAGTCACTATCACATTTTCATCAGTGAAAATACAAGCCTAAGTCATTTAATCAGATGGAATAAAATCCATCCATCGTGAAAATGCAACCATTGTGACAGGTATTTTCTTTTGCAAACCAGAGGCGATACCAAGGCGACCTGACTCAGTACATCTCAATTACAAATAACAAACTAACAAACATGCTGACAATTGCCGATCGGTCAAACATACATAAAAGGCACAAAGCTATCCAACTCTAATGGTTGCTGAGAAACGAAAGAGAAAAATATAATGAGAACATGACAAGAGATAAATGTTTCCAACTAAAATATTTGTTGTCATTTGTGTGTAGATGCCAGTTAAATCACTTCAATCACTTCAATCACTCGGATCTCCTTTTAGGTCAAATGTCGCTCCGTCAATATATCACCTCAGGCCAAATAAAGTGAACTGAATAATGGTAAGACTGATTTCAACTCATATCTATTGAGAATTGAATTAGCCAATTCATTCAAATGTTAATCATTCATGTATACATACTCACTAATTCATGTGAAATAGTTTTTCATCTGTTCATCCGAGCGTTTTTCATTACTGACGCTATAATCTTCACTAATACTCATCAAGTAATCGCATTTGAAATAATTTTTGCCTTTCGGAAAGAAACAATCACAATGCAGTTGGTTCAATTAGAAGATTCTGAAAAATCGAATTCGAAAACACGTGGACATTTATTCAAGTTTTTGAGAGTAAAAAAGTCGAATCTACTTTCGACCAAAAAAGAAAGTCACAAAGCACTAATTGGAAAAATTAGCTGGATCATAGAAAAGACATTTTGGAAAGTATAAATGATTCATATGGTGTTTTCAATTTTTAAAAAGCTTCTCGCGCTGTTTTTCATTAAAATTTGAATATTTATCGCTGCCGAAGGACTTTTGATGTTTAACCATTTGAATAGCGAAAGAGAAAAGGGGAAAAAAGACTTACTTTTTCCTCCGTTAATCTCATTAAACAGGACGAGATCGGATTCATCGAATATGACATTTGTGAGTGTAAAAGTCCTCGATAAAACCATTTTCCTTCAAACAGTGATAAAAGTAGTAACAATTCAAACAAAACCAATTTTCACCATGTTGACGTGGGTGCTGTTCAAGTGACATCCTCCTTGATAAACTGTGACATGATTAATGATCTTCGAGTGCTTTTGTCGCAGAATGTTAACTACTTCATCCATTCGATGATTGATTCAGGATGGCGCATAATCAAGGCAAAGAAGAGTCTCACTTCGATATCGAAATAGTTGATTCAACTTGAGTATCAATTGAAAGTAAATTTATTGCCAACGATCGAATTAGCGGTGCGAATCATTTTATTTGTCTTTTTATTTGTGAAAATCATTTTTGGTGGATGGAGGATGGAGAAAAAAATCAATAACATCATCTTAAATTGCGAGTGCGAAAGTGCAAACAGTGTCATGTTGAAAACCAGGCCATTTTAATGGTAATTGGGTGAAAAGTGTATTTTTTTCATCAATTTGTCACATGTGCTTTTGCGAACATTGACAACGATTCAATTTGCCATTTCATTTTTCTTTGGTCACATGAAATTCGACCGTTTGATGACCCCGAACTCTTTGCAGGTATTACTTTGAGAATAACTCGCATGTGTCTTTTAACATTTCATCTTCTCAGACGCATGATTCAATGATACGATGATATGATGATTTTCAATTTGTCAGCAAAGTCAAGTAAATCTCAAATGTCAAGGAAAAACCAATGCACAGTAAAGTCCTTGTGATTGGTGGAAGATAGATTGCAACAAAGAACGAAAAAGGAAGAAGGAAGAACGAAGAAGGAAGAAACCAAAAGTCCTTGGTTACCGAATTCGAAGTGATTAAAGATTAGAGTCTGTCTGACACTGTTAACGAATGACTAATCTTCAACTCGATGGCCGATGAGTTGAGTGGAATAATGCGATATCATTTATAACGACATATCAATGTCTGAGAAGAGTCTGAACGACAATTGTCACTTCACCTTGCAACAATCTTTCATGTGTGAATTGATAAGAATTAACTTGATTCTCTTTTTCCTGGCACCTACACCTTCGGCTCAATGGTCCAATTAGTTTAATTTTAATGAAACATTTGCGAACAGACACTTCTAACTGCAGTCTCACTTTCAAGGTAAAGTAACTTTCTCCTCCCACCCAAACAACCAAACAATGTGAAGTATGTTTAAAAGAGCAGCTTGACTTGAATCGCTTGATGTTGAGATTTGTTCATTCGAAAGATATCTTTTCAAGTATCAACATGTCCAGTGTGAACATTTCGACTGGTCTCATTGTCTTTACTTTGTTCTACAATGTTCTTTGCTGGCCGAGTGGTGCACCTGAAGGAGCTTGTGATTCATTAACACCAAGTCATGGATCCAACCGAGCAAAACACTACTCAACATCTCCTTACACTCTGACTCAAAGTTACTCCGATTTCCAACCTGGTGACAAAGTAAAAGGTATTTTTGTGCATTGATAGAGATTATATCAATTGATTTCATTTGCATGATGACAATGACACATTGTAAACTGTCTTTTTTATCATGTCATTTTCTAGTGGTTTTACGTGCTCCAAATGGTTCATCGTTCAAAGGACTGATGATTCAAGCAGTTGACGAAAACACCAACAGTCCAATTGGTTCATTTGAACCTGGTCGAGGATTGAAATTGATCGACTCGTGTTCTGCTGTCACCCATTCCGACAATCGTGGTAAAAGATCTGCCACTCTTGTCTGGAATGCACCACGAACCGGATCTGGTCGAGTTGCATTCAAGGGAACTGTTGTTCAACGCTTCAGCGAATTCTGGACTGGATTACAATCGGATGTCAGTTCTCAAGTCTAAAATAATGTATCAATTAACAGTATATTAAATGCACACATGATACTAGTGAATGTTTTACTTTAGCCATGTTTTCCTCTTGTTGTTTTTTATTTTACTTTCATTATTCTCGGCACTGAGTTTAAATTTTAAAATTGCAAATTACAACTTTCTTAAATGTTAAAACGAAATCTAAAGCCTTTGCTCACCAACCTTCGTTCTTTTTATCCTTTATTTCCCCTTTAACCAAATAATTTACCCAATTTTGAAGGGAATTATTCATCATGCTTAATGTTGAGTAGAAAAAAGTTACTTTTTTTAACATTTTCAACATAATCAACATAATCAACTCATATTCAAAGCAGGATTTTCGCTGTTCTCAAATTTGCGCAAAACTTACCAATCCAAGCAAATGAATAAATACTTTCCAACCACTCATCAGGACCCACGAAAAGACCAAAGTGCACATGTTGCCAGTTGATTACAAAGTGACAGTTTCGAAACTTCGACCGAGTAAAAGAGAAAAGTAAAGTTGATTCACCCGAACACATCTTCAAGGACAAGCAAAGTGTTACTCCTTTCATTTGAAGAAAAAAATAAAGTGTCTGCACAATAATCTATTTAGAATGAAACATTTGAGACTAAACATTCACAGTAAACCGTCAAACATTGGCGTGTATTATTAAGCACGAGTTATGGTGATCATGAACAGATTCAATGTTAAGCTTAGAATATTTATAAATAAAACAACAAGATCCAGAGTGAAAGGATATCGATGTTGATTGAGTTTTACAATGCAAATAATTGTTATTAGTCTTGGTTTTATTAGACTATTGATGCCTAAGATCAACAAGTTCAATTTGCCTCGAGCTGTCTGGAATAACATGTTTTGACTCCTGATAAAGCAATTTGTCGTTCGGATGCAGATGATGACCTTGTTGTTTACATTCGGCTATGAAGTTCAAGCCAAAGTCTGTAAGTGAAAATACTCCGACTGAATCATACTTGGGAGCACAAACAACACCAATGGAATCATTTAAAGTAGATTGGAAGTTGAATTGAGTATGCAAATCAATAGACGACATAAAAGCTGTTTGTGTTGGGTGCGTGTGAATCCAACCCAATTGAAATAATGAATGTGACTCGATCAACGGTATCAATTCCTCTTCGCATAACATTTCACAAGCATCACTTGATCCTTTTTGTTTGGGAATGACCAAATGAGTGATCATCAAATTTTGACCAATTTGACGACCCATCAATATTCCGCAAGTTTCTTTGTTGACCCTTGTGTTGGTTTGAGCAACGGAAAGAAATTGGGTAATGACTGAATTGGGCAATACAACAGAACTACTAGATGAATCAACGGGTTGGAACGATTGAATTGATAAATTTGGTTTACAAGAACGATCTATCGACGGGATAGAAGCAGGTTCACTGGGTAGCGATTCAATATTAACTTTGTTATTAAAATTACTTTCCAAATTAGTAGTTGGTGAAAAAGATTCTTCATAGGCAGGAGCACAAGGTTTAGCAGCATTAGATTCTTGCTGACGAATTCGTTCTTGAGCTTCTCGAAATCTTTTTTGATCCAAATCACTTGGTGAATTAGTATTGCCAGAGTAAGAAATGAAATTGACTGGTTTGTTCGATTTAGCCGATGCAGACGCTTTCATCGACGCTGCATTTTCAGCAAGTTTATGCTGCTTATAATCATTATGTTCACGTTCATATCGTTGTTTGATTGATTTTTTGTATTGTTCTAATTTTGGTAGAACGTCTGCCAGGGCATATTTGAAGAAATCTTTATCTTTTTTACTCATTTCTTTATAGTCCGGTAACTCACGGACTTTGTAGACAAATAGAGTACTGAATCTATGATAAAGCATGAAAGCTTGTTCTTCATGACCGTCATTTTCATGGATTCTGGCCATTCGTAGAACTTCTCGACCAGATTTCATATAATTTCTCAAAGGCAATTTTTGGGTGACACCTACTGCTTTTTCTGATGCATCGATGAGAATTTTAAAACGAGTATCAGGATCCAATTGTGCCATATGACTCAAATGGGCCATCTTGTATGTTGGTGGAAGGGTCGCTAAGGTGGAGTCGAGCGAAAAAAAATATACAAAACCTTTTGTTATGAAGATGTATCCAAGAAGTAAGATGTAAGTATGAGTCACCTGAATGAAATCAGCTGTCTGAAATAGGTGTCGTTGCAAGCGGAAATCAGCTGAGGCGAAAGAACACCGTTAACACTTGAGCCAGTTTAATCAAACACCTATTAATTTGGTTTGTGAATTTACTTAAAAATTGACTTAATTGACATGCAGATTGATTCATAAAAAATTTCATTCATTGCCTAGAGAATATTTTAGCTAGTGGCCAATGTGAACTCGAACCGGCTTTGCTGAAAATGATTCATCAAGACTGCTGAAATTCGTATCTAACCAGCTTGCATCAAGGTTTGAGAGATGAAATTGAGTGTAAACGAATGATTTTATATGAAATATTGATACCACAAAAGGACAATCGATTAGAGTACACACATTAACCACTATCAAGATTATTCACTCGGTTGTGAATGTTAACTTTTATGAATTAAACTATCACTACATTTAAACTACAACTTGAAATGCAAATTCAAAGTCAATTTTATTGAGAAAATTATCACTGGATAAATTTTAAATTAGTTACTGGATAAACTGATTAAAACATTCATTTTTTCAATTAATTCCGAGTTGTATTCAGACGTGCTATTACTTTCTTTTTTGAGTTAAAAAGAACTTTTTCCCTGTCGGTAAGATGGCGCACCTTATGCGCAAGGGAAAAATGGTAGTTCAATGCAAAAAGGCTTCTTGATGCTACTGCCTAAGTTCATGCAACCAAGTCTAATCGTATCTGGTTTTGGGCATTCGTGCCACGGGTCAATCCTGTACATTTGAATCGACAGATTGATCAATATCAATATTGTTTAAATCATCTATCATCTATAGTATCATTATATACCCATGTTTGTTTTCATTAATATAAAACTACGACGATTCATGACCTCATACTTGAAGGCAGAACAATCTACTGTGGCTTCTGTATGATCGACATTTTGTCACTACCTGCTAAACTATGAACCTACTCGAAAAATGGCTCGAAGGGGTCGGTAATTCTAACACTACGCCAGGTGTCAAGAAGGAGAAGAAAGATTGGAAAGTTTCATTTCAAAACTCATGCAATGAATCTTTGGCCTCAAAGGCAACGTCTGTTGCTACTTCTTCTACTGCATCCAGTCATACACCGGCAGCCGCCACGGTTGCTAAGGTAAGTCATAGCCTTGTATCCATTTTTTTAGATTGATTAAAATATTCATACCTTCTCATACCATTATAGATCGACGTAAATTCAGTCGACTCCAAGAGCTTAAAAGGTACATTCGGATGGGAAAACGTTGTAGACACAATATTGCTGGTCATATTCAGAAACGAGGAAAAACTAGTGCCAGTTCGAATCGTTGAATCAAAGGTTAGTTTAAATTTAAAAATTTAATATTATGTTAATATCTTGCTAATCTTACTATTTTTTCTTCTATTCCATAGATTATCAGTCAATACAGTAGCATTCTGCCATGGACAGTTTTTTCCTGCATTAACATTCGATCTTATTACGTTACCGAAAACGAAGCCACATTACTAAACGAAATCAACACTGCTCATTGTGACTATTACTTTGGCTATGATAGCTTTTCTACAAAAGACGTCGTGGTCAGTTTGAACGACGTCATCTCATTAAGAAAATTCCTGGACACAAGTAAAAGTCTCTTTCTCTCAAGGACTGACCTAGATTGGATTGGATTTGTTAGTCTACCTGGCTGTACAGTAGTACCATTTATATGTAAAATTGTACATACGGTAAAAAAGAAATTAGTACCGCGGTCTCTTCTGAGACAGCTAATTTCTAATGGAAGCGTAGATTTGTATGAAATGGACGAATGGGAAAGATCTTATTTACGTATGTTACTGATCTGCGGAGGAATGGAGCATTTAACCCTGGCATCTGATGAAAAACTCATATGCATCGACGATCTTAAATGGGATTACACTCAACTTCGAAGCTCATCACCTGGATCGACACTTCGATCACTTCATCAAGTAACGACTGTTGAAATAGGCGGAGTCACATTGAAAGCTATTAATTTAAAACCCTACTCAATGCAACAGGCAGTCTTTGTTGGTGATGTGGCCACATACTTATTTCCTAGTGTACCAATTCTAAGTCTACATCATATTTTGGAAAAAATTCTCCAGGTGAAATTGTATGACATGAATTCTCTGCATGAAGATACTTTCATTCGATCTGGAAGTCGAGTAATTCAAGGGGATAAATTTATTTCCGTTGATGTCCTTCGCAAGTGCCTGCCACAGCTCAGGCAAATCATCCTTGTAACTAGCGTAGGTTATGCCTCTCACCTGACCAAATGATAAACATGATGATACTTGATCACTTTCAATTCCTCGGCAAATGGTGTGTCTGCTCGATCAGAGTTTGTTTGTACGAACTTTTGACGAGTAATCATCATATAAAAGCGAATCAATTTTCTCAATTCCTTAATTTGAATCTATCCCACTATTATTACACAATTTCCTTTCGAAAGTTCGAATGCGCCATCATTAAAATGTGATTTATGTTAATTGACTTATCAATTCAATTTGTGACGAGTCTTTCATTTCATAGTTTCTTATAAAGGTAGCATTGGTAAAGATGATTATGAAGTTAGCACATTCAATTCTCCGTTAGTTAAAGGTAAATTTGGCATCTGTCTTTGCATCGAAGAATATTCTTCACATTCCGGACACAATGAAAAATGTACAGATGAACACTCTGATAATCAATTTATAAAACAAAATGTTACAATTTCAAAATTAAGCTGTCAAGTTGTAAGCTGGACATTGAGAAAAGTTCTTCCCATCCTTTCCCTGAACAAGTTCAATTCATCAGGTCAAGTTTTATTTTAAACAAATGATATGACTTTCAAAAGATCCTGATGAATCATCAGAAGTTCTAAGTCAAGTTTATCAAGGTTTGAACTTGCGTTCAATAGAGCGAACAAATTCTTCTCTCATGGTTGATTTAAATTTTGTATACCATTCCAGTATGGAAGTTCTTCGTCTCACTTTTTCATCTTGAGAGATAGATTTAATTTCTTTGATAATCAATGATTTCAAATCTTCATCCCAATTAGAAACATACAAGACAGGAGCTAGGTATTTTTTAAGCAATCTGTACGAACTTGTCTGATCACACGATGAGCGAGGTTGTTTGACATGAGTCATATTTTCTTCCAACACAGGAATTGATCCATAAGAAATGGACTCCCAAATCCTGTACGATTCGTGATTCATACCAATTGGGCAGAGTGTCAAATCTGAAAAGCGAAGAGAATCCACATAAATTGACAATGTTTCCGGTGTTTCATTAGGCAACCAGGAATTACGAACTTTAATTAAGCAAATGCTAGTATTACGACCAGTAAGTTGAACAGAATTTCTATTAATTTCATCTAATGACTTGACTAGATATTGTCTTGATGAATTGGTATAAACAGTTCCTAAAAAATTGCAAAGATAAGGTCGATCGAAATGAGGTTTAATTTCCTTGATTGATGGAACAGGAAAATCACGATATGTAGCAACTCCAAGAGGCCATTGGAGTATGTCATCACCATTTACCATCTTCCAGTCATAAGTGATGAAAAGAAATTTAATAAAACCACCATGAGATGACAAGTAAGGAATAATCCATGAATTGAAACAATTTTCATTGCCCAACATGACAATCCCAATTTGAAGTGGTTGGAATGATGATTGAATCTTTAGCTCTTCAAGCCACGATCTAGCCGTGGCCATTTTTTCGTTGTCACGAGAATTTAAAATTAAAACTATATTCTTTGATTGTTTTGAATCACTAATGAAAGACCTGAGCGAATCGATAGTAAGAGCTGGACCAGTACGAAAGTTGAATTGGATTCTATCAATTTTCTTTGATGAAAAAATGTAAATGCCATTGTTGGAAGTTTTATCAATTGTTCCTTTTATTATTTCTTCCCAAAGATAATTACCAATTGCCGCTTTGGACCAAATTTCTACCACTAATGGTGGTGAATCATGTACATTTGATGAGAGTCTGACAGAATTCGGTCCATCATCGAAACCAGGACCCCAAGCGTCGACCCAATCATCTTGACTATCAGGTAAATTGCTAGATGATGATGATGATAATGATGATGGAACGGAGAGACTTGGTGTGAGTATTTGATCATCTGAAGGAGAAGATTTATCCGAATTTTTTGAAGATCCATGGAAGAATATCAATAGAGTTATTGACGTCAAAATCACATTGAGTATGAACACAATGATGGTGATTCTTTTAAGATTTAGCCAGCATAGGTTCATGATTATGAATTTTCCCTGACATTTGCTTGATCAAAATTAATTCAAACTATACAGATGGTTAAGAATGATAAGCTGAGTAATGAAATCAAATTCATGTTCATCTTGGTGTGAGGATAAAGAATTCGCAAGAGTTCGCCACAAGACTCAAGGAAAAAACACAAAAAAAAACATTTGCCAGTTGGCGCCACATTCTTCCATTGAACCATTGAAAACAAGACGATCGTCAGCCGCCGAAAGATTGTCAAACTAAAGACACTCAAACAGACACATTGATCGAAATAGACAATATCATCAACATGATGACAAATATCTCAAATGCAAAGATTAAATACAAATATATCTGTTAATCAACATCACTGTTGTACTTCTATCTTATACCTGGTCAATCTAATGTGACTTTTTAAAGTTAACCGTTTTCTTTTGTGACAAGAAATTAGTTGAATAGTAAAAGCAGCTACCCAAATATAATATGTTTTTTCAATTGTTTTATTTGGTTTAAATCTTACTTAACCAAATGCGCAAATGATTTAAGGTGAATTAAATTCTCTAGTTCATCGGGATCGATCAACACACACTTGGACACTTTCTGTAGTCAGCAAAAGTTTTTGGTCTTGTTTTGTTGATGATTCAAAACTTGAAAAATTCTCGCTCAATCAACTATGATGTATCACATTCCTTGTAACTTTTGCGTACTCAAAATTGGGTGTACCTAATTTGATGCTTAGATTTCCCAACCTTAGTCAAACAGCTCAACAGGGAGAAGGTTATTGATGATTCTCCTCTATAGTTGTCTACTGAACAAGATAATCATAATTTGCCCTGTTCTCTGTAACCTGTTCCATCTTCCAGCAGTTAAGTAATCTTTATAGATATTCTGTGTTTAATATGTCATTTAAAAGTACAATGTTCGGTTGGGAAAAATTCTTCATGTTCAATTGAAGTGATGATAGAATTAATGTTCGAACATATGATAGTGCAACTGCATGTTGTCTTGCAATGTTTTACTCAGTTCTTCTTTTTTCTTCCTGGCATCTTCACGAGACAAGTAAATTCCAATTGAACTGATGCCCATAAAGAAGAGAAATCCACCAGCAAAGAGAAAGACAATGCCACTTATCCATATTGCATTTGGTTCATGAGGTGAAGAACCCCACACCATGAGAACCAGACCGAATGTAAAGACAAATCCAGCTGTACAACAACAGAACAAACCCAAGTTGAAGTACCTTTTTGGAGTTTTCTTGTTCAACGGATAAAAATTTGTCAAAGGTGGTGGCTGTTGTATTGGAGGCGATGATCGCTGATTACCCTGACGACTAGAAACATTTGGATGTAAATGATTGGATGAATTGATTCGCGAATCGCTATTCATTGACACATTCAGAGGATTCCTTTGATCGCTTACAACTTTCTCGACAATATCTGTCATCGGATATCGAGTTAATTGAGTTGTGACACTCGGACACTGAGGACAGTGACGTGAATTGTTGTTGTCTTTACTCATGTGACTTGATCGACTATGTCGATCTCCTTGCACAAGGTTCAAATGATGATTCTGATTATGCTGGTTCCTCGTAAGGGCAGATGAAGATGATGAAGATGACTCACACAGGCGATGATGCTGATAACCCTGTGAGTAAGGGTGATAGTGATGATGATGATGGTTTTGATGATTGTTATGTTTGGTCGACTGATATGAGGACGATGTAAGAGTGCTCATCACGGTTGAACCTGAAAAGACAAACCTTGTTAATGTATCTTTGGTTGTAATCGATGCGATTAACTTGTCCGCATCAACTGGTATCATTGATCAGTTTAAAGAAACATTCATGAAAAACAATTTGCCACTTCTGTGAGTGATCTTTGACAGTAGACGCGCCTACTTTGGTGGTCTTGAAGATGAAATAGTCTCTTTTTGTGGAGTAAAGCAATTTCAGCTACCTTGTTAAGTGATGATGAAATATGACGAAGAATAAAGTGCAAAGTAAAAATACACGAAGAAAGTACATCAATCGAAAAGACAGAGATAAGAATAATTGAATAATCTAATCAAGTGAAAAAATAACTTCATCCTCACCTCGTAAGAAGAACAGTTAAAAGCAGAACAAAAAGTTGTTAAAGTCTTGAGTAGAAGGATGAAGTGAAGGCACTTTGGTACTTTGCAGCTGACAGTTGTTTTCATCTAATCAAACAAGCGAAACAATAGCACAATTTAATCCATGACTTGTGATATGGTTGAAGAAGAGTAAGGCAAAAGCACACTCATACTGAGTGACTGGTTGGATGGACACACTTTAGCCGACTAACTTTGAGTTGAGTTGCCAGTTGATCTTTTCACTTGTGTTTCTTCTTTTTTCCTCCTCGGATTCTGCTCACAGCAAATAAGGCGCACTTTGAGTTTGTGAAGCGACTGTTGACTATTGAATATTGACTATTGACTGCCGACTGAGGAGTGAAGACTGCAGACTGGTTGCCAGTCCACCGACGGTAATGTGTAATTGGTTGTCTTGGCCTTTTCACTTTTAGCATTCACCTTGAGCAGTGTTTGCTTTTAACGGTTACAATACACGCCACTGACAAATATCTATGTTTGGTCGGTAGCGATTTCTTTGACGATTTTTCACACACGAATTCAAACACAAAGTAAAAGACAAACACAAAGACAAACACAAAGACAAGGACCGTCCATTGAATATTGTCTGCCCAAAATGTGGGCGGAGTTCGGATAATTCACTTTTCACTGGTCTTTTTTTTTCCTTTATTATTTTTCTACATTTTTTCTTTCTTCTTTCTCAAACTACTTATTGACCCGTCTCACATTGACACATCTCACTTCTCTCTTCAAGTTGATCTGAGATAATTGACTCATTGGTGGATGCAACAAGTGTAATTTAATATAAAAGTAACTTCCTTTGTTCATTCAAGTGTAACACTTTGACGTTATTTTCATTTTTTTCCTCGCTTACATTTTAAGTCAGATGAAATTTTCTTTCTCCTGACGTCAATTTTCACTTGGTTCGATAATTATCATCAAATTGAGAACACAAGGGTCTAAATCGTGACTTGCAGTGTGTTATTTTTTTCCACTTCTTCAATGGGTCACGGGTCAATTGGTTCATGTGTGCCCATGAGCACAATGTGAGCACAATGGTCAGATGATCATTGCATCTGCTTTAAGAGGACAATTTACAGGTCACAATGACCAGGACAACATCAACTCAGTCAATGGCAAATTGTAACCCTTGTCATTGTTACCCTTGAAAAGTATTTCCTTTTTTCTTTACCTGAATTGTCTTCTTTTCATCTTATTTTCATTTTATTTTAATCTTATTTTAATCTTTCTTCTGGTATCATTGACTAAAAAGACTGAAAAGTTTGTTCACTTGCTTCACTTACTCGACTGGTCAATCGGTGATCACAACTGTTGACACCGTTTGTCCTACTTTTCCATTCCTTTCTCATCCCCTGACACAAATAGATTCATGTTCTTCCCTCAAATTCTCACCAAGTATCCATTTGAATGTTACATTTTTCATCCACACCGGATGTAGCAACTTGTAAATCATGTAAATCTTTGTTGAGATGTTATACAGTTAATTGAATATTTATAAATATATCAGGTTGAAAGATTGATCATTCAAACTGGTAAAACTAATTTGAAAGAGTATTTTTGACTTTTTAATTGACATCCACAGCTGGAAGTATCAAGGAAAACAGTGGATAAAGACACTTAAAGTTATTGTCTTCCTTTGGTAGATCAATGAGTGACTATGAGTGACTTTTGTGTCATCTAATGATCCTCGTTTCGCCCAGGTAGGTAAATGATGCTGATGAACATTGTCTCTAAGGTTCACAGGTGACTTGAGTTACTCAGCAAATGGCACTTATGTC
The DNA here is from genome assembly GCA_030280995.1 of Hemileia vastatrix. NCBI lineage: Eukaryota > Fungi > Basidiomycota > Pucciniomycetes > Pucciniales > Zaghouaniaceae > Hemileia > Hemileia vastatrix. Next base: position 280,240 of record JASXTE010000029.1, read on the forward strand.
AGTGACATCATCGATCACCCGTCGATTTGTCTGGTAAGAGGAAGGACTTTGCCTTTTTCCTTGGACCAAGTCATTTGTTGTATCTGCTGAATCATCTTACCCTCGACAACAATCCAATCTAACTTACTCTGATGCAAGAGCAATAAATCACTCTGTACAGTCTGTATACAGTCAACAGGTGGTTGGATTTGTTTGTTTATTTATTCGAAAAAAGACAAACAAACAAATTCAACCATCAATTTGATTTGCCAAGTGATCATCTGCTCGATCTTCCTTCAGTTGATTACATAATTTGTGAAAGTGATGAAAATGTGCAAAACGTGAAAAATTTCAAAGTAACTTTGACAAGAGGTGAGTTAATTTTTCCTTACTTTTGTGTGTAGATGATTGGAAAAATATCCAGTAAATTGTATGTTGAGTCTTTTGTGTACTTTACTGATGTAATTCTTTTCACTGATAAAAATGACATTTAAATCACCGGTCAACCAGGAAGTGTAAAACTGTCTTCGCTTTTCATCTAAGAGTTCATTCAGTGTTAATCTCACTGACAATCGATGTGTAAGTGAATTTAATCAGTTAAATTGCACGGACTGAGGGTCAATAGACGAATTTTCCTCAGTTAAAGGGATGAACATTCTTACCGACTTGAACAGCGTGAACAGTGTGATAAAACTGTCTTGAACAGACAAACAGACAAACTTACAAAAAGACAGTTTGTCAACATTCTACTTGTCCTTGTGGCACTTTACAACTTTCAGGGTCTCTTTGTCTGGTGTTGTTTACCTGCGGGTGAAGTATTCACTTTTCCACCAATTTCAACCAATTTCCACCAATCGCCACCCAGCAAGTTGCAACTTTCACTCCCAAAATTCAAATGAGGTGAAATTATGGCCACCAGTCACTCGGTAATTATCACTCTGTGTCATCGGTACTTTCACTTTATTTCACTTTGAAGAAAATAAAAAAACTCTGATGATAGTTATTTACTTCGAGTTTCACCTTTTTTCCTGGAAACAACTTCCAGAGGCTAAGTTAACAACATTCCGTGAAAATAATTTGTGTCAAGTGATTTTTCTTCTTGCTTTGAGCACGGCATTTAACACACTTTTGTATCACATTGTTGCCTCCTTGTAATTATTACATTTGCTGATCAGGTGGAAAAAAAAGGTGAATCATCTTTCATTGTTGCCAAAATACTTGACTTTTTACATCCTTAAAAATAACATGCCATGACAAAAGTGCACTTCTATCATCGTAGATTCATTTGGTTGTTCATAGCATTTCTTTCTAAGGAGAATCAACTGTTCATTGATGGAAAGTGATGAAAAGTGATTGATTGAACATACTTTCACTAAACAGTAGAAGGCATTTCATTTGCTGTGGCTTTTATCAAGAGAGTTATTGCAGTTACTCAATTGATTCACTCAACCCTGCGACTAATGAGATGATAACTCAAATTTCTAAATCTGCTCCAGTTGAAATGACAAAAGCTGTTGACTAAGCCAGAATGGCATTTGGAGAAATCCTCTTTAACAACCATGCTCGAAACAAACAACAGGCAATGTTCAAGTATCAACTGTTGATCAAGGATTACACAGGAAAACAGGAGAGACTGACATCCAACATCAGAAGTATTTGATTTGGGTGGAAAAATTTAGCCAAAATGGGAACAAATGCAACATGCAAGATGCTAAGAATGAGTCAAATGGTCGAGGCGGCATTTGCTTACAACAGTAGAAAGATAGCAGTTTAAGTTCCATCCTTACAAAGATGATACATTTGTAGATCCTACTATATTACAAAATCTCGAAAAGCAAATAGAACAAGAATTCCACGCTGACTCAATTGCCATATGTAACAAACTTGATGCTAGTTAATTCACCTCACTAGTCAGAAGTACAGACAGAGTATATGCACAGAACCCACAGCTATTATTTTCTGTTTTAGATAAAACAACATTTCAAGTCAACTCATTTAAAAAACTTGAAAATTATTCATACAAGTCTGCTCATCAGTTTATTGTGCTGAAGATTTGTCCCAACTTTTTGAAAGAGAACTGGCGCCAACTGTTGAGAGGAAGTGAACAGATGAGCTCATTATTCAAATTAATTGACATTTGCTCAGGACTTGTATTTTCTTTCCTCGTCGCTGCTAATGAATGGACGACTGATCGAGTCTATGGGGTCATTTTCATCCACAGATGTACAAACAAATACCTTTACCTTTGTTGAAGATTTGATAAATTTTCACAATCGTACAGAGACAGAGTACAACTCATAAATCATTGCTTAAGTTCTTATTGAACATGAAAAATAGATTCACAATAGAAGAGGTTTTGATTTAGAAGTTGAACTACTTCGACTGACATCATTGACATATCCAGATTGATGTTTCATCATCACGATGAGGGAATTTTTGCCATCCATAAGCAAGTCTACTGACTATTGAGGCAGACTCACATTTAAGTGTAAGGGTTTGTTTATATTCGAAATGAAAATATGGTTGAGAAATGCCATGACATCGGTGAAACTATCATATAAACTAAAATTGTCAGCTTCTTAATCACCTCTGACCGAGATGTTTGTCGTCCATTTGATTTTAAGGGTCGGCTGCTGCTGTAGTTTGAAGATTCCGATACATTTATAAACATTTGTCAGCTACAACCAAGCAAACGTTTTTCCTCCAAAAAACACTCCTTACACAAACATATTGCGTATTTCGAGTAAATGAACGCATATCCTTTCAAAAATCCAACCAGAATGCTCATAAAACCACCATTTCATCATTTAGGTAAATTATTTCATTTTAGTCACATGGCATTGATTTTTTGTTGTATGACTGACTTGTCAGTATCTTTCGATACGAATGATTAATTACCTTGTTGTAAAATTCTATCGATTTTTTTAGTTCTACTCGAATCTTCTCCTCTGTTCTAAGACTTGCTCCGTCCCTTTGTTGTGATTCGACTTGCCGTATTCTCAAGGTGTACATACTTGCGAAATGTCAAGTCAAATGGCAAAATCAAACATCGAATCATTAAAATATTTCCAGGGTCGATTAAAACAGGATCCAAGGTTTGTTTGTTCGAAGCAGATACATTTTCGATGATCATTTGTTTCGTCAGATAAAAGTCAACAATTGGGTCCAAGTTTTGTTAGTTCAACTGTACTCGCAGGTGCTGAGTACGAGTGGACTAAATTTAGGACTAAAAAAGAGAAAGAAGAAAAAAAAAGGAGAAAAAGAAAACAAATTCGTTGAATGAATTTTATATGAGCGAGACTGTCTCTATCAAAAGCGTTTACCATTGCAATCATTGACTGTATCGACATCTGAATACTCGTTGTAAGGGAGAAAATCATTAAGAGACTCTTGTTTCATTATAGAACAAGACTTGTTGTCAGTCAAATACGTCAACCAAACATGGAAGAAGTTGCTTGAGAAAAGAACTTAATGAAAAAATATTCAAATGATCAAGTGAAGGCAACAAAACAGACGTCGATCGATCGAGTGACATTTTGTAGAAGATTCCCATTTGGCTGGAAATCATTTGGTTCGTCACAGTCGAAGACATAAATTTTCGACCGAAAGTACACTTGTACTTGCGCCTTGACAGCGATAGACACTTCTTTCAAAGCCACTATTCTTCAGACCAGTCAATGTAAAAGATTCTTCAACACTCCAAGACAATGAACACCATGAATCCATAATTGTTTACATCTTGAAATGGCTTCTGACAATTCTTATCTAACGCTGATTAAGGTCATGATGGCCTTGATCAGTGTCAGCAAGTATATATCCGTCGTTTCATCTAATCAAAATGCTTCATTTGGCCAAGTTCAGTTCAGCAACGAAACTTACGAGGATGAAGATTCGGAAGATGGCAATATTAAGTCTGATGATCCATTCGTCATTCAAATGCAATTCTACCAGGTGAGTCTATCGAAAAGCTCAGTTTTTTACATGTAATTTTAATCGGCAGACTTTTTTAATTGAAATTGTCAACATTCGCTTTTAGTTGAAAGTGCAAGAAACTCTGAACCAATTGGCTGGTGGGAGTGATTATTCGATGTCCAGTGTGATGAGCAAGTACAACATCAGCGGGGCATGCAGGGCAAGTTTTATTCTGCTGCTTCAAGCGTTAATCGACTACGAACCTTGGGCACTGAAGATGGTTGATGCATCGTCAAAGATACCTGAAGGTGTCTTGTATGGGACCATAAATTCTTTTGGTCAGTATGACGAGTGTCTTGATACAGCCGTTTACGAATTCGACGATCCCACAGCTGTGGCCCAGTTCAAAGGTCAGTACTGTGCTTTGGATGTTCGAATGAGACAGCCAAAGTCATATGATCCTCGATACTTGGCTCGAGAGTTGCCCAAGTCAAAAATATTTCGCAAAATGATACCAATGTTCACACCTGCTGAGCTCTCAATCGCATTGCAAGTAGCAAAGAACAGATTTGGCTATTGTTTGCCATCAACTTGTACTTGGACTGACATAACGTCTTTGGCATCATTCGCCAATGAACGAATGCAGATGAATTCATCAGTTGCTTGGTGTGAAACCAAAGAAGGACTTCAGCACATCGACGGATTACAAATGGCCATCATTGTCACCTTTATAGCTGGTGTGCTCTTCGTCATCACCATCTCATACATAGACTACGCTGTTTTTCCTAATTTTTTCAACGATAAGTATGCCGTTAAAAGATATTCTAAATTACGGATAACCTTGTCGTGTTTTTCAATGAAGAAAAATTATCCCAAATTGGCTAAAAGTGAATCTTTCGATGACAGATTTTCATTTCTCTATGGAATTCGAGTTCTCTCTCACTTGTGGGTAATGTATGTGCACACTTACGCCATTCAGAATAGTATGTCGCTTGGTAATACCATAAAATTGCGCAAATTACCACAAGAATTCTTATTTCAAATTTTCATGAACGGTTCAATGGCTGCTGAAACATTTTTCTTCATGTCTGGTTTTGTCGTGGCCTTTGTCATGTCTCGAGATTTTGTCGGTCTGAAAAAGCAAACATCGCAAACTGAAGAGGATGCAAGTACCAAGGTTTCGGTTATGTTTAGAAGCAAATTCAAAGGTTTATCTACATTCTTGAAGAAGTGGTTACAGTATGTCACTAAATTGTACGCCATTCGAGCATGGAGACAGATTCCAGTTTTGATTACTGCAATCGCCATCGCCATTGTCTGGCCAATCACAGGATCAGGACCCATTTGGACTGAAACGTTGTCCTTCTTTTCAAACAATTGTCGATTGCACTGGTTACCGACACTTTTGTTCTATTCAAACTTGCAAAGGCCTTCTGAAATGTGTCTCATCCACACTTGGTACACATCGCTCGATGCTCAGTTGTATTTGTTCGCTCCGTTTTTGACATTCATTCTGTTGAGGAAGAACAGACTGGGCATCCTCATGATCATCTCAATGATCGTCACTGGAATCATTGGTACTGCTTGGATCACTCATGCAGGTGGTTATCCTCCGGTTCCTATTTTTCAGATAAATTCAATTGACTTCATCCAAATTATGAGAGACTGGGTTTACAAATTGTTCTTTAGGCCCGTTCTTCACCTCGCATCTTATGCCATCGGCATCATAACTGCAATTTATGCTACCAATCGACCCAAAATTCAATTACCTGCAGCTGTAATATTCACAGGTTTACTCTTGTCGTCTGTGATGAAATTCGCCATATTATTTGCCGTTTATCCTTGGAACAAAGGTGAATCAGTGCCAAGTCCCACTGTTTCTGCTCTTTATGCTAGTTTAAGTCGACCTTTATGGTCATCTTCACTTTCAATTGATGTCATCTGCGGTGCATCAAATGGATCTGGTTTGCTGACAACTTTTCTCTCTTGGACATTCTTTAGACCTCTGGCTCGATTGACTTTCACTTGTTATCTCATACATCCACTCATCATGATGGCAACTGCTGCAAGCAATCGAGCTCCATACCATTTCACACACTTTTTGATGTTTCAGCGATTTTGTTCTTTCGTCCTCATGTCTTACTTTGTCGCCTTCATGATTCATCTGATCGTTGAAAGTCCACTCATTTCCGTTGAAAAGTGCTTTTTCACCTGGTTCAGGAGAAACGACTCTCAATTGAACGGTCAAATTGAAAGTATTTCTTGTAGTCAATCATATAAATCAGCCTCATCAGTTAAAGATATTTTGTATTCAGTCAATAAGTCTAATCTTCGTCATTTGGAAAAGAAAGATCAATCAAATCCGCTACCACCAGTTCGTTCAGTTCTAACCAATCCTAATGATGTAACTTTTCAATTCAGTCGATTTTCCAAAACTGTTGAGCTGCCCATGATTAATTGTGGCAGTAGCAATACAAATGTCAACAGTAACAGTAACGAAACTACAGGTTCAGCTTGATAAATTAATTCATCGATAAATTTGTAAGTTCAAAAATTGACAATTTAATAAATGCATCTTCAACTTGTCTCAAGGTGGAACTTAGTGCGCGAGGTCGTTAATAATCTGAGTAGAACCTTCTTTTTTCTTATTAAAGGACACAAGTGAATATTTTAAAAAGCCGAAGATATTCCATTTGCATTATTTTTCCAGTCAGTGTGTTATTATCATACAACTATTAAATGATCGATATTAAATGCCACTTGAAATCATTTAGTTATCAACATGACTTATTCGTTTGAACTTTACGCCAGGCCGTTGGTGAGTTCGCAAATCAGAGCAGAAGACATTTCGATGGTCAGCAAGTCGTTATCTTAATCTTTACATCAAGCTATGATAGTTTATAGAACTGTATTTGAAATTGAATGACAACTTCAGAGATCAATAATCTTCATGATCATCATCGCACCTGACTTGAAGGGACACAATTTTGAAGGAAATTTGAATGGACAGCAGATGGTGCTGAGACCGGTGCTATCATTCGATCGACTGTTGAATTGTATTCAATGTCACCACATGTCAGTTTAACAATATGAATCCTCAAAATGAACAGTCAATTAGAATTTATCCTGAACCCGGTGAGATACCTCCTGAATTGACATATTCACCTGTTCCATTAGTCGCACTCTTTAATTTGAATGCAGTCACCGATGTCACCCATGCATCCATTTGGTCTGGCTTTACTGCCAATCGAGCACCTGATCGAGTGCCAATTTACTTTAAATTGTGGTCCATCTGATCAAATTTTACCCGCAAAAAAAGCTCGAAATATAAATTATGAATATTATGTTCCATCCGGAATCCTTAAAACTAACTGGGTTTCCAAACATTTATTCGAAATCCCAGCTGTTGCTGTTTTATTTTATGATTTGGAATTCGATGATCCCAAATGGTCGGATAATGAAGCTAAATGTGCTTCTGCAATTGAACATGTTAGAAGACAGTTGAATGGACGTAGTGATATTCGATTGTCAGTTGTTTTAATTCAAAGATCACCGCCTATACCCAGTGATCAAACCATTCCGTCAGAAAGGGCTTCTCATCTATGTGCATTAGCTGAATTACCTACAAATTGTCTGTTCGTTCTTCCCATCAATGAGGAACCTTCTCACCTTTTGCAATGTTATTCAAGAATGGAAGCTGCTTTTGTTGAACTTGCCAAATCATATTATGCGAATTGTTTCAAATTGTCAAGTCACATCGTGAAATGCTCAACAAGACCAGTCATCAGCCTCTTATTGTCCGACATCAATTTAAACTTGGCTTTTACTCAGAATTAAGAGGTGATCTTGTTACAGGTTCAAAATATTATAAGCAAGCATATAATTCTCTCATCGAAATTATTACCAATACGAACAACATTTTTGAAGTGAAAACACTTGCCAGTTTTTTAACATATAAAATATGCAAACTTTGTTTTGTGTCCAATTATCCGATCGATGCTATAAGCCACTTTAAGAAACATATCGAATTTTTCAAAAACAAATTCGATCCATCTTTGGAATTTGAGCATAAAAATTGGCTTTCGAATCAGTATTGTAAATTTGGTACTTTATTTGATCAAGCTGTCACAGCTGGTTTGGTGCCTTCTCTTTCACAACATCCGGGGTATTATTTTTATGAAGCATCTTGTGAATCAATCAAGCGTCGAAAGTTAGCTGAATCTTTTCAATTGGATGAAACGTTCAAAGAAGCCTACGATAGATTGCTTGATGAATCGACAACACCCACCTTGTACTTTGGTCATCGGTTTTGGCGACAAAAGTATCAGCCAAATGAAATACCCAATGCGGCAAATGAGTTGTCCGGAATCAAATTCCTCACTTACAGAGAAACAGTGGTCAATCATGCATCTATCACTATTTCGACGTTATCAACTGCAATCACGCACTTCAAAAAGAACAATTGCACGAGACTGAAAAGGTATATGACCATAGTACTTGCTCAAGAGTATTATGATTGTGGTGATTATGCATCTTGTTTGAAGGCTCTTACTCAAGTTCATGGTGCATTCAAAAATGACTCTTGGAATGAAATTACCAAATCAATCCTCAAATTGGGCATTCAAGCTGCTTTCTACTCCGGAGCTGGGCAAGAATTTTGTTCATTTGCTAAAGACTTTTGTACCAACAGGTTTTATCAGTCCGATGATGAAAAAGACATCCTGGAGACAGGAATCAGTCTACTGAATTCGGGAATGGCTGTTGAAATAATTCCACCTGATTGGAAATCGAAACCTGGCAAAGGATTCAATCCTGATCTTGTCATTTGGTCATTTCCTAAGGAAGATGCCCTGCTAAATGTCAAGGAAGTTCTTCCATCTGCTCCTCAGTTCACCTTCTACATCAGGGCAAATGAAATCAAATACAAATCATCAAGTGCCGATGAACTTTCTCTTTTACCATCTGGTAATTCTCCTAAGAACGATGCTTGTAGAATGCCAGATGATACTGATGCCAGCAACGCTCACGATGAATCAGTAGAGTCAAATTTCGACCCTGAAAGTATTCCTCAGATTATCAAAACACCTGCTGATCCAGATGAAACAAGTTGTCCTGATGATGTTCATCACTCAGCGAAAAATGAACTTCTATCCATCGACGCGTTAATTCCCAAAGTGGGAACATCTCGAACTCCAATTCAGGTGACATTTAATTTTACCAATCAAACATCATCACAATTACCTCTCGAATTGCTCATTGGTAATAATGATAATTTTATGTTTGCTGGAAACAAACAGGTAAATTAAATATTGATTGCAAATTTCTCTACAGAATTTAACAAATGTTTCACCTTTTGACAGATTTTAATAACATTACCTGCTGGTGGTTCTCGAAAGGAAATTTATATTCTTTATCCTCTGGTTTGTGGGTTTATAAATCTACCACGAATCCAATTAATTGCATATCCAGATACTCCTCAAGCTCAAACACTGGATCAAGTTGTCAAGTCAGTCATTCCACAGTCTATTCAGATTATGGTGAGTTTATCTTGTAGTTCTTACTGATTTTCTTACTAACTTAATCCTATTTTACAGCCCAAAGGTGTCGATTGACTGTCTCAGGATCTGAATGAATAAAGTTGTTTATCTCTTTGCCCGTTATTTACGTAAATTTTGAATATTTGCCTCGTACTATTTTGATAATTTCGACTTATAATCATGTATCATCAGCATTCGACGATGAAGTTGAAGGTGACATCAATTAAAATTCAATGGCAAATCATGATGAAACATCCGCTCTCATCAGAATGTTTTGAATATTATGTCTACAAAAGGCAAGCTAATGCTGTAAGAGTCTAATAGTCTAATAGTCTCTAATTGTCTTTTTTGAAAATGGTTATTCCTCATAAATCAGATATTTCATCTTGTAAACAGCTCTGTCACTTAAGTTAGAAATTGCCTTTGGCTTTGCCTCCAAATTGAAAGATTGTCATTATGCTATTGCAAGGTTGAAGTTTAGATAAAACGGAGTTTGATTAAGATGATTGTTTTGCTGTTGTCAATGAATAGTGCCAGAAGACGAACTCAATTGACGATGATGCATAATAATTGTTCGGTCTGTTAAGAGGTGAACCAATCTGCCGATACAACTTGCAACACGGATGATGAAGGAATGATTCCAGCAATTCCATCCATTCCGTCCATTCCATCAATTCTAGGTAAACAGGATGTTGCGACAAAACATCAAATTTGCTGATGACGGAGTTCTTTCTTCTTTTTATTTGCCCTGACAAGAAAAGCAAATGAAACTCTACTTTACTTGTACCATCTAAAAGTTAAACCTCAAGTCACACCTCTAATTCGCAGAAAACTTTTTCGTAATTCACCTTCAATTGAGTGTTTATTTCCTTTCTGAATGGAGGATTGAAAAGGAGAATGAAGAGCTGAATAAATACGACACGGATGTTGAGATGAATCAAATGTTTGACTGCATTGAAAGGTCGCACAGTACTTTATTGTGCTAAGTGTGTCAGATTTCATCCGGACAAATGAAGAAAGAGTAAAATAAAATTACAAAATAACTAAATAACTAAATAACTAAATAACTAAATAAAATTACTTATCAGTGTTGGACATAATTTGAAAAAAATAAATTCAACTGTAATCCTTTTTAATTTCAGATGATCAAATGGTGAATTGGTAAATGCATGACCATTCAAAAATAAATGTAAAATATAAGGTACACAGTATAAAATGTTTGATATTAAATGTAAAATGTGTAAAATGAGTGAAGAGGAAAAGTTGCAACTCCAATTTAATTGACTGGAAGACGTGTCAAACCTGTAGTTGAGCAAATGTTGAAGATGAGGAGAAGAAAAGAGAAGTTGAGAAGTTGAGAAGGAGAGAGAAGAGGAAGAAGAAAGAGAAGAAAGAGAAGAAAGAGAAAAAATGAAAAAAGAGAAAAAGAGAAGAAGAAAACTTTTGAGGCGATCAGGACCAAAGGGATTGGTTTGCAGCTCCGGTTTCTTAATTCATCAAGGCGGTGGCTTGAATTTTCATTATTTTCTTCCCTTTCGACATTCTTCTCCATCAAGTCTCTCTCTCCACACACACAGTACCAAGTTTACCTAACATTATCAGCTGATTGGATCAAACTCATACTTTGCTGGACCTTCCTTCGGATAATTGAAGTGACAAAGGATCTGAATAATCTGCAACATTTGATACTTGTTCTAGTTATTTAATTCTGGTAACAGCTACACCTTTACTCCACAACCACCAGATTGGTTAATTAAATTGTAATTGAGGCGAAAATACTTGTTCCCTTCCTTTTGCGGTTGATTTGAGTTGTGAGTGCCGAGTTTACTAAGTTTTCCAAGTTTACCAAGTTTACCAAGTTTGCTAAGTTTGTTTGGTCATTGTTTATTAACCTTAAAAAAAATATTGACCATTCACCTTGTGATAAAGACTTGCACGTTCTGCATATTTGTGTCATGCCTTATGCAAGCACAATGCGAATTTCATCTGCTCATTCGATGGCACTAAAGCAATTTGCGCTCGTATTTTATCATTCAACAGGTGACCCGAGTCAATGTACTCCATTCATGAAAATTATCAACTATTCCTTGAAACATTTATTAATGTCTTTTCAAATGATTATGAATTATTTGTACAAGTTTTTTTATTTTCTTTTACACACTGCCATCATTTTATGGTAACACTTGAAATAGAAGGGTTCTTCTTCAATAGAAACAATTAAACTTGTCGGTTAGAGTGATAAATCGCTCAGCAGATCAAAATATCCAAATATTCAACAGCCTCATCTTAAGATCAATCCAAAAATATCAAGTTAAATGATACTACGACACCATCAAGTGCAGGACAATGAGAGTTAACAGTCGTTTGATAGCGTTTCAATAAATCAAGATACAAATGAAGATGCAAACAATCAAGCTTTGACAAGGTCTTCTTAGTTCTTCTCAGTTCATTCGCCACAAGACAAAATACAAGTTGAAAAATATATCTCGATGAATTTTATCCACAAACAAGATAAACCAAGTTTATTGGTCGTTCGACTTGTAATTATATTATTATTTAACACTAATACAGTGGAATGAATTGGCACAAGTCGATTTGGTAATTGAGACCCTCAGGCTGATTTGAGGTGAATTGAGCTGATTCGCTTGAGCCAAGTGGTCAAAGGCATCAGGTTGTAAAAGTGATGTTAAAAGTGATGCTAAAAGAATGAGCCAGCAAAAGGAAAAAAGTTTTACATTACACACCTGAAGATGATGTTGAGTGGGAAGCAAATGCATTTACCATCATTTTGTATTTTTGTTGAATTTTTGTATCTTTTGTTGGCGTCTGTCCTCTGTTTTCACACATAAAACAACACATATAAAACAACGGGAGGACAGTCCAATGAATGGAAAAAGATGAATTCATCTCCCACAGTAAAGTTCTCACGAGCAACTTTTGTTGTTCTGTTAATTCATGCGCGTCAAGTGGCAGAACCAATTGTTTACATGATAATATTGTATGAAAGTGCATGATAAACAACATGATTGTAACTGGTAACATTGTCCAGTGAAAAACAAGTATGTTATATAGAGGTAGAAACTTTTTTTCTTCCTTCCGTACTTGAGCGTCAATGAATTAAAATTGATTTACAATGAGACCAAAGATCTACCAACAAGATGTTGCTTTTAAAAATATACAGAACCCACTGATACACAAAAAGAAGCATCACGAATTGTATAATTGTTGTTTCTGTTTCTGTTTGTGCTGAGTCCAACTTGTTCACACATCTAAATCATTACCAGATAAACGAGAAACCGAGTCATTTTTCCTTCGTAAACTTCTCCTTTGACCGTCAGCACGTCTAAAGCCGTTCTTCAGTTCTGAAAAAGACAATTAATCAAAATAAAAAAAAGTCAGTTAATACAATTTCAAACTTCCTACAAAGAAATTGAAAAAGCTGAAAAAATTAGGAAAAAAAGGAAAATAAAGAAGAAAAATCAAGTGAAAAAGGTGAATCACCAACTGAGGTGAATTTAATTTCTGACGGCATTTTGCTCCACAACCGGTACTTTGTATCTTGTTATCTTCACTTTTCAAATTAAACTGACTTACTGACAGAATGTGAGCGATAAAATGTAACTAAACTTGGTCAAAAAAAATCAAATTGCAGGCAGGCGAACAAGTTGAAGCTTTAAGAGGGATCAAACTAATCATCGACTCACCAACTAGAATGTCTTCCAAAGCTCCATTATAGAGATCATTAGCGCCGATGAGTTTGGTGTCTCGATACTTTTTGTCACCGTTGCAGTTGGAGATTTCATCCTGACCATTTGTCATATCACCAGCAGCTGCTTGTTTATCTTTTAACTGTTGTATCTTTTCAGCCACGAGCATTTCTATCTTTTTGCGAGCCATCAAGCGATTTTCATACAAACATTGTTTGTACTGTTTAAGGAACTTGGTAAATGCACCAAACAGATAAGATGATGAGTCAAGTAGTTTGGGATTCTCACCAAAATACTCGACACAAGAACTGTATTCCATTTGACACTTCTTCAGGGCATCCTTAAGCTGTTGAATTTCAGGACCTTTGGCATTGACAAAATTTTGTAATCGGATGGTCGTCGTGTCTTTAGCATTGACCTGGCGAAGTGACAGCTCTTTCTTGGCCAATTCCATTCCACGATCCAACTCAATTACTTCAGAAGCTACAGTTTCCATGGAAAGGGATGCTGCTTTTTCAATTTTACTCAATAGATCATCTAAATCAAATGGCAATTTGGTATTGTCGAGTGTAATTGTGTCGGAAAAAATACTTGTACTGGTGCCAAACTTTTTAGTAGTTGTGGCAGGAGATATTGCTTTGATTGTTTTGACTAATTGTTCTCTGTCATATTCGTCCACTTGAGAGGAGGATGAAGTTGTTTTGCCAATAACATCAACGACATAATGAAGAAGGCATCTGGAACGATCAACAGTGGACTTGGTTTCAGTTATCAAGTCAAGAGTTTGCAATTTAAATCCGTAAGCTGGACCAGAAGCCATGCTGCGTGTGCTACAATTCATGTAATTGCCAAACACTAAAATGTATTCCAGTATTTGACGAATACCTTGTGAATCCTTGAGTGATTTAGAAGCAGCGGATAAAGTAGCGATTTGTGTTTTGCATACAGAAATTATGCTTTCATTATTAGGAGATGAGGATGAGGATGTTGATCCTGAGTAGTTCAAAGAAACTTGATGGAGAGTTGACATGTAATATATTATCTTGGCTTTTTGTTCCAATCGTTCAATTTTGGAAATGGCACAAAGAAATTTGTCTTCATCAGTCATCGCGTCAATCGATCCACCTGACCTTTCGTATTCACGATATGAAGAAATTTCGGCAGCTGTTGGAATCATTCTTAACAATATTTCCATTTTTTCAATTGTCAAAGCATCTGAATCAAAAGTGTTTAAAGTTCGAACAACAATATCAGTTGATGAATTCAATTTTTTCAATGAAATAGCCATGTTACGTAAACGATTGTTTTCTAACATTGTAACTTTTTCAGGTGCTTTGAACCGTTTACCAGTTGATGATGATGAAACTGAATGACCGTTAGAAAGACCACCAGTTGATCCTGTTGAACTACAATTTGAATTGACGGTGCAGGTTGAATTTTTCCGGTTTACCTCGTTATTACGAGTACTGCCAGGTAATGTTTTAGGTCCTAATTTAAATTGCTCTTCAAAGTCAGCAAAATCAATCAATTTAACGATTTTTTCTTCTTCATGGAACTCATTAAAGATTGTTCCTTTTACTTGATTTGGTTTGAGCGGTACCCAATTGAATGTTGGTAATTTGTACTTGGTGGTAAAATTACGTTTAATGGTTAGGACATTGGTGTCAGATGATCCATTTGTCGATCCCGGAGGTGGTGGTGGAGGAGGAGGCATGGCCGATTTTCCAGCAATGAAGGATGATGATGATGATGATGATGATGATGGCGGAGGTGGTGGTGGAGGAGGTGGAGGTGGTGGCGGACATACTGACGATGAGGATGTCGGTGGAGGTGGAGGTGGTGGAGGCGGAGGAGTAATCGAATTGGTAGAATGTTTAACAAACACTGTAGTCCGTTTGATATGAGAAACTGCACCTTGCAAAGCGTCATCGGTGGTCTTTGAGCCGGCGGTCATCGAACTGTCATTACCAGTCATAACAGATGAATTAATGCCAATATCTGAATAAGATGAAGTGGAAGAAGGATCATCATTCACTTGATTATGCTGTAGCTGTAATAATTTTGTTTCTAAAAGAGACTTTCTTTTCTTTAATTCCTCGTCCTTTTGACTGAGAGTCGTCTTAACAGAACTCAATTCCTGATTTATTCGATGATTTTCAGCTAATAAATTGTCCTTTTCATGACAAGTTTCATGAAAGAGTCTTTCCAGTGCATGATATCGAGTTGTCCAATCCCTTTCAGCTTCTCGAGCAACTTCTAATTGACCGGCAAGTGATTGTGCCATTTCCATCGCATTATTTTTAGCTTCAGCATCTTCCATCAAAGCAGCAACATCAAATACATTGTCCAAATATGCTTGAATTTGAACTTGTAAGTCGTTTGATTCATTATTTCGTAGTTTATTTTCAATATAATCATCCAAACCAAGTGAGGTAAATTCGTATTGTAAATGGACTCGAAAGTTCATATGTTCAACTGAATGAACTATTATATTAATAAATTGCATACAAGCAACCATGAAGTCAATGTTGAAAGTTTCATAATGCATGAAATAATGCATGAGAGTAGAAAATCGTTTCTTTTCATTACAAACTTCTTTGAAGTTATCAAATGCAGATAAAATTAAATTATGTCCACCTTTGACAAGGCAAATGGCAGCCAATAATTCAAGAACAAGTGATTTGGTTCTCGGCGAATTATGATTTAGAGATAATGATATTGAATTGATAGCAGAAGGGTGCTCCATCACTGATTTAAATCCATACTTATTGTTCATGATTGCTCTCATACACATGATACAAACATGAACATCGTCGTCAACATTTCCAAACTTCAATCGATTAGCATTGATGTTTTTGATGAAGAGTGATGGTCTTCGGAAGAGATATTGGGATGCTAAATCACTGATTGTAGCCGATGAGGATGGAGAATTTATCACATTCTTTGAATTATTCGGTGATTTTGTAGATGATAAAGCACTGCATGATGAGTAAGCAGCATGATTCACATTGGTGGGTCCGCCATTGACAATTTTGCCGTTGCAGTAAGAAGGTGAATTACTTTGAATGAGACTAGATTCATCTGTAGAAGAGTTTGCATGGTCATTCGTCCCATTCACAGTATCACATTCACCTGAAGCTAGTGAGTTTATTCTCGCTTGTTGTTCAACAATTCGTTGTAAATTTTGTTGAGCACTGAGACGAAAATTCATATAATCAATTAGAACTTCTAAACCATTATTTTCTACTGAGAGAAACTCTTTAACCCATTGAATATTATTGGTTCTGAGTGAAATTTCAAGTTCTCGTAACACTTGAGTAGACGTTGAATCACCCAAAATAATTCGCTTTTTAGCTGATCTTGAAGCTTTTGGGTCAAGGTAGGTTTTTAACTTTTTCAGATAAAATTGGGGTGATTCTTTTGCAGTTACTTTGTCCTGATCTTTGATCATTTCCCACTTTTTTTCGTCATCATAAGCACGTAATATTTTAGCTTTGTCAGGCGGTAAGTCCATTAGGGCTATAACTGATGACCATTAATTCAATATTTAACAATAGAAAACAAGTTAAGAAAATTATCAGCATTTGAACAAGCGTGAGTAACACTTAGATCAACAATGGTGTGAAATAATAGATAAAATGGCAGAAGCTAGAAAAAGGGATGAGCAAAGCCAATAGAAATGATAGAAGTAATACAAGTAATACAAGTAATAATTGACAAGAAAAATTGGCTCCTGAGTAAGTAAAGAGTAAAAGAGTAAAACAAAAAGACACAAAGAAACAAAGGTCACACATGAGAAAAGGTCATGCTTACTCTTGGTAAACATTTGATTGAGCTCTTCTTTGTCGGGTATTCGTGACGTTGAAGAGGCTGATGAAGTTGAAGATGCGACGGAGGAAGCATCTTTTAATCCATTGACGGGTGCGATGGAGGAAGTAACAATAATATTCTTCTTCCTCAATGATGATGGTGATGATGGTGACGATGCTGAAATTGGTGATGAAGGTTTTTTCATTGTTGTCACTTTGTCTATTTTATTTCGCATGGTTAAAGGTGAATTTTGATAATAAGTTGATTCATTGGACTAAAATAAGCCCATAGATAATCGGACAAGTATGAAAAAAAGAAAAAAATGCAGATACTTTTGACAACACATGATTGCAGTTGTAAATGTCACAATAAATATTTGTTGAAGAGAGTTTGAAAGTGAGACACTCGATACACAATATGCAGTATGTTGTATGTTGTATGCTTGCACAAGTTAGAAGTATCTGTCAAGGAAAGTAAGTTGACTGAAAATGCAGTCACACTTGTTACTCCTGAAGGTGCAATCGCAGACTTGGCCTTGGATGATGCTGACTTTTTCAAAATACTGAGGACGGTGGTGATTTCACGAGGAAGGGTTGACTCATCCTAGACTCGACAGTGTGAATCTGTGGGTCGATGTAGTTGACGCCCATGAGATGAGAATAAAGTTTGAGTTGCCAAGTTCATGAAATTGGGTGAAAGAGAAAAAGAGTCAAGTGAAATGAAGGTAAGTAGTGCAAATATATCAAACTGACATACAGTTCATGTAATTATTGTGTCAACAAATCAGTCATATCAACTCAAGTATCACATGTAGACCGATTAATGAAGTGTCCGAGGACAACATACGTTAATTCAACCGGTTCAAGTGCAAAACATCGGTGAAATTGGTACCAATGAATTCGCAAAACAATAGTTTACTCTGTGCACATGAAAGTGAAAGAGGAAAAGACAATACTCAAGTCACTTCTATTGTAATAATTACGACTTCCCCAAGTAATGTCAAAAGCGTATTCATACTTTTTGAGTACTGAATCAACAAAAACAATAAATGAGTCAGGGACAAGTATTTGAATAAAAATGACAATGTTACAACAACAACAATGACAACAACAGGTAAACAGTAAGATCTATTCAAGATACCAGGAAAGAAAACTAATGAAATTACTTAATCAGCTTGTGCCATTGGACCAACCTTTTTAATGGTTACGCAGCTGTTAATGTTGCTGATCAAAGAAACTTACCGATATTATGGAATCCACAGTTGACTATGGTTTGTCATATGTGGTCGTGTCACCAAAACGTTTCAATCTATTCAGCAATGGATGTGAACTGGTTAGTGGAGAAGTAATCAGTGGTGATAGAGCACTTGATCAAATCATGCTTCAAACAAACTGATCCGCAAAAGTATCATCAGTCATTCGGATGATAGAATGACATTCCAGAAACGAAAATAATAATAATAATGATAATAATAACAACTATCCAAGGTGAAGTGGTTGATCAAAAGGCTGTGCTTGTGACAACATGTTTAGTAGATGAGTGTAAATGGCAACAGGTTGGAATTAAAGTAGAAATGTAACAAAAACACAAACATGGATGATATGATGACAGGAAATAATTGGCGATAATAAATAACAACCTTACAAATACAAAACAAAAAATGATGACACAGGGTAGATTTAGTTGATCTTTTGGAGGAATGGAGGGAATTCGTAAAGCAATTGAAGGAAGAAAGTAAACTGAGTGATGAACAATCGATGAAAATATAATTCCAATTGATTCGGGCACACTGAGTAAAATTCAAGTTGTGCAGGGTACCACGCTTATCACTTCATGAAGTGAGCTGATGAATGTTTGGGTTTTGATTCAATTCTCTTTCTCTCTCACACCACTTGATCTCCCTCTTTTTCTTTCGAGCAACCTCTCTCTTTAGCTCTAGCAAACCAGATTTAGTGTAAAACCGATGCGGAGGTCATCTGTTGTCCAAAATATCAGACAGACAAGTTTGCGCTTCACTTTAACATTTATTTGGTATATTTCACAATCAACATGATGATTTTAACCACAAAGAATACTCATTTGGACTACACTTGATATGAGGAAAAAATCAGGTGAATTATTTTATAAATAACTGGGTGAAACACGTGATTCCCATCATTCTAATGCGGTAAATCAATTGTACCTCAAATTCGAAAGTCTAGTGTTGAAGAACCGGCAAATCTATGAATATGGAAGAGTGAAAAAATAACTGAGGCAATATTGGCACTTGCTTGGTATTTTGCCCAAGGGAATTTTAAATAATCGACAGGGACTTTGAAAGCATGAGTTAGGACCAACAAGGAATGGATAATCAGAAGCTGTTTCAAATACATGCTTTTCAATCTAAACCCGATCAATGTCATCATCATCTATCACTTGGTTCATTTGATGAATCTCATGGCATGAATGCGTTTTGTTTTCTTAATTTCAACAACCAAAACTTTAGCATAAGATCCTCTACACAAAGGAGATGGAAATCATGCTAAAAGAATTGCTTCGCACCATTGGTACTGTTACCATCATCCAAATCTTGATCTCGATTACCAACCGATTGGCCAAGAATTTGACGATTGTATCTGCTCTCTGCTTTTCCATTGTGACTTGAAGTTTTGGTAGACCTTTTTAAAGTTTCGACTCGCCGTAAGAGAGGTTTAAGTTGACAATTTACGATTGCTGTGTAAGCATCAGCCGATCTTAAAGAAGAAGATGATGAGCTCTTTCTTGGTGTTTCAATTAAACCACATCAGACTTGATAAAATTTGTGACATTTCTCTGCATAATTAATCGACACTTGATTGATGAATTTGAAACCCTCACGTCCTAATCCCCACATTTGATCGTTGCAATGAACACAAATGGCTTTGTGTGAGAAACTTTTGATTTTATAAATATGATCGTTTACTTTGTATACAGGGCTGCCACGGTTCAAACGGCCAGTTTTTGAACTCAATTTTTTCGTGCCACCCTGGGTCAATCAATGTGAATTTTCAATCACAAGTACCGTACCATTCGGTAACTTGATGATTATAGAATGAGACTGATTGAGCCCAGCATTCACTAGATATTTGATAATTTGTTAATCGGTGCTGCGCGCGCTTTTTTAAATGAAAAAAACCAGAAAGATTAATTATACAGATATTCAGAGCGAGAGTAGTATCAATATCAGGTACTACAATAAGCAAATTAAATATAAAATTCAGAAAGATCATCATAAAGTCATCTCAAGGGGTAAAAATACTGCCCAAAACAGTAATCGATGATAAGAAAAACTGAAAGTTTGTAGGGTTGCTATGAGCGCCGCCTAGCCTTTAAAAAGCCGTCAAAGGTTTGCAATCGAAAAGTCCCTCAGGACATGGTCAACGACGCGCTCAAGGTTCGGCCGAGAGGACTTATACAAATTATATATATCTGATGAAGAAACATTGAAAATTTGGAATGATTTGGCCGAAGAACTTTTTTTTTATTAACATTCAAAATCTGGCCGTTTGAACTGTGGCAGCCCTGTAGTTTGTTGCGTGGCCATCTCCTGGCCCCTGCTCAGTATATTGTTTTGTCTTCTCCTGGACAAGCAAGACTAGATGCTTCGAATTTGTCTTCGAATAAATGAAGAGTAATTTCTGAATCACGATCAAGTTCCTACAATCTTATGGCTTCATTAAACTCTTCCGGGCGAGACAAGACACAAGAATCGTCTTCTTCATCAATCGAATTCACGGTGAATTTTCTATAAGGTACAAATGAAAAGGTATCTCTGGTTTCATATTTAAGGTTTTCAAAATCAGTCTGGGGCTGATGTAATTGAAAAAGTAACGGAAAAGGAAGTTGAAAAAAACTTGTACAAAGAAGAGAAAATCCATTGTGACTCGAATGTCCATTGATGTAAGTAAAGGTGGCACGTGCGAGGACAACGAAGAGCAAACTGTAACTCTTTGATGGCGCGATCAAGATGGACTCAAAAAAAGGCAAAAAAATGGGAAAAAAACGCACGAGTAAAGAATAGAGAATCAAATTGCACGTCAGCAGCTGTGACAATGAAAAGAAAAGAAGGTGGGTGAACGATGTAAGGCAGGATGCAATGAGGACAATAATTCGAAGACACTTTCAAGAGGAACCAATCCTTTTTGTTTGTTTTTCGCTACGAGAAGTGTAAAAAAAATTTTTTCCGTCATACAGTGACTTGAGTTTGGTTCTTTTCTTGTGCAGATCTTTTTGTTGTGCAGCTGTATCTGAGAGCAGTGTATGAGTTGAGTAAGTTTGATGGAAAAAAAGTGGAGATGATGGTGAAAGGGGCAGATGGGACATCATTGACATGCTGTTGGCTGTTGCATGGGCCAGGTTGCATTGATCGTATTGGTTGCTTGTCTTACCCCGACCCTGCAAGGAAAAGGATTGTCGCATAAGAAGAGTCCAATGGTTTTTCCAACCACTCGGTTCAATGATAATAGGGCCAAACTAAGGGAGAAAAAGACTGGCAGGGGCGACAGGAAGCAAGTTGGGCCAAAGAACAACACGGCAAAAAAGGTGAGGAGGGACGAAAGAGGAAAGAAGTGGAGAGAAGAGGGACGAAAAGAGGAACCAAAGGTACTTTTGGTCCAAGAAAAAATGGTTCCTCCTACCTTAGACGAGTCTCTTGCTTCCTGCAGTGATGGCCTCACTCACGGCTATTTGTTGCTTCGTCCTCTGCACTGTGGCATCGATCAATTTAACTTTTACTTGTAATTCAAGGATAATTCACTCGATAATTATACCTTGTCACGGGTGAAAATTTACAAATGTTTGTTAAAATTCGCAAATTCAACAATTCTTGTCGACCTGGATTGACAAACGACACAGCAACCATCGAAGTTTCATCTAATGATACCATTGGACAGGTGAAGAAAATCATTTCAAAAGTTTATCAAAGTACTACATCCCAGGACTGTCAGTCGATTCGACTATTTTTCGATGGCAGAGAGGTAAGAAAACTTTTAAAGAGTTTCTTCGCTCAGTTTGATGAGTTTTTGCGACTTTTTCTTTGATTAAACAGCTTGAAGCACAATTTACCGTATTTCAATATGGAATAAAATTCGATAACGTCATCCAAGTGCTTATCAAGGATAACGAGACGGCCAGTTCATCGGTGTCAAATGAACAAGTGCGTAAATCAAGCTGTTCAGCACTCGATGGAGAGTCTGAAAAAAGTGACGATGAATCAATGGTTGGCATTTCCAATTCAAATGAAAATTCAGAATTTGATGATGAAGTCATTTCAATGGATGCAATAAATCCTCAGGAGTCAACTGATGATATGATGAACACATTTAATTTGGTCGAATGTGAAAAATGTTCTGACAATCCACAATTGTCATGTACAAATTGTTCATGTTGTGTTTGCGGTGGAAAAAATGATCCTGATAAACAGCTTGTTTGCGATGAATGTGATTTCATTTACCATTTGTGGTGTCACAAGCCATCAATCGATCAATTACCTGGTGAAGATGAAGACTGGTATTGCTACCAATGTAAGAATGATGATGGAGACTTGATTAAACAGAAAGATATGGAGCATCTTCGAAAGATACAATCACAAAGTGACAGAAAAAAACAGACGGTCAATCTTGTCAAGAGTTCAGCGGATGGCGAAAAGCAATCAAAAAGTCATCCGAAGACTGTCAAGTCGGGATCGTGGGGACACGGAATGGCTTGTGTTGGTCGTCGATTTTCCAACTTATCAAGTGCATTTGGTTCTGACTACTATGGGCACATTCCTGGAATAGAAGTAGGCACGACTTGGCGATTTCGGTTTCAAGTGTCTGAAGCTGGAATGCATACTCCACTTGTTGCAGGTATCGCAGGTAAAGAGTCATCTGGAGCTTCATCAGTTGTCTTCAGTGGAACCTACTGTGATGATGTTGACCGAGGTGATGAAATATTCTACACTGGTTCAGGTGGACATGGAGTGACACAATTCTCTGGTTGCAGATCATCTGGCAATCGACCTCAAGTCGCTGACCAGACATTGAGACGATCCAATAAGGCACTTGCAATGAGTTGTGCTGCACCATTTGACCCGATTTCTGGTGCCTCTGCAGGTACAAGATGGAAAAGTGGCAAACCGATTCGTGTCTTGAGATCGGGTAATTCGAGAAATCGAAAGTGCAGGTCACCTTACACTCCATCTCAGGGTATTAGATATGACGGAATTTACAAAGTTGTCAAGTACTGGCCCGAAAAATCAACCAAGAGCAATTTGATTGTTTGGAGATTCCTTCTGCGGCGCGATGATCCAGTACCACCTCCATGGACAAAGGAAGGAAAGAACAGAATTCGACGACTTTCACTTGAGTCAATCATCGAACCCAAAAATGACCCACTGGCCTCTTTAACAGCAATCATCAGCCCTAATGAATCGAAGATGCTTTCATCACTCGATTCAGAGGAAAAAATTTTAAAACTTGTCAAACAAGATACAACAAATTCGAAAATTTGGCAGGACATTCTGAAAGTCTCACAAACATGTGACAATCAAACATTTCTTAAATTGATTTTCGAATCTTTCAAATGTGCCTGTTGCATGGATGTGGCAGTCAATCAACCAGTCACGAGCGAATGTGGTCACATATTTTGTCGGGTATGTCACTATTTACTCTGTTAATTGTAAACATTCGAGGATTAATTGCAATTTTTTCTTTCAGAATTGTTTAAACCAATCACTCAGCAAGAGTGAATCATCAACTTGTCCAGTTTGCCGGCGAAAACTAAATCGCAGACTGAGGAAAACCAATCGACCACTTGAGAAGATCTTACGATCATTTTTTCCTTATTTGAGCTCCATGTCAAAGTGTCCTGACTAATATTGGTTATCATTATGACCAATAAATGTCAATAAGAAACTCATCATTTGGAAATTAAATTGCATGAAATGATAAAATAAAATAATTTTACAAAAAAAATGAGTGAATTCTGTTAATTGTTGTATCAAAATGTACATTTTACCCTTGAAAATGGTTTGCAACAGAGGCATAAACACACATTTACACATTGGCATGGTAGAAGTGAAAATTTCAAATTATGAGTTCTAGTCAAAATGCCGACTGAAAATAGTGGCACCTGTTGGTGTATCAATGAAAATACTTCTCCATCAACAAATAAATCATAAACACTTTGGACTGAACGAACAAATGACATCAGAATAACATCATTATTTGCCTTCATTGTGATATCAAATAACTAATCAATTTGGTTCAATCTTTCGTCATTGCCACAGAATTAATATTACTTGGTAGTTTATGGCAAATTTGTTTCACGTCTAATGTAAATTTTATGTCAACTGAGCATTTGACAACACAGCTGTCAAGAAAAGTTAGTTGATAATGATAATGTGATTTTTTTTCCATTCAATTTGCCTTGGACTCGATTATTCACCATACAGACTATACACAAGTCGGCCCACTTGGACAGTCATCATCGCTTTTCCCTGTTTGACCGGTGAAATGTCATTTGACCAAACTTTCAGTTAACGAGGTGATTCAACCTCGTTGAATTGATTCGACAATAAAAGTTCGGACAAATCAATCGGCCCCTAAATTCATTCAATTTGACCATTTACAAAAAATAATTAGTTTTTCCATCAGTTGTTTGTCAAAATAATGAACGTCACCAACTAAACAGTTAGTTAGTCATTGACACTTGATCGCTGATAAGTCAAGTATTTTATGTTGACTAGCTAAAATAAGGGTAGTTTGATGAACTTTAAGTCGTGAAGAGAGTGAACCACCAAAACGTTAGGTGGACACGAAACATCATTTTTTCTACTCGTGAGTCACTGATGAACTGATGAACTGAGTCCGGCAAAAGTGAGTCTGGGAGAAGTGATTTTAAACCAACTTGGGCGAAATCAGACAAAACACGCGCAGGTGCTACAGGTTGCTTTAGGTAATTTTGTATTATGAAGTTGAAGTTAAAGTCAAAGTTGGAAGTGAGAAGTAGGACATTCAGCTGATTGGTGGATTGTGTAGATGACTCACGAACAAGAGAGTGGAGAGACAAGATGTAGGAGAGAAGAGAATACTGCATTGTTCAAGTAGTTTTGCTGAGTGGATGAAAGAATGAGTGAATGGTTTAGTGCAAGTTGAAAATATACCTACCATACCTGGTGACATTGTAACATTTGATGATCCTGTCGCAATTTCTATTGCAAGGCCTCCCATTTACCTTGCAGCCTTCATTGACAAAAAGTTGTACTTGCGCTGTGTTTCTCTGCCTTTGCTTCTCTCTCTCTTTCTCCTGCTCCTTCTTCTTTCCTCTCTCTTTCTCTCCCATTCTCATCGACAGCTGTTCAGTGTGTGATTGAACCCTCAAGAGGACCTTTCCGTCATCGTCCTCAACATCCATTTTTTCCATCATCGTCCGCAAATTCATTTATAATGGCCGACACAGTCAACGGTCAAGCTGCCACAGCTTTTGTTGTCACATTAGAAGACGAAGATGATAATGAAATTGAAATGAAAGAAAGGAAAAAACGAGCTGCTCTACGTAAGCTGGAAGACAAGAGAAAAGCAATTGCTGCAGCCAAATCAGCCGCTAATTGTACCAGTGACAACAATGGTGACCCTACCCATGAAGAAAATACCACATCAACGTTATCATCTGAAATACAAGCTGTTATTACCGATGGAAAAACATCTTTATTAAGTGATTCAGCGACATATCTTATCAACCGAATGCTTGAATCGGATCAAATCGAACCTTCATCATTAGAGTCTAATGAATCAGCTGACGTTATGGCAATAACCGTCCCAAATTGTAAACAATCCAAAGATGACCCTGAAGATTCCGGCGTTTGTGAAGACAGTAGATCTGAAACAGGAACATATACATTGGCAGTGGAAGATAAAAATTCGGATGTAGAGCATGCAAGACAGATGATCGACGTTGTCTTTGGTGTAAGCGACAGAAATAGGTGTTTGTCCTCTGGAATTGTGCCAGCATCAACTGACTACATCGGCAAAGAAAATAACACAAAGGAACAACTGTCAGTTGCTCCCATTGCTGCTGTTACTTGTAATCCTGAAAACAATTCATGTCTTGAAGTAGAAATGCTACGTGAATTACGCCAAAGAACTTTTACTCGAGCCGATTCTCGACGATCGAGTGAAGAAAAATCGTCCATTTGTCTGAGCAAACAATCAACCCCTCAGCATTCAAATAGTAACACAATCCGTCGACAATCATGCGAACCAATGATAAAACCATCCATTGAAAATCAAATAAAATCGGTATTTTCATCTGAACGAATGCGTCACGATTCAGCTGGATCATCTCGCACTGTTGAAATCAAAGCACCCACAGTATTGAGAAAACCACCATCATCTGCATCTAATTCACCATTGCTACAAAGAAAAAATTTACCTCGTTTTTCTTCATCAGCTTGTTCAACACCTAGACCTGGATCAAGTGAATCATTAACTGGATCATTTGACTCAGATCCAATATCCACTGGATCTGGACTTCAAAGTAAAAACAGTGCCGATGGATCATCAAATTCACCCTTGAAATTGAATCGTGCATTTGCACTGAGAAGAGCTCGACTTGGAATTGAGACGCCTGGTGTTCCACTTAATTTAACTGAAGAAAAGCAAAAGAAAAATCTTGAAAACAAAAACCGCATTTCACCTGGCAATCGGTACGGTTTGCAAAGTGTTGAAAACTCCTACACGAAAAATTTGTCCTCATCAACGGCTAATCAAGAGTGCAGTAATTTCAATCGTCGTGATGGTGGTCGATTTAGCCTTCGAGCTCCATCAAGTCGTAATTCCACTCCAGTTCGATCGGGCAAACCTCCAATTCCAACTTCGAGTCAAGTAACTCCGGAAAAAAGGTCTTGTGACTTGGTTAGACAGAACACGACTTTTAATTCTCGGTTTAAAAGTAACAATAATAACAACAACAACAACAACAACCACAACAACAATAACAATAACACTGTTAATAATAACAACAATCAACTAGCACAAAGAAGTTACCTATCATCTGGTAGGACGATACGAGCATCATCAGAATGTAAAACATTTAGCCAGAAAATTTCACCTGCATCTTCCACCTGTTCAATCTCACATTGCAACGTTCAAAGAAGCTGCTCTTTTGGTCCCGTTACCAGTCAAATCATGTCACCTCGTGGATCACTAGACTATTCAAGTCACTTGTTACGTGGCATGAGTCCATTACGATTGACCAAAAGAATGTTGAACAGTAAAGCACAGCAACTAGCAAATGATGCACGTCAAAATCATCGTCAACAAGCCAATGTTGTGCCTATTAAGAGGTCACCATCTGATTCAGCTTATCCATCACCTTTAGAATCTTCCCCATCCCCGGTACCTAATCACCATTGTAGCCAAGGTGTCAGTCAAAAAGTTATCTTGTCACCCCAATCAAATGTTAATTATGGTGCGTATCACAGTTTACAGCGTGGTATGACATGTAGCATGAACGAATATACGGAAGGAGTCACCGCATCCGCATCTTCTCCTGGACCAACAACCGCACCTACTTATCTTTCACAAAATCAACCAGCAGGTGGTTCAATCACGAGAACTGGTAGGACATTAAGTGCACTTGATACTCTTGTACTTTCAGCCATACTACAGCTGTCAATGAAATTGAGAAATGGAATGAAAGAACTTTTGCATCAGGAAAAATTAAAACATCCGCCTGGCAGTGAAACTAGAATGATGATCGATGAAATTCTACCTCAAGTAGCATCACTCGAATCACTTTCAGGTCAACCTTCCATTGAATCAATGGTCCATGAAAATCTAAGTAAGGATCTGTCGTCAATCCTTAAAAATCTCAAAAGAGTGGAACAGAGCATTGAAGGTGAGTGTACAATGCATGAATAATCATTTTGACAGTTGACTTGTTCGAATTTGTTATTCATTCTGCCTTCTGTCTTTTGTCTTTCCTCTTTTGTCTTTGTTGTTATCGTTGTCTTTCATCTGACACCATCTCTCATTCTTTTTCTCTTTCTCTTTCTCTTTCTCTCGTTAACAGTGATCTCGTTGTTGGATGCTCTCGAATCTTCATCGCCCTTAAATCGACTGACTGTGACAATGAGAGAGTCACCTGCTCTTCAGCATTCAACTACTTCTTTGTCTAACGGCAACAATAATAGCAGCACCAGCAATGGCAACAGCAACAATATCAATGTCAATGTCGCCAGTAGTCAACATCACCCACAATCCAATCAAAACAGTCAAGATGTGGGCCATGAATTCCTACTGGAGTATTGAATAGTTAATACTGAATACTGAGTTTTAACTTTAGTGTCATCACTTGTTTCAAGCAACTTGCTTTTAATCGCATGTAGGATTATTTCACCTTTACTTTTACACTTTTACCTCTTTTTAAGGTCAAAAAGTGGTGCCTGTCATGTCGAGAGAAAGTTGTGTACAAAACGAGTATTTTCTCGCTTTAATTTTTCATACTTGTTTCTTTCATTCCACCTGAAAAGGCAGGATACCTTTTTGAATTTGTGAATTTTCATTCACAATGTCCTCAACTGACAAGTTGCTTGTACACTTTGCTGCCTGTTTCTTTTGTCATTTGACGAATTACCAGAGCAAAAAAGGGAACAAGTGGATGAATAACATCAACATTTTACACTTGACGATCAGCTGACATTTTACTTACACAAATGTAAGATATTCTAATAAGATAATATTTTACTTGTGATACAATCAACTATTTCCAAGCAGTTTAAAAAAAACACGTACAAGTCAATCAATTGATTTATCAATATTTTGTGGCGAACTTATTTCCAAATCGTGCAAAAGAAAAACAATCCCTTCAATCATCCTCAATACAATTGTCTATATCTTCAATTTTATTTTGCAAATTTCATTTTCAAATATTTGTTTGATTGATCATTTGACAATATCTGTCTTCAATGTGACGATTGATTGCAATATAGTCCAATTAGAATGATTATTTTTGCTGTCTACAAATAAACTCAACTAAAGTAATCAAAATTAATTTTCCATGTGTACCTGATGCCTCTATTGACGATGCGACATTGTAATGTTATTCAATGTACAATCATCATTTGATAATGATTATTGTGATGTTAACAACAAATAATACTAACTTGGACCGTGCTCGATGAAAGGGAAAAATCAGATGAATCAGTTGACGAATGATCGGATGGAACACGCGCTTCCAATTATTTCAAAGCGGTGAATCAAATTCGAAAATCTAGCTTTAAAGAACCGTCAACTTATACTTGTAACTATAAATATGCAAGAGTGTGAAAAAAATGCCCAACTAACTGAGGCAATAATAAATAAGGAGTTTGGCAAGGTTTATAAGTTATTAGAAATCGGAGTGAAATTGGATGCTTGCGATTATTCGGGAAACACTCCTTTAATTGCTGCAATTAAGTCTGGCGATAGAACAATTGTGGAATATCTGCTGGATTACGGAGCCGATCCTAATTATCCTGATAGGTTTGGCTTGACACCACTTTATTATGTTATCATGTCCAATAGTGCAAACTTATTCCGTTTAATCATGGAAAAAAGTAACAGACTTGTATCTGATGTGAGTCCCATCAGCCAATTCACATACGTTGAATTGGCTGTTCAATTATGTAAGGTCGACATTGTCAGAGAACTTATTCGCAATAATTTTCCTTATGATAAAAACAAACTCCTAAAACTGGCCATCATGAACTCTCAATTGGGAAAACCGGCTCATTTGACCCTCGTCACTTTCCTGGTGGAAACGGTGAAAGTTCCGTGCAATGTGCCCGATGAGCATAACCATACACCTCTGTATTATGTAAGAGACAACGAAGTTCTAAGAAGATACTTGATCAATAAGGGTGCTCAGTAATCGAAACAAATATTCAATCATCATTTGACAAATTCTTATTAAAATTCTCGGTAAATAAACCATACTGTGAACTCGGTATTTTCCAAATTTTCTAATGGTACACAAGCCGCAATTTGCTAATGACGTCACCGAAAGACGTCACTACAAGTCAGGATTAAACACTGATGAAATGCTGATCAAATAGATGGCATTAGATGATATTTGATCAATTTCATTCTTGAGAGAATCTTTTGAAATTTTTTTGATCGAACTAAATTAATGGACCGAGACTACATAGTATCATGACATACTTATCGATGTTCGGAAAACTCTCATTCGACAGCCAACATCAAGGCCAACAACATCCTCATATTTCTTTTATTGAATTTTTCAATGTGGAACAACTTTTACACTCGATACGGAAATTTGTATTGAATAAATTCGAATTTGTTTCTCAATTTTCACTTGGGATAATTTTGTAAAAATTTAAAGAAACAAAAATAATCAAAAATGAAATGTTTCAATCAGCTTTGCTCAGATGCTTGGATGTTTTAGATTCTTTTTTCTTGGCTGTCGTGTGCCATTTCGATTTGTGATGATAGTTTTCGAAAGAGGTCTGGTTGCGGTGAAAATGATGAGTCAATCTTGTTGACAGGAAGCTTTTTGAGTGGACGATATTGTTGGTTGGACTTGAAAAAAATAGGTAAATTCCCAGAACCTGTTTGAGGTGAATTTTTTCGAAGAGTCGGTTCATTGAAGGATTTCATTTCATGATCATGTGCTTCGGACACCGGTGATTTGGTTGAACTCTCATCACCTTTGTCACTTGCTTTGGATTCAGATGCAGATGATTGAAGATCCTCAACGTTGTGAACTGTGACTTTTTGACCGCTTTTTTCACCGTCAGAAGTAACTTCGCCATCGTACAATAGAACCACATGATGATCCAATGAATCAGCTGTCGCTGGTTCTACAGACTCATGCTGTTGATTTGATACCCGATTGCTGGTCATTGCATCGACAGCAGGATGCCCCGCAATAGATTTTGCAGGATAAGCAGAGACTGGAACTTCAATTGGAACTTCGATGGGTACTTCGATGACAGATCGAACATGTGAATAGTCTGGATTAGATGGTCGACTCAAGCGAGTAGTCACAGGATGATTTTGCAGATGTGAAGACATCGCAAGTCCAGGTCGACCATGATGTGGTCCGTGGTTGGACGGATCATTAGAAGAATCAACTCTAAATAAGGACAAAGGATGACTCATTATTGATCGAGAGGGAGGAGAAGGTAATGTGTGATGATTTGAAAGATATGATAATTGCCCAACAGAAGGTCGATGATAAAAGTTCAAAGGTGATACTGAATGATGTGTCCAACTCGAAAGAACATTGGGACGACCTGCTTGTTGAGCGATGGGGAAGGCCATCATAAACATTTCACCATCACCAGTTCGTGATTCTGAATCAACTAATTGATGGTGGTGTCTTTGACTTGGATGCAAGGCAGAAAGGGCTCGAAGTGCCTGCAAGTGAGCAATTAAAGGGTTCATCGGTGGTTCAACCAGATTTGATCGGCCAAAAGGTGAAACTCTGTTCATCATGGGAAAAGGGAAAAGAGATTCTTGAGAAGAGGTTCGTAATAGAGGTCTACCATACATCTGATTGGATCTTGATCTCAATGTCACTTCACTTGGATCATTTCGCAATGAGGCGAAAATCAAAGGGATGGATTCTTCTTCAGGATCATCATATTTATCTTTTGCCCTTAATGATCGTGATGGATTTCTTAACCGACTTTCAATTTGATCTTGAGCAGCTGCTGAAATCAACCGAGACATCATTGCTGCAGCTGCAATTCTTAACATTGGATGTTGTTGACTAAGGTGACTAATTGATGATTCTGATGATGATGACATCTTTCTTGGCCTACCGAGCCATTCTGGATAAAAAGATTTTCTCTTTTCTGTGTAAATACCATTTTTTGACTCGCGATTATCAGTCTGAGAGGTATTTTCATTTGATCCGGTTAAATGTAATCCCATGATTCTCTGTATAAAGACAACTCGGCGATCCGATGGATCATCTCTATCTTCTTCATCAGATGAAGATTCGATCACAATTGAAGATCCTTCGTCGTTGGCCAGGTCATCCTTAGATGAGGAAACTGACAGATTATCTCCACTTTGTAATTGTTTACTACTGTTACTTTTGACATCGAGGAAACTCAGTGAACTTGGAGATAATACACTTCGGTCAACCAATGCAGCAGGGTCTGTAAATGAACTTGTATTCCATACTTGATTTCGAGAAGAATTTCCCTTTTCATCATACTGAGCATAGACGAACCGGAGAGCGACAACTGTACTGTTGAAGAGGCACAACGGAAACAACAACATCATTACCGATTGTTGTTGTTATTTTTGTTGTTGTCGTTGTTGTCGGGTACAATAGTTTGGTTTGTTGTTTGGTTGATACACACGAGTAAGTAAGAAAAGAAGGAAGCAAACGGATGAGCAAGTGATAGTATACAAAGAAACAATGGAAGGAACTCTTTGTCAGAGTTTTACTCACTCGTACAAATGAAGACTGTCAACACTATAAGACCTTTCATCATTGTACTTGCAGTACATCCTGACGATTCGCAAACTCTGTTCGATTAAAAAAACCATCAAGACGCTCGATAAGTAAAGAATGCAAGTTCAAGAGCAACTCGGGTAATTTTGACGGAAACGTCATCGTCATCATTGTACAAGTGAAGAATGATCCAAAAGGTCAAGTTCAACTTGTCACCGAGTGAAATGCCTTTCGGTATTGGCTTTTTAAAGAAAATACTGACCTGACACTCTTCTCCTTGAGGTTGAAAACAACTGTCTTCACTTTGGCTGGATACTTTGTTCTCCAGGGCACGAAATTTTCTGCAGGTACAGATGATTTTTCCGCTGGTTTTTTGCCATCAGTATTCTTTTTGGGAGAAATAGCAGAAGCATTTGCTTGGGCCATTATGATGATGTGGAACAAGGGACTGTCACCTAACTCGGTAGGAAGTTTGCTCAAGTTGACTTAAAGTGTTGTGTAATGATCAACCGATGGAACATTAACAAATACAAAAATTTATGATGTAATAACTCGAAGTAGAATGTTTATCTGGTTAAAAGACAACGAAGAAAAATCAGTGATAAAATGCCGACTTGACTTGATGTCAGTTTCTCGACGAATGAAAAGAGAAAAATGACGACTTGCAACGACACAAGACAACTTCACACAACTGGTAGCTCTTTCTTGTTGACAAGGCTGAGTGAATAGCCTCAACCCAAACAGAAAAAAACAGACAACCAATTTAAGCCTAAAGAGGACACAATATACCTTAAAGTAGAACAGCTGAAACGCACTCAGTATAAACCTGATGATACATGTATGTTGTTGGCAGTGAAAATTCCTCTCTGGTCAACTTGTCACATCACACTGCCTTTCTCAATTGCTCATTTGCAGATGAAGATGTAGTTCACTCTCCAACATCTACCTGGCACTGTTCACTCGACCATTTGGTCATATTAATGTGCTGTCTCTCTCTCTTTTTCTCTCTTTCTCTGTCTCTGTTTCTCTCTTTCTTTTTATTGTTTTGCTTTCCGCACACTTGGATCTTGCACAGCTACCAAACCACAATGAAATAATTCAATGTAACAACTTCCTCATCAGTTGTCATCACTAGAAGACCTTTCTGACTGATGTCTGCGATTCTTTAGACGAGCGAAGGATGGAAAAAGATGTAACCTCTCTTTATGGTCAAATATTAATTTGACTTATTGTCCTTGAAGTTCATCTATTTTCTCTCAATCCTCCAATTTATTCGGAAAAATGTGATTGATCACATTTCTATCGTTTTTACTATCAACAACTTGATACATATTTTTGCAATTAGTAGATACTCAATATCCTAACTTTCTCAGAAGATATATTTTCATTTGATTGAATTTGATCAAATTCATCTTGAATTACCAAGAGTTTACAACTTCAACCGGTAAAATTTGTGATGATCACGACTTTATCACGACTCATCGAGACTCGTAAATTAATGAGGATTCAGTTGCATAAGTGTTTCTGATTACGGGAAAAATTGAGGATAAAACCAGGACTTGCTTTTCGTGCCACAGTGTCAATAGATCAACAGAACAATCAGTTAGCATGGACTTTAGCTCTAAAATCTGCTCGAGTTCACTTTGACACTTTGTACTTAATTGAATTTTCATACCCTGACCAATAATTGACAGCACTGAAAGACACAATGAAATGAAATTGAGTCAAGCAAATGAAGAAAAGACGGTTGACCGAAACTCAGTCAATTTTCACCCTATTAAAGTCCATTGTATTGTGAGCAATTGAATTAATTGTCGAGTGACTTTTCAATTATTGTTCAATGAAAAATCAGGAATCATAAAAAATAAGGATAATTCACCTGATTGACAAATGTTGCAGAGAAATGGCATTAATTGACAAATAGTGAAGAAAGATGAATCAACATCGAGATCGATTGAAAAGAAATAATTCCAATGATCGTAGTTAAAACAACCGAACGAAATGAAGATTCTTCAAATTCTCTGGCCTGATTCCATTCGGAATATGTAAAGATGCTCTGCATCAACATCGAGTGAAGCGAGTGTGAAAATTACTCACCTGTCACACTCAACTTATCAGTCAATTTTGATAGAATTAAATATCACAGTTGATTAAGAGTGTGTGTTATCACCCATGTGTAAATTCGTTCTTTACAAGCGCAACTGGTAACACCAGAAGGAACTAAGTGAGGTGAATCATCTTTAAAACCTGTGACGCCCTCAATTCAAAGCAAGTTAAACCGATTAACAATGTTGTACCAACAATTGTTGCTGTACTTTTTGTCCAAATGAATTAACTGACACAATCACAGCCTGAAAATTCATTTGGGTCCGTTGACCGTACGTTTCGATCAACATCCAGCGACCTTTCGAAGTCACTCTCTGTTCACAGGACTTGTTCTTGACCATCTACTGACCTATCGTAATTTAAAGTGATACTTATTCATTGCCATGGTTGACATTTGATCACAGATCAAAGACAAGATTATTGATTTACACAGATTTGTACCCAAATTCAGCATCATTTCCGTTGCCGGCGAAAGAACAAGTGTTCGTTCTATCACATTTTATTTGTTGGTTTTTTCCCTGTTGTCGACTTCAGTTGTGCTAATTGTCAATATTGATGTACCAGGTACTGTGATCGCTCAACCCACAAGTAGACTTAGTGCTCGAGTCAATTGAGGACTCTTAAAGTCGATTAGTCTGTATGGTTTGATTCAATCGTACCAACTAACCAACCATTTTACGAGGTAAAATTGTCTTCAACTATGACTTTTTAAGCTAATTGTGGGTGAATTTATCAAGCGAATAACTCACCTTCAGAATGATTCACAGTATTCACTTGTTCTCACAGTATTCTTAATAGTCAGCCGTTGTTCGAAATGATGACCAAATTGACTTCACTTAGGAATGATTCGAAATAATGATCAACCAACTGACCAACTACAAGAGACTCTTTTAACTTTATTGTTCAACTTTTTTCACTTTTCTCCTTGTTTGGTGAAGAATTGCAAACAAGTTCGTGAAAAAATTGTCATAAAGATGAAACTTGAAATGACAATAAGAATGAATGAAAAATAAGCCGTCTGCCTGGTAAACTGGTTGATTGCATCATTGATATGATTATACAACTTTCTGAGTCTGCAAGTATATTTCATAATAATATTGAGAGAAAAGACATAATACAAGTTCTAGTCTCTGATTGTCAGCAGTCTTTGACTTTAGTTATCATCTGACATTTATCACAAGTCATCAGATCAAGTGACACAGATTCAAATGAATCTGATAAATCTATTCAGAAGCACCATGATTAGTTCTCTGCATACAAAAACCTTTATATGAACTTATCATTGACAACGGGTCTTTGTATGAAGTCTTTGATGTACACATGTATGATGTAACCAACTTCATCACTACCCAAAACAGTAACTAAAGCCCATCGGTTTTCAGTGGCAGAAAAATTGTAAGCACCATAATCAAGTGGAATGTTGGAACGTGATGTTGAAATCGATGGAATGGGTTGATTAATTGTTTGTTGACCTGAGTATGATGATTGTCCTGACGACGAAGGATTGTAATTAGATATCGAGAGAAAGTATTTGAAGTCGTTAGAGAGAAAATATTGGGTGAATTAGATGGATTCATTTGATCGCGTACTTGCTCTTGTTTTAACCAGAAATCATTGATGTTGCTAAAAAATTTCTTGTCTCCTTCAAAACGTCGATTGTTATTGCCAGTATCTTTTAGGACTGATTCGATTTATCTTTTTCCATCTGAATCATTCTAACACAGTTGTTCGGCTGATACACGACTCGCGCTTGAACTGAATTAATTGAATTGGTTCTTGTTTCTAATCACTAAGATGACTCATGTTATGATGATGTGTGACGATGC
Source organism: Hemileia vastatrix (assembly GCA_030280995.1). NCBI lineage: Eukaryota > Fungi > Basidiomycota > Pucciniomycetes > Pucciniales > Zaghouaniaceae > Hemileia > Hemileia vastatrix. The sequence goes on from JASXTE010000029.1 coordinate 316,585, forward strand.
TAATTTTCTTTCTATCAACATTTAGCAGCTACACGAAACATCAATCAACAAACAAGTATTATGTGACAAATGTTCTGTACGAGGAACAAAAAGTTCAAACACAAAACCACAGCAAAGTAAAACTTGCCAAGGATGATCTGGCTGTTTTACAAGAATCCTTACGAAAAAGGCAAACTTTTAGTACAATTTGTTGTCAATTTTCCTCCTAGTATAAATCCTGCTGTAATTGGTAATTTAGAAAAATTAATAACATCACAACCTTTTCTTTCTACTCACATTTAAAAATCTTTTACCTTCAACAAACGTGTAAACAATAGGCAATGAAGTTAAGAGTATCATCATTCTTTATATCAATATCACTCGTAATCTTATTGAAGTGGTCATTTTACCAATGACAGGTTATATTCAATTGCTACTTCTCATCAGCTCTTGAAGTTCTGCTCCTGGCGATTTCCAGAACAAAGTCAAACTGATTACCTTTCACGGCAAACATCGACACAAGAGGCAACAGTGACACAACACAAGGTACACGGCCGATAAAGTGATTCCTCTAAGTTTGAGTATCAAATCATCAATTATTAACTATCTGAATTATCCATCCAATTCATGTGATATTGTAGAATGGTAATTGTTTAATCATTTGTTACTATCACTTTTTAAATGATGTATTTTTATTCTTGTTCGTTTTCAGCTGCTTGGATGAGTACAATTAATCAAATTCAATTGACGGCATGAATTGTCACTTGTTTTTTGTGTGAAGTAGAGTTCTCCAAATCAGGATGATTCTTGTAGTTCAAGCTTTTCATGGTTGGTTTCTTCTTCTTTACTTGCTTCCATTGACTCATTTGACTTGGTAGAAAATAATCTTAGAGCGATAACTGAAAAAGAAAGAAGAGACAGAGATACGGTGATCATTGTCACTAGCATCAAATACGATGAGTTGGAATTCATAAGTTTGCCGATGATGCAAGGAGTGATGACACTGGTGAAGCCATTGCAAAATACGAAAATTGATCCGGTGACCGAAGTTATTTTGATGTGACGTTTTAAAAATGAGTACAAAGGTGCAGACAATGATGACCAGGACAACCCGATCATGATGTTACCAGTCCAAAGGACAAAATTAACCGGGAAAAGATAAATAATTACACTGCAGATTAAAAACATTGACAAGTTGAAAATAATCATTATCTGAGGTGGTACTTTCATCGCGACAAAAATGGACACAGCTCTACTCAATGAAACTGAATAATTGAGGAGTGCATGAAGTAAAGATGAATCTTTTGCACTCATATTCTGTGGATCACTTTGTAAAAATGTCGGCAAGAACTGATTATAAAGTATACACGATCCAGAGTAAAACAAAGTGCAGATGCAGCAAAGAAATATAATTTGCCGCGTTCGACTCATGAAATATCCTTTAAGGCTGAATCGACTGTTTCTATCACAGACAGACATTTTGGATTTGCATCTGTTGCTGCGAGACTTCACTTTGAATAGAACTGGCTCGTTGAAAATCAGGGCCAGACAAAGGACAACAGGCAGGCAGATGATTGCACTGGACACTATGTAAGGCAGAACGATGGACTCGGTGAATGTGAAATTAGCAGCCACGATCATTGGACCAACTGCACAACCGATGGCAAATGCAAAATGAAGTCCCTGCATGAAAGATGTCGTTCTTTCAGGAGGCCATAGTTCTAAAAGCCAAACATTTCCAATGGCTTCGATAATTCCACAGGCGATCCCATTAATTGTGCACAGAGTATAAACAGAGGCCAATGATGCAATTGCGGAGCCTAAAATCACTTTGACCAATGGAACAAGAAGTATCGTCGCTGACAACAATGACAAATTAAAGAAGATGATGACATTGCGTTCGAAGTAGTGACCTAATAGCAGTCCGATTGGAGCACTTGCTAAATAACCAGATGATCTAAATGTAAACACCAGTGAGATTTCTTCCAGCGAAACATTGTAGATTTTTCCGAGTTGAGGCAAAGTTGGTGAGACGATGATGTAATTGAAACCCTGGAATGACAAGAAGGTAAGTTACGAAGAATTACTTCAGAACATGTCGCATCATTCGAATTCACAGAGTGTTTACTCACACTGGCAAAAAAAGCCGCATACAAAAGACAAGTAGGCAGTGTCTGACCAAATGAATTTGTACTTGCCATTGCGTTAATGCCTCGTTTAATGATCAGTTTCAATGAGCATCTTCATAAGTCTTCACCGACACTCGATGGCTCTTCAACCGATCTGCTGAAACTTGAAGTCATACATGATTTGACATCATTCGGACCTCTTATCAAACTAACCACTTGAGATTGTTTCGTGACGTTGATCGCCTATCTTAGATTAACGTCTTTATGGCCTTGACTACTAATAAGTAGCTTCAGTATTTTCGAAAACATGGTATGCGACAGTGAACAAAATGATTCAGGAAGTTAATTTTAGCAATGCTATTCGAACAATTGATTCAGATACACAGAATGTAATCGAAAATACCATATATTACTCTGTAGTTGTCTCGAATCGTTGTTGACGCATAATTAATTGATTCAAAGATCGTTTGTTTTATTATTTGAATTTCAAAAGACAACTTCTGATGATTTTGATTAGAAGAAAGATCGACCTATGAATTCAATCTCATTTGACTGATGATCAGTGAAAGGTTCAAGTTAAAACTCATTAGAATAACTTTGAAAAATGTAAACCAGGTTATGACAGGTAAACAAGCAATTGTTCCCAGATTACCTATGGCCAAGTGTACGTGAACTCGATAAACCATAACGCACCAATGACGGTCTAGGTTTCCTTAAACTTCTTAATCTTTCCATCACCAAGTGAGTGATCGAACGTGGCTGCTTTTTCAGCTCTCTGAGCATCATATGTATGCAACAAGCTAAAATAAGAAATAAAGCTAAGATATAAGCGACGAGAGCGAACATCCAAGTATTTCCTAGACACACCATAATGACCAATCGGATAAATTACGAGACTGGCTTAATGATCAAATAGGCAGATGACAACTTAGTCATCCAAGAGAGAACAGTGTGAAGAGCAATTGACTCAAGCATTGACGGCTTCACGTGCTTCAACAATGGGGAGAACATCAAAATTAAAAAAAATATCATTGAATGTCGAGTCATGCGAACCAACTTCACCTTGAGCGACAAGTAAAAAGAGTTACAACAAAAATAAATCATCAAATTATGCAGTGTCATTTGTTTAAATGACATGTACATGATACAAATATGAAGATAATCAAGATGATAATTTTCATGTAATTCCAATCAAAATTGAATTTATCTTGACCCGACAAATGATTACCATAGTGAAGGGGATCAGTTTAGAATTGAAGTTCAGATCATGTGAAATAATCATATGTTTTGGTTCTAGCAACAGCAGTGCCATCTGCTTCAGGTTTTTCTCATTTTTCACCCAACATTTTGTGGCCTTGATGATTCTGGTCATCTGATCACTGTACATTGGTCCAACTACATGGATAAAATGGAGATTAGTCGGAGTGACTTGATTGTTTCTTTAATCAAAAGTGTAGTAGTTGTAACTTTTGGATATTATGCTTTGAAATATACATTAGACTCGATTGATCCTACAAAGAAACAAAAAAAAGAATCCCAAGAAAAGGTAAGAAAATCATTTTCTAAAAATCAATTTCATCCTGATTAATAATGAATTCTATCAATGAATCGAATCTCTTACCTTTCAATCTTTCTAGGCTGCAAGAGTATTGAAGAGAATAGGTATGATGGACCATTCGAAACTCGATTTGAATGACTATGAATTGTCTATTGCTGCTCAATTGGTTGATCCTCAATCAATTGATGTGTCATGGGAAGACATAGCTGGTTTGGATGATGTGATTAAACAAATTCGTGGTGTTGTGATCCGGCCACTCAAGACGCCGTGCCCAACTGTAGAGTCAGATTTAATTGAACCGCCGAAAGGAGTTCTTTTGTACGGACCACCCGGATGTGGAAAGACAATGATCGCAAAGGCCACGGCGAAAGAGGCAAATGCAAGGTAAGATGCACATTTAACTTGTTCTTCTACTTATTCTTTTGTATGCAACGATGTGCTCAATTTAATTGATGTGCTCAATCACTCACTCTCTCATTTTGGTCCATGTGATCCAACTTGGTGATCTAGTACTCAAGTATTTTCTTTGTGTTGAGTTTTTGAGTTTTTGTTATTTGGTTATTTCGTTATTTTGTTATTACTGATCACCTTGGTCTCCAATTAATTTGTGAGTTGTTGATCTAAAGAATTTAATAATATCTATTTATATCTTGTCATACTTTTTCAACCGTACAATCGTCTTGGCCGTCGATGTGCTTGTCGGGTGAGCAGATTCATCAACCTTGAAATTCATGATCTTACTGACAAGTGGTATGGTGAATCACAAAAACTGGCTGCTGCAGTATTCACCTTAGCAGTAAAACTTCAACCATGTATTATATTTGTGGATGAAATCGATTCATTTTTACGTCAACGCAGTTTACAAGATCATGAAGCTACTGCAATGATGAAAACACAATTTATGCGACTTTGGGATGGCATTTCTTCAGCTAAACATTGTCAAGTCGTAATTTTGGGTGCAACTAATCGTCCTCAAGATGTGGACAGAGCAATTTTACGTCGAATGCCAGCTCAAATCCAAATAAATTTACCCAAGTTAGATAATCGGAAAGCCATAATTACCAGGATTCTTCAAAAAACCGAAAGAAAAGACTCAGACATCGACATAAATCATATCGCCTCGATGACAGATGGATTTTCAGGATCTGATTTGCGTGAACTGTGTCGAATAGCTGCCATGATAAGAGTTATGGAAGATGAAGACGGTGAACTTGCATATGCAAGATTGCGAAACATCTGCAATCAGGACTTTATCATTGCATTGGAAAAAATGAAAGAATCGAAAAGGTCTGTCAATAGATTTGTGTTTTCTGAAGAGACCCTTGATTAATTGTACTTAATCTCCTTCTATAACTTAAATTTCCTTAAGGTAAAAGTAAAGTGAAGCATACAAAACAAATAAAATAAATAAATAAATGGATGTGAATATAAAAAATGAAATAAGGCAGACATCTGAAAAACAAACAAAAAGGACCCGAATAATTATCATGAGGATGCCCTGAGTGCAATTTATACACAAAGGATAAAACAAGCATTAGCCAAAAGATGAAAAAAGAAGAAGAAAAGGCAAATGAGATGCAATGAGGATGTTGCATGTGCTTCATGCACTGCTTGTAATTCTTGTACTTCTTGTTCTTGTTATTCTTCTTATTCTTCTAAGACTGGTTGTACTTACTTGATGTACTCTCCCGGTCCGAGCGAAAAGGGGAGAAACGAACTCGCCTGCATCTTTTTCTTTGACACTCGGCAACAACAAAAAAGAACAACAAGTAAAAGAATATCTGTTGCTTGTTCTTTTTCCTTTTTTTTTAAATTCCTAATCATTGTTTATTTACCAAAGAAGAAAATATTTACAAATTGACAGATGGGAAGAAAGACAAATTACCAATTATAAATTAGAAGATCAAGCAAACAAATGAGTTTTGACGATTTATCTCAGATGTGTACAAGTAGAATACAATTGTTTTCTTTTTTTCATTAACTGATGGACATACTTTTATACACTTTAGTTAGTCTGTGTGTTGATGTTGAGCAGCCTGGGCCTCTCGCCAATTGTTCCGAATGCACTCGACCAATTTGGCGAACAAACTGGAATTCACGAAGAAGTATGCAGCACACAGCAAGACAAATATCCACGAAAGCAAAACGACATAATCTACTGTTTTCACCGGTGAAGTAGGCACAGGACCCAATAAATCAGGCTGAGTTATTACAGGTGGATCAACAGGTGTTAATCCAGTTATTTTGTTGATAAATGTTACCAATCCTTCAAGTGTAACACTTGAATCGTTGTACTTTGCAATAAGTTTGGAATTATGAAAAAAAAGAATGGTAGGAACTCCGACCAAACCAAAGCGCATATTGAGTCTATAGTAAAATGACGATAACAATGAGTAAATTGCACAGCATGATTGACTGGTAAGTAAACAAGCAAAAGGAAAAAAGAGGAAAGAGTAAAAAGGAAAGGATAAAAATGAAAGAGACGACAGAAAGAAAAAAGAATAAAAAAAATAAAAAGCAAATGCCTTGTACTTTGTTAGAATGTTTGACTGTTTGACTTACCCGGTGTCCGCATAAGCATCCAAGGCCAAAACTCGAATCTGTGGAAATATCCTGCCGATTGCGTTGTATGCAGGAGCTGCCTTGGCACTGAATATGCACCAAGGATAATAAAATAGAACAAGAGCACAGTGACTCGGTTCACTCGAAGCATTAGCGGTTACTTTTTCTCCTTGTGGTATACTGGAGTCATTGATGTTACTTTCACTAGTTCGACTTGTAGTGTCATTCATGACGTGACTGTTTTGCCCTCGCACATCCGATATTTTCTCACCATCAACCCCTTTTATATTTTCACTACCATCATCATCATTAGAACTATTCAGGCCATCGCTGGAACTGCTCGTAGTACTTGCAGTGTTTTCCTTGTAACTCATGTTGTCGTTGATGCTGTTAATGTTGTTGATGTTGTTGGTAATGTTGCTGTTGCTTTTAGTATCATTGACATCGAGTGTTCCGTGGATACGATCCAAGATTTGACTACTGTTCACCAAGCGAACTCCTGGCGGCTGTAAAGACGAGAATAGAGATTGCAGATAGTAGTAGATAGGGAAGGAGAAAAGCAACAAGAAAAGAGAGGAGAGGAAAGAGAAAAGAGAAAAAGTAAAAGAGGATGAATTAAGAGTGTGAGAAAATGACTCAAGCAAGAGTTTGTGGTTGCTGCTTGTGGATTAATTTAACTGCTGGTTTATTTGGCCCTACTACGGCTGGAAAAAAATACATTTGATACGATTTATAAAACTTTTGACTTACTTCTCCGGATACAGGTAATATTTCACATTCTACCTTGACTAAGGATAATTTTATTTGTTGTTGTAGTAGTTGTTGTTGTTGCTGCTGTTGTTGCTGTTGTTGCTGCTGCTGTAGAAGATTGTCATCAGTAGTACTTGATAGTGGTTCCTGTACAGTTTGACCTTGTTCAGACATTAAATTTTCATCGTGATTCACCTGTTGAAGAGAAGATAATTTTTCTTCTTCCAGCCTGCTGGCAATATTTTCATTTTGTTCCTCTTGATTTTCTACCTGCACCGAATAATCATGTGACAATGAAAGTGGTATGTTATGTTCATCTTTTTCTTCATTCTTTTGTAATTCGTTTTCATCATCATGAATTTGATGGGTTAAAACTTCCGCACCATGTGATGATTGTATAAATGTCAACAATTCAACCATGGCAATGAAAACAATGTACAGGTATACAAGGACACCAACAGCACTTTTGTTATATTTCATCCTTGAATTAATCGTACTCACTTTGACTGATGGTTGATTCAATTATCACTATGCTGAATGAAAGTCAAGTAAAAATAACAAATAAATTTACTACTCACAGTCAGTACAGAATAAAGTGAACGAATAAACACTATCAATAATGTAAAAGTGTACTGTTGACTATTTTAATAAATTATATCACGCAAGTTTCAAGATGTAATTGTTGTGACTGTTTGTCAAATAATTTTTTGTTGCCGATTGAGAGTTAAAAGGACGAAAAAAAATGAACAAAACAGAGAACCAGAATGTATTTCGGTTGATTTGCAGAGTTTGATGGTGAACAGCTGATGAGGGGTTATTTGTTAAATGCAAAAAGTCGAGAAAATTTTGTAACCCAAATGTTGCATGTGTGATGAGATTTAAAAGGCCGATTGGACCAAATTTAGCTGGTTGAGACAGTATATTCTACGACGAATTCATGACCTCTCGACTTTTGCAGAAAGGATGAGGTGATTTGACTTTATTTGAAGGACTCATAGGGTATAACCATATGATAAGTATATGAACTAATTGAGATCCCTCTGCATGGAATGAAATACTAGCGAGTTACTAGTTAAGTAAAGGTGAAAAAGGGTCCATTCGAAGGGTCTAATAATTGAAAATCAAATAAAGCATGATCGTTTGACAACATATGTCCAATTGCACTTGAGTCTGACATTTTTTCTTCCTTTGTCATTTCATCCTCGCTCATTTGTATCGACGATAGACTTTGTGTGTGCGAGTGAGTTTGTGTGTTTATGTGAGTATTTATGTGTGTCGGAAAGTCGTTTCACAGTAACTCTCCACATTTGAAGTGGAGAAAGGTAGGATAGGAAAAAGCAGAGTGAGGAAATTAACGACAAAAGTGAAAAAGACAGTAAGAAGCAAGAAAAAGAAGAAAAAAGAAAAAGAAGAAAAGAGAAGGGAACGGCAAGTTGTTATGGGAAAGAAAAGAGAAAACAGGAACCAATTAATGGACCTGCTGGTCCTACTGAAAAGACCTTCAGTCAGTTCACTGGAACGGATTTGTTTTTTTCTCTCCTCACTTTCAAGCAAGATTACCTGAGTTTCAGTTTGGAATCAACTCAAATTCAAGTCCTACTCTCTCTCTCTCTTTCCTTTTCTACATTTATTTATTTTTCTCTTTTTATTTTTTTCTTTCTTTTCCATTCCCCCATTTCCACTTTCTCACCCTCTCACTCGGCACGTTCAATTAGCTTGACGAAGTAAAGGAGAAAATGGCAGAAACGTCTGAATAAGTAACAGTAACATTTTAAGATTGAGACAAGTTGTGAAAAACAAGTACACATGCACATACTTAATACAAAGGTAAAGGACGACTTTTAAGGACCGCTTTACAAGGTGAAACAGTCACTTGAAGATGTGCAATTAATTGACCAAACAAACAGACAAATGAAGAGATAAAAAAGACTGAAGAAATTAAAAAATGGACAAGTATAGAGAAAACAGGCAACAAATGAATAAAATGGATAAAAGGAGTAAAAGGAGTAAAAGGAATGAACGAAGGAAGAAAATATAATGCAAAATAAAGTGAAGTAATGTTTGCACACGCATTGAAACGAATAAGGATTCAATGGAAGTGTCAATAATAAGGTTTCTCGGTGTTTTTTCTTTGTGTCCATGAAAGTCCGTGTGATTGTGTCGCCTTTGAATGTTATTTGCATTGGTCCATCGGTTCATTGGTTCATCTGTCTGACTGTCTATTGGATGGTAAGAGTCTAACAGTCTAACATTCGAGAGGCGCATTAATGTGATGCCTCATTGTCGATGGTGATTGTTAATTGTAGACTGTCCGCCAGGTCAATTGGCCTGGCAGTTCGAGTAGGTCAATCTTGATCTGAGTGCCTTTCATTTGTGCCTGTTTGACAGTCCCTTGTGGTGGTCGTGAAATTTGCAGGTCCTGGAAGTCAATCAATCAAAGAATCTTCTTAGTATGTGGGACAGAAATACTGACTGACTGGTACATTTCAAGGTTAGAAAAAGACATACAAAGAAAAGCAATGTCACAGGGTATTGAAGAGGGAACTGGTATTGGCTTGACGAGTGAAAATTAACTGCTGAGGGACACTCATAAAGATGTGGATGGTTGGTTTGGCCGTAGCATCATCATCATCATCTTTACTCTTTCTCTTTTTGACTTTTTCAATGTTCTCTCTCTTCTTTTTTACTCTTTTTTTTCTTTCTCTATCGCTCTTCCTTTCTTACTTCTTCCAATTTTCCAGTTCTCTCTTATTTCTTCTCATTTCTTCCTCTCGGCTCTCTGTTACTTCGAGGCCTGCGTCAGTCAATATAAACTACACTTGAGTTGACTTGTTTCTATGCTGTGAATGCTTCCTCAAGGGCAGGGCTGTGTGTTTACTGTGGAGAGAAAAAGAAGAAACGGAAAGAGAAAGAAAGATAAACTGACTGAGAGAAAAACAGAGTAGGAGGTGAGGACACAGTGACACAGACACATAGCAGGATAGGATGCACTGATGAGTGTCACGTTCATATTCACCTCATTTTGTTATTCTGTATCGTCATTTTTTCTTCTTTCATCGTTTTTTCCCCTCAATATGCCAGACAGTGAAGGAGAATAAGAGAAAATAAGAGAGAATAAAGGAAAAACAGAGAAAGAGAAATAAGAAAAAGAGAAAAAGAGAGTGAGAAAGTTGGAGAAACGGAGAGATGGAGAGACATGAAGACACGCAAAGACAGGCACAGAGGGACCCGAAGTCGCATTAGTAATTGTTATTGCTAGTCACATGTAGAGAACAGTGAGAAAAGGAATAAACGACAGACCAGAAAGAAGAAAGAAACTAGAGAGAAGGAGAGGAAGCAATAGAGAAAGAGAAGAAGAAAAAAAGGAAAAAGAGAAAGAAGAAGAAGACAAGACAAGTTCAGGGCAAACTGTTACATCAAAAGGAAAAGACTGCTGCATCACTAAGCTGCATCCCTTTAATCTGACAGATTCAGTTGAAGCAGCCAAGGCAGGACTGAATCTGCTTACACAATTCACCAATTCACCAATCCGCCGATCCACAGACACTTGCACTTGTGTCTCTCCTTTCATCCGTTCATGAATGGATTAGCATTTGCTTGCCTTTTCACAAGCAGGAGGTCTTGACTCTCCTTTTATCCTTCTCTTCTTCTCTTCTTCTCTTTTCTAGTATTTTTCGATATTTTTTTTATCTCTCGCTGCCTCATTTTCTCTGTCCACATTGCGATGAACTTGACTTGCCAGTGAGAAGAGGAAAAATTAGCAAAAGTACACACAGTCAGGGAAAAACAAGTTGAACGGCGAAAAAAAGCGAGAAAAAGGAGAAAACACAACTGCCAAGTGTCTGCTTAGCAAAAAAAATAAAAGAATAAATGAAATGATGAAAAAACAGAACGACATAGTGACTCGGTGTCGTCTTGAGTGATGTGATTTAACTTCACAACTTACAGTGAGGAGAAAGGAGAACAAAGTGAAATAAAGAAAAAAACGGGGAAAAAAGAATAAAAGTGCCACACGTGTATGAAGAGGTTCGTAAATTAAGGACAAAGTGCAGCCTAAATGAAAACGCTTTTTGCAACCCAAGATGTGACTGTACGAGGAGAAGTTGTGAAGAGAAAGTAAAGCCACTTGATGAGCAAGTGATGAGGATGAGGATGAAGATGAGTCAAGATGCACTTGCAGCACTTGCTGCTATACTATCCCATCTGCTGTTTCCGGTGAGATTAAATCTTACCCGTGTCTCTAAATTTGGACCTCACTGTCAACTTTCATTGGGATCTCATCCGCATCACACATCGAACACATCCGACATAAACATACAAAGTACACAGGACACATGCGAAGTCAGTTACTTTTCTCCTCGTTGTCGCAGAAGAGCATAAGTATAGACAAAGATTGACTCGACAAGATGCTACGTATGAGAAGATGCGGATTAAGATGACGAAAACGAGCAAGATGATGAAGAAGATGAAGATGAGAAAAAGTGAAGAATGTGCATAAGATCTGGTGTCATTGCTTGTTTCTGCCTCTGCCTTCTCTCTTTTCTCTTCTTTCTTTTACTGGTTGTGTGTATGTGTGCGAGTTGAGTTGAGTTAAGTTGAGTATGCACTGCTTGTGTATCCGAAAGAACCAATAGAACCAAAGATAGAACCAGCTTAGCACACAGTAACGAATGGCAAAAAAGTTCTTCCTTCCCTTCTCTCTGATACAAGTAGCACTCGACTTGACTGTCGAATAGAAGGTACAAAACTGTCCTCCTTTACTTGTCTCCTGTCTGTCGTCTTTTCGGTCTTTTTGGTCTTTTTGGTCCTTTCTCTTTCCTCTCTCGTTTCTCGATTTTATGTGTTCTCCCTTCTGGTGACAAAAGGGAAAAAAGCCCAATTGAATGGCACTACTTGCACTCTCGACAAAATTCACCCGCAGGAGAAAATCGATGGATCAGAGAAAAAAGGGATAAAAAGGGAAAAAAATGGAAAAGGAACACAGAAACAACCCAAAGATACATGAAGAAAGAATAAGAATTGAGCGACTCAGTCGTACGGAGGGAAAGAGGCAAAGAGTAAAAAAGAAAAGACAAAAAATAACCTACAACGTACATGAAAGATGTGATTGAACAGCAACTTTTCACCAAAAAGAAAGAAAAGAAAAAAAGAAAGAACCAGAGAGTACAGAGAGGACAGAACAATGTCTACAAAGAGGCAAGGTTTAAGTGAAGCATACAATGAGTGAAAAAGAAAATACAACTTGAAAGAAGTAGAGACAGAGAGACAGAGAAGGAACAAAAACAGACAAACGCATTGACCATATTATATATGCAAATCTCGTGGTCCAATTTAAGGGACATTTCGTGTCTGGTGTCAGCAATTTAGGCATTATTTCATCATTTTTTCAAATTTTTTCAACATTTCTCACCCTGACACTACTTTTATACAAGTGATAGAAGAGAGAAGAAGATGAAAAAAAAGAAAAAAAAGAAAAAGAGTGATTGTTTTTTTTTGGCTGAAAAAAGTGAAAACCCAGCCCATTCTTTTTATTGGAAAGAGTATTTATCAATTCAAGGAATACAAGTTCCCCTCGCCAGCTGACAGATGAGACTTGAAATGCAAATGGCTTGATGACTGGATGAGTCGACGAACAGATAAACAGATGGACAGATGGACAGATGAACAATCATCAATCGACAAAGATAGATGAAATGACAAAGAAATCAACACAAAGGTAGTTCAAAGTACACTGATTGTCAGTGAATTAAAAGTCAGCCCTGTGACTCGTTAGTGATAGCTGACGATGACAAATTGACAAATTGACAAAGTGATCATCGGCCGATGTGAAGATTAGATGAAAAATGACTTTAATTTGCTTATTTGTTGACTGATGAAACCGGGAAGTGGTATTATTTACCCAGTCAATGGTGAGCGTGTTTATGCGATGTTTGTTCACTGACTGATCAACCAAGTGCAGACAGGCAGGTGCAATTAAATTGCCCGTGACTCTTGTTCTGTATCTGGTTGATATCTTCTATCCTTCTCTTTTCTCTCTTTTCTCTCTTCTATCTATCTTTTCTCTATGTGTGACTGTGCAGCTTTTACTCTAACGACACAAAGATCTCTCGTAATAATAATAACAACACAACTGCAACTGGTGCATTGGACTAAACAGCCAACTGAACAATTGCAAGGTGAAGGTTAAATTAGTTCAACTTAACAGTCAGAGGATGCGAGAAAAAAAGAAAAGGTATAAAAAAAGTTCGAAAAATACCAATAAGCAATGGCACGAGTTGAGTGTCAGTATGAGAAGCAATAGTTGCAATAGTTGCAATTGCACCAGTCGAGTGTATGAGTGTACGAGTGAATGAGCGAATGAGTCCATGCCAAGAGACTCGTTGTAGCAATAGTTGGTAGCAACAGTGGAACGGATTTGCCAATGGAAATCCATTGGCAATGTGTGACACATTGACTCACTCAGGTAATGAGACTTTGTCAGCCAAATGGTCGTACCATTTGTTCTTTCAATCCGAAGAATGCTCAACAATGCTTCAACAGAGAAAGAGAGAGAGAATGTCTGCTTCTTTCTGCTTTTGCTTGCCTTGTTGCTTGGCTGGTATAATACAGTGGCCTCACCATTACGTGAAGTAAAAGTCTATTCTGCTTGTAAATGAATAATCATTGGAGCCATATTACGGAGAAAGGCAGAAAGAAAGAGAGTCCATGGTAACAACAAGGTACTATACATTTATCATACCAAATTCAAGTTCAAATGGCCTTGTCAAGTCTGACCAGTTGAGGATCAACTGTACAATTCTTTATGCTTCTTCTCTCACTTTTTCTTCTTTCTTGTTTCCACAACAGTGAAAACACACTGAACACACTGAATATACACTGTACAAGAGTAAAACTTCTCCCAGATCGAATTAAGAAGAGTTCTTCACTTTTCTCCAAGCTTTGTGACACAAGATGGTGAGGGAAGAAAGAATTGGTGCGCACTAATCACTCAATTGGCCTGGCCATTAGAGCAAGCCCAGAAACTGGAAGACTCAAAGTCAACATCTAACATGCAAGACCAGGACCCGAGACTCAGGCCAAATGACTTGAAATAGCGAGAAAGAGCGAGTAATTGGTCAGGACTTGAGAGGGAGAGAGCGAGAGAGAAAGAGAGAAAGAAAGAGAGAAAGAGAAAAAGAAGAAAAAGAAAAAAGAGAGGAGACTCTAAGAACTGAAGTTGCCAAGAGAGTGTGTCATGGAGAGAAAACTGTTGGACAAGAGAACTAAAACTAAAACTGGTAACGAGAAGCACGGAAAGAAATAAAGAGAGAGAGAGAGAAAGAAGAAAAGAAGAAATAAAGAAAGAAGAAAGAAAAAGAGCGTCTGTCAGGTGTACACTAGCTTGCTGGAAAATCATCACAATGAGCAGGGGATAGTCAATGAAGAAGATGAATGCTGTCTTCTCTCTCTCTCTATTTTTTCTCTCTGGCTTCCTAATTTGAGTAGAGAAGGCCAGTCAGAATAAAAAAACTTGTGGCAAAACTTGGGCTGATGGTCCAACCCTTTCCTTGCTTTGCTTGCTTGCTTGCCTGAAGGATTCTCTCTCCCTTCTCTCTCTTCTCTTCTCTCTACTTTCTTCCCTCTTCTTTCCACTCTCATCATCCACCTAATGCACCCAACCAACCTGTATTCCTTTCTACTTATATTTTAATTTGACAATTTGGGACTGAGAATTTGTGTACTTGTGAACAGTCAACAGTCAACAGTGGGTCTAAACATGAACACTTGGCAGGTTCTATGCGATGTCCTTGACAACACAAGGAACACAAAATAAGTCCGCATCGTTTCTCTCCCCTCATTTCTCCTTCTTTCTTCATCGCTCTTTTTCTTTTTCTCTTTCTCTCTTTCTTCTCTCTTTCTCTCTTTCTCCTTCCCCCCCATCTCCTCTCCCCTCCCCTCCCCTTATGCCTTGTGTTGGGTAAGAAAGTTCCTGGTCTTTCTTTGTGTCAGGTTGGTTGTATTCCGTTTCCTGATGGTATGAGGTGAGACTATCACTTTGAAAGTGGCTTCAATTGCCTCGACCCATCGAAGTGTCTCTGGTCAATTGGTTTCAGTGTGAACAGCTGCTCGGTTCTTTCATTGCAAATGACACAAACTCTCTGACTGGAACTCTCTCTCTCTTTTTCTCTTTTTTTCTGTTTCTCCTTTCCTCTCTTTTTCTTTTTCTATTTCTTTCTCTCTTCAACTCGACCTCCAACCTCACTCTTGACAACCTCACCTCATCCTTCTGCTGCTGCTGATGTTAAACTGGCTTCTGGTGAACATAGTGTATGTTGTTTCTATGCCTGGTGGTTCATTCTGTCAAATGGAAAGAAAGAGCGAGAAAGAGAGAAAGAGAGAAGTGAACTCTGCAAACCCAACTGGAACTGCAGTTCGTCCTGATTTTTACCAGCAAAAGGTATATACTTGGCCAGGGAAACCAAGGGTCACATTGTCCATCTTCTGTCAGGGGATGAGCCAGGCGACAGCGAGTCGAGTCTATTCATTCGAACCAGTCACCATTCAACAGTTCAACATGTCCAGCAGGCAAACAGGCAGACAAAGAAAGAGGAAAAAACACCCACCCACAGTCAGACCTGGTCAAGTGCACAAGTTGACTTGTATTCCAACTTTACCATGAAAATCCTTGTCCACCATTTTGCCTGGAAAGTCCATCATACGATTGTATACATAAAAGACTTACAGATATCACTGCTGGTCAGCGCATTCGGTTTTTATCTCCATCTCATTCGTTACTTCGTCAAACTCATTGAACACGAGAAAATAAACCAAATCAAATTAATGTGACTATCATTGGTAGTCTTACATGAATAAGACAAAAATGACAGTTGACACATTCACACATTGGCTCAATGAAATGAAATAGTCTCTCAATCCTTGTCTGTGGAGTCTGATAGAGACTTTGGGTCAAAATGGACAAAATGTTGGATCCTCTCGGTTGGTGAAGGTTAGTTTTGCTGAACGCAGAGAAAAAAGAAGCATGCAAAAGCTCATAGCAACAGAATTGCAAGGTTACTGTAGGAGTAGAGACTGATGGAAATACATCCTCCGAGTCCGGAGGTTGCGGAAAGTTTGATTTTAAGGTAAATAGTAAACTTTAACCATTAGACTAAGTGTCATCTTTTATCTCTTATCAAGGGTAAAACAGCTGACTTGTCAACTCGATGAAATTTAGATTAAATTGAAAGCCCTTTGGTGACCAGTGAAAATAACTGTTGCCATGATAGAGGTTGAAAACATTTTGAAGCGCCACCTTCTCAGCTAGGGCCTTTCTTTCAATTC